>CANUEZ040000211.1:692500-1075000 GCA_948099385.1 Fasciola hepatica | reverse complement strand
TCAAACATCAATCATCAAAAATCAATCATCAATAACCAGTTTTCAATCAACAATCTTCAAAAGTCAATCATCAATCATTAATAATCAATCCTAATTCCTCAATAACCAATCATCAATCATCAATCATCAATCAAATATCATCAATCATCAATCAGCAATCAGCAACCAACAACCATTAAACATCAATCAAAAATAATCAATCATCAATTATCAATCACAAATCATCAATCATCAATCATCAATCATCAATCATCAATCATCATTCATTAAACATCAATCATTAGTCATCAATCATCTAACATCAATCATCGATTTTCAATAATCAATCCTCAGTTATCAATCACCAATCAACAACAATCAATGATCAATCAACAATCATCAATTATCAATCGACAATCAACAATAATCAATGATCAAACAACAATCATCAATCATCAATCATCAAACAATAATCATCAATCCTCAATCATCAAATACCAATCATCAATCAACAATTATCAATCATCAATCATCATAAATCAACCTTCAAACATCAATCATCAATAACGAATCATTAATAATTACTCTGCATTTATCAATCATCAATCATAAATCATCAATCATCAATAATCAATCATCAACCATAAATAATCAATCAATAATAATCAATCATCAATCAGCAATCATCAATCATCATTCATCAATCATATATCATCAATCAATAATAGTCAATCATCAATCATCAATCATCAATCATTATTAATCAATCACCAATCATCAATCATCAATCTTCAATTATCAATCAACAATCATGAATCATGAATCATCAATTATCAGTGATCAATCATCAATCAATAATAATTAAACAATAATCAACAGTCATCTAACTTCAATCATAAATTTTCAGTCATCAATCATCAATCATCAATCATCAATCATCAATCACCATTTACCAATTACGAATTATCAATCACCAATCACCAATCACTAATCATCAATCATCAATCATCCATCATCAATCCCCAATCTTCAATCATCCATCACCAATCATTAATTATCATTCACCAATTGTCAATCAATAATCACCAATCATCAATCATCAATTAACAATCTTGAGGCATCATTAATCAATCATCAATCAGAAATAATCAATCACCAATCATCATTCATCAAACATCAACCATCAATCATCAATCATCTATCATCAATCATCGATTTTCAATAACCAATCCTCAGTTATCAATCACCAATCAACAACAATCAATGATCAATCAACAATCATCAATTATCAATCGTCAATCAACAATAATCAGTGATCAAACAACAATCATCAATCATCAATCATCAAACATCAATCATCAAACATCAATCATAAATCATCAATAATCAACCATCAATCATCAATCATCATTCATCAAACACCAATCATCAATCAACAATTATCAATCATCAATCATCATAAATCAACCTTCAAACATCAATCATCAATAATGAATCATCAATCATAACTCTGCATTTATCAATCATTAAACTTCAATCATCAATCATCAATAATCAATCATCAACCATAAATATTCAATCAATAATAATCATTCATCAATCATGAATCATCAATCAACAATAATCAATCAGCAATCAGCAATCATCAACAATGAAGTATCGAACATCAGTGGTCAATCATCAATCATCAATCTTCATTCATCAATCATCAATCATCAATAATCAATCATCAATAAGCAGTTATCAATAATCAATACTCAAACATCAATCGTCAATAATTAATCATCAATCATCATTCATCAATCATCATACTTCAATCATCAACCATTAATAATCAATCATCTATCATCAATCATCAATCATCAATCATCAATCATATATCATATATCATCAATCAATAATAGTCAATCATCAATCACATATCATCAATCATCAATAATCAATCACCAATCATCAATCATCAATCTTCAATCATCAATCAACAATCATGAATCATGAATCATCAATTATCAGTCATCCATCATCAATCACCAACCTTCAATCATCCATCACCAATCAATAATTATCATTCACCAATCATCAATCATCAATCATCAATCATTAATCATCAATTATCAATCAGCAATAATCATTGACCAAAGTTCATATATCAGTGAAAAATTTTCAATCATCAATCATCATTCATACATCATCAATGATCTATAGGCAATCATCAATAATCAGTCATAAATTATCAATCTTCACACATCAAGCATGAATCATCAATAATCAATAATCATTCATCAATCATCAATCATCAAAAATCTATCATCAATCATCAATCATCAATCATCTATCATTATTCATCAATCATCAATCATCAATCATCTATCATCAATCATCGATTATCAATCATCAGTCATCAATCATCAATCATCAATCATCAAACATCAAAAATAAATCATCAATAATTAATCATCAATAACCATTCACCAATTACCAATTATAAATCATCAATCATGAATCATCAATCAGCAATTATCAATCAGCAATCATCATCAATCAAACTTCAATTATCAGTGCTCAATTATCAATCGTCAATCATCATCCATCCATCATCATTTCTCAATCAGCTATCATCAACCAAAATTCAAAAATCAGTGATCAATTATCAATCATCAATCTTCATTCATCAATCATCAATAATCAGTTAGCAATCAACAATCATCAGTTATCAATCATCAATATTCAAATATCAATCATCAATCATCAATCATCAATCATCATTCATCAATCATCAATCATCAATCATCAATCATCAATCACAAATTGTTAATCATCAACAATCAATCATCGATCATCAATTATCAATCATCATCCATCAATTTACAAACTTGAGGCATCAACCATCAATCTTCAATCACTAATGATCAATCAACAATAATCAATCATCAATTATCAGTTATAAATCATCAATTTTCAAACATCAATCATCAATCATCAATCATCAATCATCATTCATTAATTATCAATCACCAATCCTCAATAATCAAACATCAATAGTCAGTTATCAATCATCAACCATAAATCATCAACCAATAATGATCAATCATCAATCATCAATCATCAATCATCAATCATCAATCATCAATAATCAATCAGCAATCATCATCAATCAAGCATCAAACATCAGTGATCAATTATCTATGTTCAATCATCATTCATAAATCATCAATCATCATAAAGCAATCATCAATAATCAGTTCACAATCATCAATCTTTAAAAGTACATCATCAATCATCTATCACCAATCATCATACATCAATTATCAATCATCGATCATCAATCATCAACCATCAAATATCAATCATCAATAATCAAACATCAACCATAAGTCATCAACCAATAATAATCAATCATCAATCATCAATCATTATTCACCAAATATAAATCATCAAATTTGAATCAGCAATCATCATCAATCAAGCACTAAAATCAATGATCAATTAACAATCATCAATCATCATTCACCAATCATCAGTCATCAATATTTAATCATCAATTATCTGATATCTATCATCAATCTTCAAACATCAATCGTCAAACATCAGTCATCAATCATCATTCATCAATCATCATACTTCAATCATCAACCATTAATAATCAATCATCTATCATCAATCATCAATCATCAATCATCAATCATCAATCATATATCATCAATCAATAATAGTCAATCATCAATCATCAATCATCAATCATCAAACATCAATAACCAATCATCAATCATCAATCTTCAATCATCAATCAACAATCATGAACCATGAATCATCAATTATCAGTCATCAATCATCATTCAATAATAATTAATAAATAATCAACAATCATCTAATTTCAATCACAAACATTTCAGTCATCAATCATCAATCATCAATCATCAATCACCATATACCAATTACCAATTATCAATCACCAATCATCAATCATTAATCATCAATCATCAATCATCCATCATCAATCACCAACCTTCAATCATCCATCACCAATCAATAATTATCATTCACCAATTGTCAATCATTAATCACCAATCATCAATCATCAATTAACAATCTTGAGGCATCATCAATCAATCATCAATCACAAATAATCAACCACCAATCATCAATCATCATTCATACATCATCAATGATCTATAAGCACACATCAATAATCAGTCATAAATCATCAATCTTCACACATCAAGCATGAATCATCAATAATCAATAATCATTCATCAATCATCAATCATCTATCATTAATCATCAATCATCAATCATCATTCATCAATCATCGATTATCAATCATCAATCATCAATTATCAATCATCAATCAACAATAATCAAGGATCAATCAACATTCATCAATCATCAAATATCAATCATCAATCATCAATAATCAAACATAAATTATCAATCATCAATCATCAATTACCATTCACCAATTACCAATTATAAATCGTCAATCATCAACCATCAATCATCAGTTATCAATCAGCAATCATCATCAATCCAACTTCAAACATCAGTGATCATATATCAATCATCAATCATCATTCATCCATCATCAATTATCAATCAGCTATCATCAATCAAACTTCAAAAATCAGTGATCAATAATCAATCATCAATCATCATTCATCAATAATCAATAATCAGTTAGCAATCAATAATCATCAGTTATCAATCATCAATATTCAAATATCAATCATCAATCATCAATCATCAATCATCATTCATCAATCATCAATCATCAATCATCAATCATCAATCACAAATTGTTAATCATCAACAATCAATCATCGATCATCAATTATCAATCATCATCCATCAATTTACAAACTTGAGGCATCAACCATCAATCTTCAATCACTAATGATCAATCAACAATAATCAATCATCATTTATCAGTTATCAATCATCAATTTTCAAACATCAATCACCAATCATCATTCATCAATTATCAATCATCGATCATCAATCATCAACCAACAAATATCAATCCTCAATAATCAAACATCAACCATAAGTCATCAACCAATAATAATCAATCATCAATCATCAATCATCAATAATCAATCATGAGTCATCGATCATCACTCTTCAAATATCAATCATGAATCATCAATCATCAATCATAATTCATGAATCGTCAATCATCAAAATCAGTTATCAATCATCAATCATTAAAAGTACATCATCAATCATCTATCACCAATCATCATTCATCAATCAGCAAACATCAATCATGAATCACCAATAATGAATCATCAATTTTCAATCAGCAATCATTATCAATCAAGCATTAAAATCAGTGATCAATTATCAATCATCAATCATCATTCACTAATCATCAGTCATCAAAATTCAATCATCAATTATCTGTTATCTATCATCAATCTTCAAAAGTCAATCACCAATCATCAATCATCAATCATCAATCATCAATAATCAACCATCAATCATCAATCATCTATCATCGATGATCAATCATCGATCATCAATCATCAAAAATAAATCCTCAATCAATAATTATCAACCATCAATCATCAATCATCAATCATCAATCATCAATCACCAATCGTAAATCATCAATCTTCATTCATTAAACATCAATGATAAATGATCAATCATCAATCATCAAACATTAATCAATAATAATCAATGATCAATCAACAATTATATATCATCAATAATCAATCTTCAACCATCAATCATCAATCATCAGTCATCAATCATCAATCGTCAATCATCAATGATCAATCATCAATCATCGATCATCAATCATCAATAATCAATCATCAATCATCAATCATCAAACATCAATCAATAATAATCAATCATCAATATTCAATCAACAATCATCAAATACCAATCATCAATCATCAATGATCAATCTTCAATCATCAATCATCAATAATCAATCAGCAAACAACAAACATCAATCATCAATCACCAATCATCAATCATCAATCACCAATCATCAATCATCAATTATCAATCATCAATCATCAATCATCAATCATCAATCATCAATCATCAGTCACCATTCATCAATCAATAATCATCAATCATCAATCATCAAATATCAATCATCATTCATGAATCATCAAACATCAGTTAGCAATTATCAATCATCATTCATCATCCACCAATCATTAATCATCGCGCATAAATAATCAATCATCAGTCATCGAAAGTCAATCGTCAATAATCAATCATCAATCATCAATCATCAATTATCAATCATCAATCATCAACCATAAATCTTCAATAATTATAATCAATGATCAATCATCAAGCGTCAATCATCAATGATCAATTATCAATCATCAATCATCAATATATTATCACCAATACTCAGTCATCTATTATCAATGATCGATTATGAAATATCAATGATCAATTATCAATCATCAATCATCAATCATCAATCTTCAATCATCAATCATCAATCATCAATCATCAATCACCAATCATCAATCTTCAATCATCAACCATCAATCATCATTCATCAATCATCAATCATCAATCATCAATTTACAAACTTGACGCATCAACCATCAACCTTCAATCACTAATAATCAATCAACAAAATCAATCATCAATCATCAGTCTTCTATTTTCAAACAGCAATCATGATCAGTCAAACTTCATTCATCACTGATAAATTATCAATCATCAACCATCATTATTCAATCATCAATAATCAATAAGCAATCATCAATTATCATTTATCAATCATCAAAATTCAAACATCAATCATCAATAATCAATCATCAATAATCGACCTACAATCGATGATAATCTATCATTAATCATCAATCATGAATCATCAACCATCAAACATAAATCATCAATCAATAATAATCACTCATCAATCATCAATCATCAATCGTCAAAAATCAATCAGCAATTATCACTCATCAAAAATCTATCATCAGTCATCAATCGACAATCATCAGTCACCAAAGATCAATCATCAATCATTAATCATTAATCATCAATCATCAATAATCAATTGCCAATAATCACTCATCCATGATTAATAATCAATCATCAATAAACATTAACCAATCATCAATTATCAATAATCAATCATTATTTATCAATCATTGATAATCAGTCATCAATCATCATTCATCAATCATCTATCATCAAACGTCAATCGTCAATAATCAATCATCAATCATCAATCATCAATTATCAATCATCTATCATCAACGATAAACCATCAATAATTATAATCAATCATCAATCATCAAGCGTCAATCATCGGTCATCAACTAACAACCATCAATCATCAATCATCGATAATCTATCATCAATCCTCAATCATCTATTATCAATCATCCTTAATGAAATATCAGATATAAATTATCAATCATCAGTCATCTATCATCAATCATCAATCATCAATCATCAATCATCAATCATCAATCACAAAATATTAATCATCAACCATCAATCATCATCCATCAATTTACAAACTTGAGGCATCAGCCATCAACCTTCATTCACCAATAATCAATCAACAATAATCAATCATCAATTATCAGACATCAATTATCAATCAGCAATCATGGTCAATCAAACTTCAATCATCAGTGATCAATTATCAATCATCAATCACCATTCTTCAATCATCAATCAATAATAATCAATAATCAATCATCAATCATCAATCGTCAAAAATCAATCAGCAATCATCAATCATCAAATATCTATCCTCGAACATCAATCGACAATCATCAGTCATAAAAAATCAATCATCAATCATCAATCATCAATCATCAATCGTCAATAGTCAATAATCACTCATCCATGATTGTTAATCAGTCATCAATAAACATTCACCAGTCATCAATTATCAATCATCAATCATCAATAATCAATCATCGATCATCAATCATCAATCATCAATCATCAATCATCAATCATCAAACATCAATCAATAATAATCAATCATCAATATTCAATCAACAATCATCAAATACCAATCATCAATCATCAATGATCAATCTTCAATCATCAATCATCAATAATCAATCAGCAAACAACAAACATCAATCATCAATCACCAATCATCAATCATCAATCACCAATCATCAATCATCAATTATCAATCATCAATCATCAATCATCAATCATCAATCATCAATCATCAGTCACCATTCATCAATCAATAATCATCAATCATCAATCATCAAATATCAATCATCATTCATGAATCATCAAACATCAGTTAGCAATTATCAATCATCATTCATCATCCACCAATCATTAATCATCGCGCATAAATAATCAATCATCAGTCATCGAAAGTCAATCGTCAATAATCAATCATCATTCATCAATCATCAATTATCAATCATCAATCATCAACCATAAATCTTCAATAATTATAATCAATGATCAATCATCAAGCGTCAATCATCAATGATCAATTATCAATCATCAATCATCAATATATTATCACCAATACTCAGTCATCTATTATCAATGATCGATTATGAAATATCAATGATCAATCATCAATCATCAATCATCAATCATCAATCTTCAATCATCAATCATCAATCATCAATCATCAATCACCAATCATCAATCTTCAATCATCAACCATCAATCATCATTCATCAATCATCAATCATCAATCATCAATTTACAAACTTGACGCATCAACCATCAACCTTCAATCACTAATAATCAATCAACAAAATCAATCATCAATCATCAGTCTTCTATTTTCAAACAGCAATCATGATCAGTCAAACTTCATTCATCACTGATAAATTATCAATCATCAACCATCATTATTCAATCATCAATAATCAATAAGCAATCATCAATTATCATTTATCAATCATCAAAATTCAAACATCAATCATCAATAATCAATCATCAATAATCGACCTACAATCGATGATAATCTATCATCAATCATCAATCATGAATCATCAACCATCAAACATAAATCATCAATCAATAATAATCACTCATCAATCATCAATCATCAATCGTCAAAAATCAATCAGCAATTATCACTCATCAAAAATCTATCATCAGTCATCAATCGACAATCATCAGTCACCAAAGATCAATCATCAATCATTAATCATTAATCATCAATCATCAATAATCAATTGCCAATAATCACTCATCCATGATTAATAATCAATCATCAATAAACATTAACCAATCATCAATTATCAATAATCAATCATTATTTATCAATCATTGATAATCAGTCATCAATCATCATTCATCAATCATCAATCATCAAACGTCAATCGTCAATAATCAATCATCAATCATCAATCATCAATTATCAATCATCAATCATCAACGATAAACCATCAATAATTATAATCAATCATCAATCATCAAGCGTCAATCATCGGTCATCAACTAACAATCATCAATCATCAATCATCGATAATCTATCATCAATCCTCAATCATCTATTATCAATCATCCTTAATAAAATATCAGATATAAATTATCAATCATCAGTCATCTATCATCAATCATCAATCATCAATCATCAATCATCAATCATCAATCACAAAATATTAATCATCAACCATCAATCATCATCCATCAATTTACAAACTTGAGGCATCAGCCATCAACCTTCATTCACCAATAATCAATCAACAATAATCAATCATCAATTATCAGAAATCAATTATCAATCAGCAATCATGGTCAATCAAACTTCAATCATCAGTGATCAATTATCAATCATCAATCACCATTCTTCCATCATCAATCAATAATAATCAATCATCAATCATCAATCATCAATCGTCAGAAATCAATCAGCAATCATCAATCATCAAATATCTATCCTCGAACATCAATTGACAATCATCAGTCACAAAAAATCAATCATCAATCATCAATCATCAATCATCAATCATCAATCGTCAAAAGTCAATAATCACTCATCCATGATTGTTAATCAGTCATCAATAAACATTCACCAGTCATCAATTATCAATCATCAATCATCAATAATCAATCATCGATCATCAATCATCAATAATCAATCATCAATCATCAATCATCAAACATCAATCAATAATAATCAATCATCAATATTCAATCAACAATCATCAAATACCAATCATCAATCATCAATGATCAATCTTCAATCATCAATCATCAATCACCAATCATCAATCATCAATTATCAATCATCAATCATAAATCATCAATCATAAAACATCAATCATCAATCATCAATCATCAATCATCAATCATCAATCACCAATCATCAATCTTCAATCATCAACCATCAATCATCATTCATCAATCATCAATCATCAATCATCAATTTACAAACTTGACGCATCAACCATCAACCTTCAATCACTAATAATCAATCAACGAAATCAATCATCAATCATCAGTCATCTATTTTCAAACAGCAATCATGATCAGTCAAACTTCATTCATCACTGATAAATTATCAATCATCAACCATCATTATTCAATCATCAATAATCAATAAGCAATCATCAATTATCATTTATCAATCATCAAAATTCAAACATCAATCATCAATAATCAATCATCAATAATCGACCTACAATCGATGATAATCTATCATTAATCATAAATCAATAATAATCACTCATCACTCATCAATCATTAATCGTCAAAAATCAATCAGCAATCATCACTCATCAAAAATCTATCATCAGTCATCAATCGACAATCATCAGTCACCAAAGATCAATCATCAATCATTAATCATTAATCATCAATCATCAATAATCAATCGCCAATAATCACTCTTCCATGATTAATAATCAATCATCAATAAAAATTAACCAATCATCAATTATCAATAATCAACCCTTAATAATCAATCATTGATAATCAGTCATCAATCATCAATCATCAATCATCAATCATCAACCATCAATCAATAATAATCAATCATAAATAATCAATCAAGAAAAAATCAATTATCAATCATCAATCATCAATCATCAATCATCAATCATCAATCATCAAATATCAATCATCAATCATCAATCACCAATCATCAGTATACAATCGATTATTAACAATATTCAGGCATCAAACCTCAATCATCATTCTTGATTATCAATCAACAATGATCAATTTTCAAATATCAATCATCAATCATCAATCACCAATTATCAATAATCAACCATTAATCATCAATTATTATTCATCGATGGTCAATCTGCAATATTCTATTTTGAAAAATCAATCACAATTTATTGAGCAAACATCAATAAATAATTATCAATCATCAATCATCCATCATCAATCCTCAATCACCAATTATCAATCACCAATTTTAAATCAGCACTATTCAGTAAGAAATCATCAATCGTCAATCATCAATCGTCAATCATCAATCATCAACCTACAATCTTCAGTCATCAACCATCAATCATCAATCACAAATTATCAATCAACAATAACCAATCATCAATCACCAACACTCATTCATTAATTATCAGCCAGAAACAATCATCAACCATTTTAAATAATAAATGAACAATTATCAATCATCAATCATCAACCATCAATCATCCATCATCAATCATCAATCATCAATAATCAATCATCAAACATCAATCATCAATCATCAATCACCAATCATCAATCATCAATTTTCAATCACCACTCATCAATCATCTATCATCAATCACCAAAAATCAAGCAACAATTATCAGTTAGCAAACATCATCAATCAATCTTCAAACATCAAAGATCAATCATCAATCAATAATCACCAATCATCAATCATCAATCATCCCTCATCAATCATCAATCATCAATCATCAATCATCAATCATCAATCGTCAATCATCAATCATCAATCATCAATCTTCAATCATCAATCATCAAAGAATAACAATCATTCTTCAATCATCAATCATCAATCATCAATCATCGATCATCAATCATCAATTAGCAATCATCTGTAATCACTCAACAATTATCAATCACAAATCAGCAATTACCAATCAATAATCATCAATCACCATTGACCAATACTCAATCATCAATTATCAATTATCAATCG
This sequence comes from Fasciola hepatica, assembly GCA_948099385.1. Taxonomy (NCBI): domain Eukaryota; kingdom Metazoa; phylum Platyhelminthes; class Trematoda; order Plagiorchiida; family Fasciolidae; genus Fasciola; species Fasciola hepatica. The sequence continues at coordinate 1,062,930 of CANUEZ040000211.1, read as the reverse complement.
TCAATCATCAATCATCAATCATCAATCAATAATCAACAATCATCAATCATCAATCATCAAACGTCAAGCAACAATTATCAATCATCAATCTTCAATCAAGCTACAAACATCAAACATCAATTATCAATCATTAATCATGAATCATCAATCACCAATCATCAATCATCAATTATCAATCATCAATAATCAATGGTCAACCATCAATCACCAATATTAAATATTCAACCACAAATTTTACATCATCAATCATCAAACGTCAAAAATCAAATAGCAGTCATCATTCATCAATCACAAAAGATCAATAACCAAATATCAATCATCAATCATCAATCATCAATCATCAATCATCAATCATCAATCATTAATAATCAATCATCAATCATCAATCGTCAATCATCAATCATCAACCTACAATCTTCAGTCATCAACCATCAATCATCAATCACCAATTATCAATCAACAATAACCAATCATCAATCACCAACACTCATTCTTTAATTATCAGCCAGCAATAATCATCAACCATTTTAAATAATAAATGAACAATTATCAATCATCAATCATCAATCATCAATCTTCCATCATCAATCATCAATCATCATTAATCAATCATCAAACATCAATCATCAAACATCAATCACCAATAATCAATCATCAATCATCTATCATCAATCACCAAAAATCAAGCAACAATTATCAGTCAGCAAACATCATCAATCAATCTTCAAACATCAAAGATCAATCAACAATCAATAATCACCAATTATCAATCATCAATAATCAATCATAAATAATCAACCATCAATCACAAATCATCAATAATCAATCATCAATCATCAATCATCAAACATCAAACATCAATCACAAATAATCAACCATTAATCTACAAACTTCAGGCATCAAAAATCAATCATCGATCATCAATCACCAATCATCAATCATCAATCATCAATCATCAATCATCAATCATCAATCATCAATCATCAGTCATCAATCATCAATCATCAATCATCAATCATCAATCGCCACTCATTATTAATCAATCATAAATTATCAATCATCAATCATTATTCATCAATCAACAGTCATCAATCATCAATCATCAATCATCAATCATCAATCATCAATCATCAATCATCAATCAACAATCATCAATCATCAATCGTCAATCATTAATAATCAATCATAAATCATCATTCATCAATCATCAATCATCAATCATCAATAATCAATACGCAATCATCAATAATCTCGCACCAATCATCAATATTCAAACACCAATCATCAGTCATCAATTATCTTTCATCAATCGTCAATCATCAATAATCAGTCAACAATCATCAACCATCAATCACCAATTATCAATAGTCAACCATCAGTCATCAACCATCAACCATCAATCATCAATCATCAATCATCAATCATCATTCATCAATCATCATTCATCAATAATCAATGGTCAAACATCAATCATCAATCATCAATAATCAATCATCAATCATCAATCACCAATCATCAATCATCAACAATCAATCATCAATCATCGATCATCAATCATCAATCATCAATCATCAATCAATAACAAACATTCATCAATCATCAATAATCAATACGCAATCATCAATAATCTCGTACCAAGCATCAATATTCAAACATCAATCATCAGTCATCAGTTATCTATCATCAATCGTCAATCATCAATAATCAGTCAACAATCATCAACAATCAATCACCAATTATCAATAGTCAAACATCAGTCATCAACCATCAACCATCAATAATCAATCATCAATCATCCATCATCAATCATGAATCATCAAAAATCAATCATCAAACATCAATCATCAATCATCAATCACCAATCCTCAATCATCAATTTTCAATCACCAATCATCAATCATCTATCATCAATCACCAAAAATCAAGCAACAATTATCAGTTAGCAAACATCATCAATCAATCTTCAAACATCAAAGATCAATCATCAATCAATAATCACCAATCATCAATCATCAATCATCCCTCATCAATCATCAATCATCAATCACAAATCATCAATAATCAATCATCAATTATCAATCATCAAACATCAAACATCACTCACAAATAATCAACCATTAATCTACAAACTTCAGGCATCAAAAATCAATCATCGATCATCAATCACCAATCATCAATCATCAATCATCAATCATCAATCATCAATCATCAGTCATCAATCATCAATCAACAATCATCAATCATCAATCGTCAATCAATAATAATCAATCATAAATCATCATTCATCAATCATTAATCAACAATCAACAGTTATCAATCATCAATAATCAATAATCAATCATCAATCATCAATCATCAATCATCAATCATCAATAACCAATAAGCAATCATCAATAATCTCGCACCAATCATCAATATTCAAACATCAATCATCAGTCATCAATTATCTATAATCAATCGTCAATCATCAATAATAAATCAACAATCATCAACGATCAAACATCAAATATCAATAGTCAATCATCAGTCATCAACCATCAACCATCAATCATCAATCATCAATCATCAATCATCATTCATCAATCATCATTCATCAATAATCAATGGTCAAACATCAATAATGAATCATCAATAATCAATCATGAATCATCAATCACCAATCATCAATCATCAACAATCAATCATCAATCATCGATCATCAATAATCAATCATCAACCATCAATCACCATGCATCGATCATCAATAACCAATCATCAATCATCACGCATCAATCATCAAGCATCAAGCATCAATCATCAATCATCAACCATTAACCATAAACCATCAATCATCAATCATAAATCATCAATCGTCATTCAACAATCATCTATCCTAATTCTTCAATCAACACTCATCATTCACAATGATCATCCATCAAATATCAATCATCTTTTATAAATAATCAATCATCACTCATCAATCATCAATCATCAATCATCAATCATCATTCATCAATCATCATTCATCAATAATCAATGGTCAAACATCAATCATCAATCATCAATAATCAATCATCAATCATCAATCACCAATCATCAATCATCAACAATCAATCATCAATCATCGATCAGCAATCATCAATCATCAATCATCAATCAATAACAATCATTCACCAATCATCAATCATCAATAATCTATCATCAATCATCAATAATCAGTCATCAAACTATAAACTTCAGGCATCAAAAATCAATCATCAATCACTAATAATCAATCAGCAATCAACATCAATCTATCTTCAAATATAAGTGATCAAATATCAATACTCAATCATCAATCATCACTCATCATTCACCAATCAACAACCATCAAACATCAATCATCAATCATCAATCATCAATCATCAATCATCAATCATCAATCATCATTCATCAATCATCTATCATCAACCATCAATCAACAATCATCAGTCCTCAATCACCAATCATTAGTCAACAATTATATATCAGCAATCAACATCAATCCATTTTCAAATACCAAAGATGAATTATCAATACTCAATCAAAAATCATCACTCATCATTCACTAATCAACAACCATCAACCATCAATCAACAATCATCAATCAGTATTCATCGATCATCAATCATCAATCATCAATCATCAATCATCATTCATCAATCATCTATCATCAGCCATCAATCATCAATCATCAATCATCAATCATCAAACATCAGTCATCAATCAACAATCATCAATCATCAATCATCAATCATCAATAATCAATCATCAAACATCAATCATCAATCGTCAATCATCAATCATCAATCATCAATCTTCAATCATCAATCATCAAACAATAACAATCATTCTTCAATCATCAATCATCAATCATCAATCATCCATCCTCAATCATCAACCATCAATCACCAATATTGTATATTCAAGCACAAATATTCCACCATCAATCATCAAACGTCAAAAATCAATTAGCAATCATCAATCATCAATCATCAATCATCAATCATCAATCATCAATCAATATTCGTCAATCATCTATCACCAATCATCAATCATCAATAATCAATCAGCAATCACCAATAACCAATAATCAATCATCAATCATCAATCATCAACCATCAATCACCAATATTAAATATTCAACAAAAATTTTCCATCATCCAACATCAAACGTCAAAATCAATTAGCAATCATCAATCATCAGTCACAAATACACAAACATCAATCATCAATAACCAATCATCAATCATCAACGATCCATCCCCCATGATCAACCATTAATCACCAATAATAAATAATCAACCACAAATTTTCCACCATCAATTACTAGACGTAAAAAATCAAATGGCAATCATCAACCATTAATCATCAATCATCAATCATCAATCAATAATAATCAATCACCAATTATCAATCATCAATCAACAATCATCGATCATCAATTTTCAATTATCAATCATGAAGCATCAATCATCAATCAACAGCCATCAATCATCAATCATCGATCATCAATCATCATTTAGCAATCATCAGTAATCACTCAACAATTATCAATCACAAATCAGCAATTACCAATCAATAATCATCAATCACCATTGACCAATAATCAATCATCAATTATCAATCATCAATCATCAATCACCAATCATCAATCATCAATTATCAATCATCAATAATCAATGGTCAACCATCAATCACCAATATTAAATATTCAACCACAAATTTTACATCATCAATCATCAAACGTCAAAAATCAAATAGCAGTCATCAGTCATCAATCACAAAAGATCAATAACCAAATATCAATCATCAATCATCAATCATCAATCATCAATCATCAATCATCAATCATTAATAATCAATCATCAATCATAAATCGTCAATCATCAATCATCAAATAACAATCTTCAGTCATCAACCATCAATCATCAATCACCAGTTATCAATCAACAATAACCAATAATCAATCACCAACACTCATTCTTCAATTATCAGCCAGCAATAATCGTCAACCATTTTAAATAATAAATGAACAATTATCAATCATCAATCATCAATCATCAATCATCCATCATCAATCATCAATCATCATTAATCAATCATCAAACATCAATCATCAAACATCAATCACCAATAATCAATCATCAATCATCTATCATCAATCACCAAAAATCAAGCAACAATTATCAGTCAGCAAACATCATCAATCAATCTTCAAACATCAAAGATCAATCAACAATCAATAATCACCAATTATCAATCATCAATAATCAATCACAAATAATCAATCAACAATCACAAGTCATCAATAATCAATCATCAATCATCAATCATCAAACATCAAACATCAATCACAAATAATCAACCATTAATCTACAAACTTCAGGCATCAAAAATCAATCATCGATCATCAATCACCAATCATCAATCATCAATCATCAATCATCAATCATCAATCATCAATCACCAATCATCAGTCATCAATCATCAATCATCAATCATCAATCATCAATCGTCAATCATTATTAATCAATCATAAATCATCAATCATCAATAATTAATCATCGATCAACAGTCATCAATCATCAATCATCAATCATCAATAATCAGTCATCAATCATCAAACATCAATCATCAATCATCAATCGTCAATCATTAAAAATCAATCATAAATCATCAATCATCAATCATCAATCATCAATCATCAATAATCAATACGCAATCATCAATAATCTCGCACCGATCATCAATATTCAAACACCAATCATCAGTCATCAATTACCTTTCATCAATCGTCAATCATCAATAATCAGTCAACAATCATCAACCATCAATCACCAATTATCAATAGTCAACAATCAGTCATCAACCATCAACCATCAATCATCAATCATCAATCATCAATCATCATTCATCAATCATCATTCATCAATAATCAATGGTCAAACATCAATCATCAATCATCAATAATCAATCATCAATTAGCAATCACCAATCATCAATCATCAATAATCAATCATCAATCATCGATCATCAATCATCAATCATCAATCATCAATCAATAACAATCATTCATCAATCATCAATAATCAATACGCAATCATCAATAATCTCGCACCAATCATCAATATTCAAACATCAATCATCAGTCATCAATTATCTATCATCAATCGTCAATCATCAATAATCAGTCAACAATCATCAACCATCAGTCACCAATTATCAATAGTCAAACATCAGTCATCAACCATCAACCGACAATCATCAATCATCAATCATCAATCATCAGTCATCAATCATCATTCATCAATAATCAATGGTCAAACATCAATCATCAATCATCGATAATCAATCATCAATCATCAATCACCAATCATCAATCATCAACAATCAGTCATCAATCATCGATCATCAATCATCAATCATCAATCATCAATCAATAACAATCATTCATCAATCATCAATCATCAATAATCTATCATCAATCATCAATAATCAGTCATCAAACTATAAACTTCAGGCATCAAAAATCAATCATCAATCACTAATAATCAATCAGCAATCAACATCAATCCACCTTCAAATATAAGTGATCAAATATCAATACTCAATCATCAATCATCACTCATCATTCACCAAACAACAACCATCAAACATCAATCAACAATCATCAATCATTATTCATCAATCATCAATCATCAATCGTCAATCATCAATCATCATTCATCAATCATCTATCATCAGCCATCAATCAACAATCATCAGTCCTCAATCACCAATCATTAGTCAACAATTATATATCAGCAATCAACATCAATCCATCTTCAAATACCAAAGATGAATTATCAATACTCAATCAAAAATCATCACTCATCATTCACCAATCAACAACCATCAACCATCAATCAACAATCATCAATCATCAATCACCAATCATCAATCATCTATCACCAATCATCAATCATGATTCATCAATCATCTATCATCAGCCATCAATCATCAATCATCATTCATCAATCATCAAACATCAGCCACCAATCAACAACCATCAATCACCAATCATCAATCATCAATAATCAATCATCAATCATCAATCATCAATCGTCAATCATCAATCATCAATCATCAATCATCAATCTTCAATCATCAAACAATAACAATCATTCTTCAATCATCAATCATCAATCATCAATCATCCATCCTCAATCATCAACCATCAATCACAAAATATTAATCATCAACCATCAATCATCATCCATCAATTTACAAACTTGAGGCATCAGCCATCAACCTTCATTCACCAATAATCAATCAACAATAATCAATCATCAATTATCAGACATCAATTATCAATCAGCAATCATGGTCAATCAAACTTCAATCATCAGTGATCAATTATCAATCATCAATCACCATTCTTCAATCATCAATAAATAATAATCAATCATCAATCATCAATCATCAATCGTCAATCATCAATCGTCAATAATCAATAATCACTCATCCATGATGGTTAATCAGTCATCAATAAACATTCACCATGATCAATTATCAATCATCAATCATCAATAATCAATCATCGATCATCAATCATCAATAATCAATCATCAATCATCAATCATCAAACATCAATCAATAATAATCAATCATCAATATTCAATCAACAATCATCAATTATCAATCATCAATCATCAATGATCAATCTTCAATCATCAATCATCAATAATCAATCATCAAACAACAAACATCAATCATCAATCACCAATCATCAATCATCAATTATCAATCATCAATCATCAATCATCAACCATCAATCATCAATCATCAATCACCATTCATCAATCAATAATCATGAATCATCAATCATCAAATATCAATCATCATTCATGAATCATCAAACATCAGTTAGCAATTATCAATCATCATTCATCATCCACCAATCATTAATCATCGCGCATAAATAATCAATCATCAGTCATCGAAAGTCAATCGTCAATAATCAATCGTCAATCATCAATCATCAATTATCAATCATCAATCATCAACCATAAATCTTCAATAATTATAATCAATGATCAATCATCAAGCGTCAATCATCAATGATCAATTATCAATCATCAATCATCAATATATTATCACCAATACTCAGTCATCTATTATCAATGATCGATTATGAAATATCAATGATCAATTATCAATCATCAATCATCAATCATCAATCTTCAATCATCAATCATCAATCATCAATCATCGATCACCAATCATCAATCTTCAATCATCAACCATCAATCATCATTCATCAATCATCAATCATCAATCATCAATTTACAAACTTGACGCATCAACCATCAACCTTCAATCACTAATAATCAATCAACGAAATCAATCATCAATCATCAGTCATCTATTTTCAAACAGCATTCATGATCAGTCAAACTTCATTCATCACTGATAAATTATCAATCATCAATCATCATTATTCAATCATCAATAATCAATCGCCAATATTCACTCTTCCATGATTAATAACCAATCATCAATAAAAATTAACCAATCATCAATTATCAATAATCAATCCTTAATAATCAATCATTGATAATCAGTCATCAATCATCAATAATCAATCATCAATCCTCAATCATCAAACACCAATCATCAATTAACAATTATCAATCATCAATCATCATAAATCAACCTTCAAACATCAATCATCAATAACGAATCATTAATAATTACTCTGCATTTATCAATCATCAATCATAAATCATCAATCATCAATAATCAATCATCAACCATAAATAATCAATCAATAATAATCAATCATCAATCAGCAATCATCAATCATCATTCATCAATCATATATCATCAATCAATAATAGTCAATCATCAATCATCAATCATCAATCATTATTAATCAATCACCAATCATCAATCATCAATCTTCAATTATCAATCAACAATCATGAATCATGAATCATCAATTATCAGTGATCAATCATCAATCAATAACAATTAATCAATAATCAACAATCATCTAACTTCAATCATAAATTTTCAGTCATCAATCATCAATCATCAATCATCAATCATCAATCACCATTTACCAATTACGAATTATCAATCACCAATCACCAATCATTAATCATCAATCATCAATCATCCATCATCAATCCCCAATCTTCAATCATCCATCACCAATCATTAATTATCATTCTCCAATTTTCAATCATTAATCACCAATGATCAATCATCAATTAACAATCTTGAGGCATCATTAATCAATCATCTATCAGAAATAATCAATCACCAATCATCAATCTTCAATCATCAGTTATCAATCATCAATCACCCATCATCATTCATCAAACATCAACCATCAATCATCAATCATCTATCATCAATCATCGATTTTCAATAATCAATCCTCAGTTATCAATCACCAATCAACAACAATCAATGATCAATCAACAATCATCAATTATCAATCGTCAATCAACAATAATCAATGATCAGAAAACAATCATCAATCATCAATCATCAAACATCAATAATCAAACATCAATCATAAATCATCAATAATCAACCATCAATCATCAATCATCATTCATCAAACACCAATCATCAATCAACAATTATCAATCATCAATCATCATAATTCAACCTTCAAACATCAATCATCAATAATGAATCATCAATCATAACTCTGCATTTATCAATCATTAAACTTCAATCATCAATCATCAATAATCAATCATCAACCATAAATATTCAATCAATAATAATCATTCATCAATCATGAATCATCAATCAACAATAATCAATCAGCAATCAGCAATCATCAACAATGAAGTATCGAACATCAGTGGTCAATCATCAATCATCAATCTTCATTCATCAATCATCAATCATCAATAATCAATCATCAATAAGCAGTTATCAATAATCAATACTCAAACATCAATCGTCAATCATCAATCATCAATCATCATTCATCAATCATCATACTTCAATCATCAACCATTATTAATCAATCATCTATCATCAATCATCAATCATCAATCATCAATCATATAACATATATCATCAATCAATAATAGTCAATCATCAATCACTTATCATCAATCATCAATAATCAATCACCAATCATCAATCATCAATCTTCAATCATCAATCAACAATCATGAATCATGAATCATCAATTATCAGTCATCCATCATCAATCACCAACCTTCAATCATCCATCACCAATCAATAATTATCATTCACCAATTGTCAATCATTAATCACCAATCATCAATCATCAATAAACAATATTGAGGCATCTTCAATCAATCATCAATCACAAATAATCAACCACCAATCATCAATCTTCAATCATCAATCATTAATCATCAGTTATCAATCAGCAATAATCATCGACCAAAGTTCATATATCAGTGAAAAATTTTCAATCATCAATCATCATTCATACATCATCAATGATCTATAAGCAATCATCAATAATCAGTCATAAATTATCAATCTTCACACATCAAGCATGAATCATCAATAATCAATAATCATTCATCAATCATCAATCATCAAAAATCTATCATCAATCATCAATCATCAATCATCTATCATTATTCATCAATCATCAATCATCAATCATTTATCATCAATCATCGATTATCAATCATCAGTCATCAATTATCAATGATCAATCAACAATAATAAATGATCAATCAACATTCATCAATCATCAATCATCAATCATCAATCATCAAACATCAAAAATAAATCATCAATAATTAATCATCAATTACCATTCACCAATTACCAAATATGAATCATCAATCATGAATCATCAATCAGCAATTATCAATCAGCAATCATCATCAATCAAACTTCAATCATCAGTGCTCAATTATCAATCGTCAATCATCATCCATCCATCATCATTTATCAATCAGCTATCATCAATCAATATTCAAAAATCAGTGATCAATTATCAATCATCAATCTTCATTCATCAATCATCAATAATCAGTTAGCAATCAACAATCATCAGTTATCAATCATCAATATTCAAATATCAATCATCAATCATCAATCATCAGCCATCAATCATCATTCATCAATCATCAAATATCAGTTAGCAATCATGAATCATCAATCCTTATCAACCAATTAATAATCATCAATCATCAATAATCAATCATCAATCAACAAATTCAATCGTCAATCAATAACCATCATTAATCATTCATCAATTTTCAATCATCAATTACCAATCATCAATCATCAATCATCAATATTCTGTTATCAATCCTCAATCATAAATTATCAATCATCGTACATGAAACATCAATGATCAATCATCAATCATCAATCATCAATCATCAATCATCAATCACCAATCGTAAATCATCAATCTTCATTCAATAAACATCAATGATAAATGATCAAACATCAATCATCAAACATCAATCAATAACAATCAATGATCAATCAACAATCATCAATCATCAATAATCAATCTTCAACCATCAATCATCAATCATCAGTCATCAATCATTAATCATCAATCAACAATCATCAATCATCAATCATCATTCATCAATCATCCATCAGAATTCATCAATCATCAATCATCAGTCATCAAAATCATTCATTAATTATCAATCATCAATCAACAGTAACCAATTATCAATCATCAATCATCATTCATCATTATTTAATCTTCAATCATCAGTGATCATCAATCAATCACCAATCTTCAATCATCAATCATCAATCATTAATCACCAATTACCAATCACAATCATCAATAATCAATCATCAATCATTAATCATCAACCATCAATCACAAATTATCAATCATCAACCATCAATCATCGATCATCAATTGTCAATCATCAATCATCAATAATCAGTCATCAATCATCTATCATCAATCATCAATTATCAATCATTAATACTCGCATATCAATCATCAATTAACGGTAATAAATGATCAATGAACAATCATCAATATTCAATCATCAATCAACAATAATCAATGATCAGAAAACAATCATCAATCATCAATCATCAAACATCAATATTCAAACATCAATCATGAATCATCAATAATCAACCCTCAGTCATCAATTATCAATCAGCAATCATCATTAATCAACTTTCAAATTCAGTGATCAATTATCAATCACAAATCATCATTCATCAATCATCAATAATCAATCATGAGTCATCGATCATCACTCTTCAAATATCAATCATGAATCATCAATCATCAATCATAATTCATGAATCGTCAATCATCAATAATCAGTTATCAATCATCGATCATCAATCATCAACCATAAGTCATCAATCAATAACAATCAATCATCAAACATCAATCATGAATCACCAATAATCAATCATCAAATTTCAATCAGCAATCATTATCAATCAAGCATTAAAATCAGTGATCAATTATCAATCATCAATCATCATTCACTAATCATCAGTCATCAAAATTCAATCATCAATTATCTGTTATCTATCATCAATCTTCAAAAGTCAATCACCAATCATCAATCATCAATCATCAATCATCAATAATCAACCATCAATCATCAATCATCTATCATCGATGATCAATCATCGATCATCAATCATCAAAAAGAAATCCTCAATCAATAATTATCAATCATCAATCATCCATCATCAATCATCAATCATCAATCACCAATCGTAAATCATCAATCTTCATTCATTAAACATCAATGATAAATGATCAATCATCAATCATCAAACATCAATCAATAACAATCAATGATCAATCAACAATCATCAATCATCAATAATCAATCTTCAACCATCAATCATCAATCATCAGTCATCAATCATTAATCATCAATCAACAATCATCAATCATCAATCATCATTCATCAATCATCCATCAGAATTCATCAATCATCAATCATCAGTCATCAAAATCATTCATTAATTATCAATCATCAATCAACAGTAACCAATTATAAATCATCAATCATCATTCATCATTATTTAATCTTCAATCATCAGTGATCATCAATCAATCACCAATCTTCAATCATCAATCATCAACCATTAATCACCAATTACCAATCACAATCATCAATAATCAATCATCAATCATTAATCATCAAACATCAATCACAAATTATCAATCATCAACCATCAATCATCGATCATCAATTGTCAATCATCAATCATCAATAATCAGTCATCAATCATCTATCATCAATCATCAATTATCAATCATTAATACTCGCATATCAATCATCAATTAACGGTAATAAATGATCAATGAACAATCATCAATATTCAATCATCAATCAACAATAATCAATGATCAGAAAATAATCATCAATCATCAATCATCAAATATCAATATTCAAACATCAATCATGAATCATCAATAATCAACCCTCAGTCATCAATTATCAATCAGCAATCATCATTAATCAACTTTCAAATTCAATGATCAATTATCAATCATCAATCATCATTCATCAATCATCAAATATCAATCATGAATCATCAATCATCAATCATAATTCATGAATCGTCAATCATCAATAATCAGTTATCAATCATCAATCTTTAAAAGTACATCATCAATCATCTATCACCAATCATCATTCATCAATTATCAATCATCGATCATCAATCATCAACCATAAGTCATCAATCAATAACAATCAATCATCAAACATCAATCATGAATCACCAATAATCAATCATCAAATTTCAATCAGCAATCATTATCAATCAAGCATTAAAATCAGTGATCAATTATCAATCATCAATCATCATTCACTAATCATCAGTCATCAAAATTCAATCATCAATTATCTGTTATCTATCATCAATCTTCAAAAGTCAATCACCAATCATCAATCATCAATCATCAATCATCAATAATCAACCATCAATCATCAATCATCTATCATCGATGATCAATCATCGATCATCAATCATCAAAAATAAATCCTCAATCAATAATTATCAATCATCAATCATCAATCATCAATCATCAATCATCAATCACCAATCGTAAATCATCAATCTTCATTCATTAAACATCAATGATAAATGATCAATCATCAATCATCAAACATCAATCAATAATAATCAATGATCAATCAACAATCATCAATCATCAATAATCAATCTTCAACCATCAATCATCAATCATCAGTCATCATTCATCAATCGTCAATCATCAATCATCAATCATCAATCATCATTCATCAATCATCCATCAGAATTCATCAATCATCAATCATCAGTCATCAAAATCATTCATTAATTATCAATCATCAATCAACAGTAACCAATTATCAATCATCAATCATCATTCATCATTATTTAATCTTCAATCATCAGTGATCATCAATCAATCACCAATCTTCAATCATCAATCATCAATCATTAATCACCAATTACCAATCACAATCATCAATAATCAATCATCAATCATTAATCATCAATCATCGATCATCAATATTCAAACATCAACCATAAATCATCAATCAATAATAATCAATTATCAATCATCAATTATCATTCATAAATTATCACTCATCAATAATCGATCATTAAAAATCAGTTATCAATCATCAATTTTCAAACATCAATCATCAATCATCAATCATCAATCGTCATTCATTAATAACCGATAATCAATAATCAGTTATCAATCATCAATCTTCAAAAGTCAATCATTCATTATCAATCATCGATCATCCTTCATCGTTAATCAACCATCAATCAGGAATAATCATTCATCCGTAATCAGTCATCAATCATCAGTCATCAAAAATAAATCACCGATCAATAATAATCAATCAAAAATCATCAATCATCACTCATTAATAGTCAATCACCAATTGTCAATCATCAATCCTAAATCATCAATCATCATTTGTCAATCATCGATCATCAATTATCAATCAGCAATTTATAATAATCAATGATAAATCAACAATAATTATTCATCAATAATCAATCCTCTATTATCAATCTTCAATCATCAATCATCATTCATCAGTTATCAATCATCGTTCATCAATAATCAATCATCAATCGTCAATAACCAATCATCAATCATCAATCATCAATCATCATTATTGAATCTTCAATCATCAGTGACCATTCATCATTCATCAATCATCATCCATCAATCATCAATCATCAATCATCAATTACCAATCATCAATCATCAATCATCAATCATCAATCATCAATCATCAATAATCAATCGTCCATAACCAATCATTAATTATCATTCATCAAACACCAGACAGCAATAATCATTCAATAATCACCAATTAGCAGTCACCAAACATCATTCATCAATCATCAATCATCAATAATTTAATTTTCAGCCAGCAATAATCATCAACCATTTTAAATAATAAATGAACAATTATCAATCAGCAATCATCAATCGTCAATCATTAACCACTATTAATCACTCATCAATTATCAATCATCAATCATCAACCATAAATCATCAAAAATTATAATTAATGATCAATAATCAAGCGTCAATAATCAATCATCAATTACCAATCATCAATGATCAATCATCAATATTCTGTCATCTATCCTCAATCATATATTATCAATCATCGTACATGAAACATCGATGATCAATTATCATTCATCAGTCATCAGTCATCAATCATCAGTCATCAATCATCAATAATCAAACATCAATCAATAATAATCAATCATCAATATTCAATCAACAATCATCAATTATCAACCATCAATCATCAGTGATCAATCGTCAAACACCAATCATCAATAATCATGCATCAAAAATCAATCATCAATCATCAATCATCAAACGTCAGTCGTCAATAATCAATCATCAATCATCAATCATCAATTATCAATCATCAATCATCAACGATAAACCATCAATAATTATAATCAATCATCAATCATCAAGCGTCAATCATCGATCATCAACTAACAATCATCAATCATCAATCATCGATAATCTATCATCAATCCTCACTCATCTATTATCAATCATACTTAATGAAACATCGGATATAAATTATCAATCATCAGTCATCTATCATCAATCATCAATCATCAATCATCAATCATCAATCATCAATCACAAAATATTAATCATCAACCATCAATCATCGATCATCAATTATCAATCATCATCCATCAATTTACAAAATGAGGCATCAGCCATCAACCTTCATTCACCAATAATCAATCAACAATAATCAATCATCAATTATCAGACATCAATTATCAATCAGCAATCATGGTCAATCAAAATTCAACCATCAGTGATCAATTATCAATCATCAATCATCAATCATCAATCATCAATCATCAAACATCAATCAATAATAATCAATCATCAATATTCAATCAACAATCATCAAATACCAATCATCAATCAACAATGATCAATCTTCAATCATCAATCATCAATAATCAATCAGCAAACAACAAACATCAATCATCAATCACCAATCATCAATCATTAATCACCAATCATCAATCATCAATTATCAATCATCAATCATCAATCATCAATCATCAATCATCAATCATCAATCACCATTCATCAATCAATAATCATCAATCATCAATCATCAAATATCAATCATCATTCATGAATCATCAAACATCAGTTAGCAATTATCAATCATCATTCATCATCCACCAATCATTAATCATCGCGCATAAATAATCAATCATCAGTCATCGAAAGTCAATCGTCAATAATCAATCATCAATCATCAATCATCAATTATCAATCATCAATCATCAACCATAAATCTTCAATAATTATAATCAATGATCAATCATCAAGCGTCAATCATCAATGATCAATTATCAATCATCAATCATCAATATATTATCACCAATACTGAGTCATCTATTATCAATGATCGATTATGAAATATCAATGATCAATTATCAATCATCAATCATCAATCATCAATCTTCAATCATCAATCATCAATCATCAATCATCAATCACCAATCATCAATCTTCAATCATCAACCATCAATCATCATTCATCAATCATCAATCATCAATCATCAATTTACAAACTTGACGCATCAACCATCAACCTTCAATCACTAATAATCAATCAACGAAATCAATCATCAATCATCAGTCATCTATTTTCAAACAGCAATCATGATCAGTCAAACTTCATTCATCACTGATAAATTATCAATCATCAACCATCATTATTCAATCATCAATAATCAATAAGCAATCATCAATTATCATTTATCAATCATCAAAATTCAAACATCAATCATCAATAATCAATCATCAATAATCGACCTACAATCGATGATAATCTATCATTAATCATCAATCATGAATCATCAATCAATAATAATCACTCATCACTCATCAATCATCAATCGTCAAAAATCAATCAGCAATCATCACTCATCAAAAGTCTATCATCAGTCATCAATCGACAATCATCAGTCACCAAAGATCAATCATCAATCATTATTCATTAATCATCAATCATCAATAATCAATTGCCAATAATCACTCATCCATGATTAATAATCAATCATCAATAAACATTAACCAATCATCAATTATCAATAATCAATCATTATTTATAAATCATTGATAATCAGTCATCAATCATCATTCATCAATCATCTATCATCAAACGTCAATCGTCAATAATCAATCATCAATCATCAATCATCAATTATCAATCATCAATCATCAACGATAAACCATCAATAATTATAATCAATCATCAATCATCAAGCGTCAATCATCGGTCATCAACTAACAATCATCAATCATCAATCATCGATAATCTATCATCAATCCTCAATCATCTATTATCAATCATCCTTAATGAAATATCAGATATAAATTATCAATCATCAGTCATCTATCATCAATCATCAATCACCAATCATCAATCATCAATCATCAATCACAAAATATTAATCATCAACCATCAATCATCATCCATCAATTTACAAACTTGAGGCATCAGCCATCAACCTTCATTCACCAATAATCAATCAACAGTAATCAATCATCAATTATCAGAAATCAATTATCAATCAGCAATCATGGTCAATCAAACTTCAATCATCAGTGATCAATTATCAATCATCAATCACCATTCTTCAATCATCAATCAATAATAATCAATCATCAATCATCAATCATCAATCGTCAAAAATCAATCAGCAATCATCAATCATCAAATATCTATCCTCGAACATCAATTGACAATCATCAGTCATAAAAAATCAATCATCAATCATCAATCATCAATCATCAATCATCAGGCGTCAATAGTCAATAATCACTCATCCATGGTTGTTAATCAGTCATCAATAAACATTCACCAGTCATCAATTATCAATCATCAATCATCAATAATCAATCATCGATCATCAATCATCAATCATCAATCATCAATCATCAATCATCAAACATCAATCAATAATAATCAATCATCAATATTCAATCAACAATCATCAAATACCAATCATCAATCATCAATGATCAATCTTCAATCATCAATCATCAATAATCAATCAGCAAACAACAAACATCAATCATCAATCACCAATCATCAATCATCAATTATCAATCATCAATCATCAATCATCAATCATCAATCATCAATCACCATTCATCAATCACCATTCATCAATCAATAATCATCAATCATCAATCATCAAATATCAATCATCATTCATGAATCATCAAACATCAGTTAGCAATAATCAGTCATCATTCATCATCCACCAATCATTATTCATCGCGCATAAATAATCAATCATCAGTCATCGAAAGTCAATCGTCAATAATCAATCATCAATCATCAATCATCAATTATCAATCATCAATCATCAACCATAAATCTTCAATAATTATAATCAATGATCAATCATCAAGCGTCAATCATCAATGATCAATTATCAATCATCAATCATCAATATATTATCACCAATACTCAGTCATCTATTATCAATGATCGATTATGAAATATCAATGATCAATTATCAATCATCAATCATCAATCATCAATCATCAATCACCAATCATCAATCTTCAATCATCAACCATCAATCATCATTCATCAATCATCAATCATCAATCATCAATTTACAAACTTGACGCATCAACCATCAACCTTCAATCACTAATAATCAAACAACAAAATCAATCATCAATCATCAGTCATCTATTTTCAAACAGCAATCATGATCAGTCAAACTTCATTCATCACTGATAAATTATCAATCATCAACCATCATTATTCAATCATCAATAATCAATAAGCAATCATCAATTATCATTTATCAATCATCAAAATTCAAACATCAATCATCAATAATCAATCATCAATAATCGACCTACAATCGATGATAATCTATCATTAATCATCAATCATGAATCATCAACCATCAAACATAAATCATCAATCAATAATAATCACTCATCAATCATCAATCATCAATCGTCAAAAATCAATCAGCAATCATCACTCATCAAAAGTCTATCATCAGTCATCAATCGACAATCATCAGTCACCAAAGATCAATCATCAATCAATAATCACTAATCATCAATCATCAATAATCAATTGCCAATAATCACTCATCCATGATTAATAATCAATCATCAATAAACATTAACCAATCATCAATTATCAATAATCAATCATTATTTATAAATCATTGATAATCAGTCATCAATCATCATTCATCAATCATCAATCATCAAACGTCAATCGTCAATAATCAATAATCAATCATCAATCATCAATTATCAATCATCAATCATCAACGATAAACCATCAATAATTATAATCAATCATCAATCATCAAGCGTCAATCATCGGTCATCAACTAACAATCATCAATCATCAATCATCGATAATCTATCATCAATCCTCAATCATCTATTATCAATCATCCTTAATGAAATATCAGATATAAATTATCAATCATCAGTCATCTATCATCAATCATCAATCATCAATCATCAATCATCAATCATCAATCACAAAATATTAATCATCAACCATCAATCATCATCCATCAATTTACAAACTTGAGGCATCAGCCATCAACCTTCATTCACCAATAATCAATCAACAATAATCAATCATCAATCATCAGAAATCAATTATCAATCAGCAATCATGGTCAATCAAACTTCAATCATCAGTGATCAATTATCAATCATCAATCACCATTCTCCCATCATCAATCAATAATAATCAATCATCAATCATCAATCATCAATCGTCAAAAATCAATCAGCAATCATCAATCATCAATTATCTATCATCAAACATCAATCGACAATCATCAGTCATAAAAAATCAATCATCAATCATCAATCATCAATCATCAATCATCAATCGTCAATAGTCAATAATCACTCATCCATGTTTGTTAAGCAGTCATCAATAAACATTCACCAGTCATCAATTATCAATCATCAATCATCAATAATCAATCATCGATCATCAATCATCAATCATCAATCATCAATCATCAATCATCAAACATCAATCAATAATAATCAATCATCAATATTCAATCAACAATCATCAAATACCAATCATCAATCATCAATGATCAATCTTCAATCATCAATCATCAATAATCAATCAGCAAACAACAAACATCAATCATCAATCACCAATCATCAATCATCAATTATCAATCATCAATCATCAATCATCAATCATCAATCATCAATCACCATTCATCAATCAATAATCATCAATCATCAATCATCAAATATCAATCATCATTCATGAATCATCAAACATCAGTTAGCAATTATCAATCATCATTCATCATCCACCAATCATTAATCATCGCGCATAAATAATCAATCATCAGTCATCGAAAGTCAATCGTCAATAATCAATCATCAATCATCAATCATCAATTATCAATCATCAATCACCAACCATAAATCTTCAATAATTATAATCATTGATCAATCATCAAGCGTCAATCATCAATGATCAATTATCAATCATCAATCATCAATATATTATCACCAATACTCAGTCATCTATTATCAATGATCGATTATGAAATATCAATGATCAATTATCAATCATCAATCATCAATCATCAATCATCAATCACCAATCATCAATCTTCAATCATCAACCATCAATCATCATTCATCAATCATCAATCATCAATCATCAATTTACAAACTTGACGCATCAACCATCAACCTTCAATCACTAATAATCAAACAACAAAATCAATCATCAATCATCAGTCATCTATTTTCAAACAGCAATCATGATCAGTCAAACTTCATTCATCACTGATAAATTATCAATCATCAACCATCATTATTCAATCATCAATAATCAATAAGCAATCATCAATTATCATTTATCAATCATCAAAATTCAAACATCAATCATCAATAATCAATCATCAATAATCGACCTACAATCGATGATAATCTATCATTAATCATCAATCATGAATCATCAACCATCAAACATAAATCATCAATCAATAATAATCACTCATCAATCATCAATCATCAATCGTCAAAAATCAATCAGCAATCATCACTCATCAAAAGTCTATCATCAGTCATCAATCGACAATCATCAGTCACCAAAGATCAATCATCAATCAATAATCACTAATCATCAATCATCAATAATCAATTGCCAATAATCACTCATCCATGATTAATAATCAATCATCAATAAACATTAACCAATCATCAATTATCAATAATCAATCATTATTTATAAATCATTGATAATCAGTCATCAATCATCATTCATCAATCATCAATCATCAAACGTCAATCGTCAATAATCAATAATCAATCATCAATCATCAATTATCAATCATCAATCATCAACGATAAACCATCAATAATTATAATCAATCATCAATCATCAAGCGTCAATCATCGGTCATCAACTAACAATCATCAATCATCAATCATCGATAATCTATCATCAATCCTCAATCATCTATTATCAATCATCCTTAATGAAATATCAGATATAAATTATCAATCATCAGTCATCTATCATCAATCATCAATCATCAATCATCAATCATCAATCATCAATCACAAAATATTAATCATCAACCATCAATCATCATCCATCAATTTACAAACTTGAGGCATCAGCCATCAACCTTCATTCACCAATAATCAATCAACAATAATCAATCATCAATCATCAGAAATCAATTATCAATCAGCAATCATGGTCAATCAAACTTCAATCATCAGTGATCAATTATCAATCATCAATCACCATTCTCCCATCATCAATCAATAATAATCAATCATCAATCATCAATCATCAATCGTCAAAAATCAATCAGCAATCATCAATCATCAATTATCTATCATCAAACATCAATCGACAATCATCAGTCATAAAAAATCAATCATCAATCATCAATCATCAATCATCAATCATCAATCGTCAATAGTCAATAATCACTCATCCATGTTTGTTAAGCAGTCATCAATAAACATTCACCAGTCATCAATTATCAATCATCAATCATCAATAATCAATCATCGATCATCAATCATCAATCATCAATCATCAATCATCAATCATCAAACATCAATCAATAATAATCAATCATCAATATTCAATCAACAATCATCAAATACCAATCATCAATCATCAATGATCAATCTTCAATCATCAATCATCAATAATCAATCAGCAAACAACAAACATCAATCATCAATCACCAATCATCAATCATCAATTATCAATCATCAATCATCAATCATCAATCATCAATCATCAATCACCATTCATCAATCAATAATCATCAATCATCAATCATCAAATATCAATCATCATTCATGAATCATCAAACATCAGTTAGCAATTATCAATCATCATTCATCATCCACCAATCATTAATCATCGCGCATAAATAATCAATCATCAGTCATCGAAAGTCAATCGTCAATAATCAATCATCAATCATCAATCATCAATTATCAATCATCAATCACCAACCATAAATCTTCAATAATTATAATCATTGATCAATCATCAAGCGTCAATCATCAATGATCAATTATCAATCATCAATCATCAATATATTATCACCAATACTCAGTCATCTATTATCAATGATCGATTATGAAATATCAATGATCAATTATCAATCATCAATCATCAATCATCAATCTTCAATCATCAATCATCAATCATCAATCATCAATCATCAATCACCAATCATCAATCTTCAATCATCAACCGTCAATCATCATTCATCAATCATCAATCATCAATCATCAATTTACAAACTTGACGCATCAACCATCAACCTTCAATCACTAATAATCAATCAACGAAATCGATCATCAATCATCAGTCATCTATTTTCAAACAGCAATCATGATCAGTCAAACTTCATTCATCACTGATAAATTATCAATCATCAATCATCCTTATTCAATCATCAATAATCAATCGCCAATAATCACTCTTCCATGATTAATAATCAATCATCAATAAGAATTAACCAATCATCAATTATCAATAATCAATCCTTAATAATCAATCATTGATAATCAGTCATCAATCATCAATCATCAATCATCAATCATCAACCATCAATCAATAATAATCAATCATAAATAATCAATCAAGAAAAAATCAATTATCAATCATCAATCATCAATCATCAATCATCAATCATCAAATATCAATCATCAATCATCAATCACCAATCATCAGTATACAATCAATTATTAACAATATTCAGGCATCAAACCTCAATCATCATTCTTGATTATCAATCAACAATGATCAATTTTCAAATATCAATCATCAATCATCAATCAACAATTATCAATAATCAACCATTAATCATCAATTATTATTCATCGATGGTCAATCTGCAATATTCAATTTTAAACATCAATCAAAATTTATTGAGCAAACATCAATAAATAATTATCAATCGTCAATCATCAATTGTCAATCATCAATCATCAACCTACAATCTTCAGTCATCAACCATGAATCATCAATCACAAATTATCAATCAACAATAACCAATCATCAATCACCAACACTCATTCATTAATTATCAGCCAGAAATAATCATCAACCATTTTAAATAATAAATGAATAATTATCAATCATCAATCATCATTCATCAATCATCCATCATCAATCATCAATCATCAATAATCAATCATCAAACATCAATCATCAATCATCAATCACCAATCATCAATCATCAATTTTCAATCACCACTCATCAATCATCTATCATCAATCACCAAAAATCAAGCAACAATTATCAGTTAGCAAACATCATCAATCAATCTTCAAACATCAAAGATCAATCATCAATCAATAATCACCAATAATCAATCATCAATCATCCCTCATCAATCATCAATCATCAATCACAAATCATCAATAATCAATCATCAATTATCAATCATCAAACATCAAAAATTAATCACAAATAATCAACCATTATTCTACAAACTTCAGGCATCAAAAATCAATCATCGATCATCAATCACCAATCATCAATCATCAATCATCAATCATCAATCATCAGTCATCAATCATCAATCAACAATCATCAATCATCAATCGTCAATCATTATTAATCAATCATAAATCATCATTCATCAATCATTAATCAACAATCAACAGTCATCAATCATCAAAAATCAATAATCAATCATCAATCATCAATCATCAATCATCAATCATCAATAATCAATAAGCAATCATCAATAATCTCGCACCAGTCATCAATATTCAAACATCAATCATCAGTCATCAATTATCTATAATCAATCGTCAATCATCAATAATCAATCAAAAATCATCAACGATCAATCATCAAATATCAATAGTCAATCATCAGTCATCAACCATCAACCATCAATCATCAATCATCAATCATCAATCATCAATCATCATTCATCAATCATCATTCATCATCAATCAATGGTCAAACATCAATAATCAATCATCAATAATCAATCATGAATCATCAATCACCAATCATCAATCATCAACAATCAATCATCAATCATCGATCATCAATAATCAATCATCAACCATCAATCATCATGCATCGATCATCAATAACCAATCATCAGCCATCACGCATCAATCATCAAGCATCAAGCATCAATCATCAATCATCAACCATTAACCATAAATCATCAATCATCAATCATAAATCATCAATCGTCATTCAACAATCATCTATCCTAATTCTTCAATCAACACTCATCATTCACAATGATCATCCATCAAATATCAATCATCTTTTATAAATAATCAATCATCACTCATCAATCATCAATCATCAATCATCAATCATCATTCATCAATCATCATTCATCAATAATCAATGGTCAAACATCAATCATCAATCATCAATAATCAATCATCAATCATCAATCACCAATCATCAATCATCAACAATCAATCATCAATCATCGATCATCAATCATCAATCATCAATCATCAATCAATAACAATCATTCATCAATCATCAATCATCAATAATCTATCATCAATCATCAATAATCAGTCATCAAACTATAAACTTCAGGCATCAAAAATCAATCATCAATCACTAATAATCAATCAGCAATCAACATCAATCCATCTTCAAATATAAGTGATCAAATATCAATACTCAATCATCAATCATCACTCATCATTCACCAATCAACAACCATCAAACATCAATCATCAATCATCAATAATCAATCATCAATCATCAATCATCAATCATCATTCATCAATCATCTTTCATCAGCCATCAATCAACAATCATCAGTCCTCAATCACCAATCATTAGTCAACAATTATATATCAGCAATCAACATAAATCCATCTTCAAATACCAAAGATGAATTATCAATACTCAATCAAAAATCTTCACTCATCATTCACCAATCAACAACCATCAACCATCAATCAACAATCATCAATCAGTATTCATCGATCATCAATCACCAATCATCAATCATCAATCATCATTCATCAATCATCTATCATCAGCCATCAATCATCAATCATCAATCATCAATCATCAAACATCAGTCATCAATCAACAATCATCAATCATCAATCATCAATCATCAATAATCACTCATCAATCATCAATCATCAATCGTCAATCATCAATCATCAAACAATAACAATCATTCTTCAATCATCAATCATCAATCATCAATCATCCATCCTCAATCATCAACCATCAATCACCAATATTGTATATTCAAGCACAAATATTCCACCATCAATCATCAAACGTCAAAAATCAATTAGCAATCATCAATCATCAATCATCAATCATCAATCATCAATCATCAATCAATAATCGTCAATCATCTATCACCAATCATCAATCATCAATAATCAATCAGCAATCACCAATAACCATTAATCAATCATCAATCATCAATCATCAACCATCAATCACCAATATTAAATATTCAACAAAAAATTTTCCATCATCCAACATCAAACGTCAAAATCAATTAGCAATCATCAATCATCAGTCACAAATACACAAACATCAATCATCAATAACCAATCATCAATCATCAACGATCCATCACCCATGATCAACCATTAATCACCAATAATAAATAATCAACCACAAATTTTCAACCATCAATTACCAGACGTAAAAAATCAATTGGCAATCATCAACCATTAATCATCAATCATCAATCATCAATCATTAATAATCAATCACCAATTATCAATCATCAATCAACAATCATCGATCATCAATTTTCAATTATCAATCATGAAGCATCAATCATCAATCAACAGCCATCAATCATCAATCATCGATCATCAATCATCAATTAGCAATCATCAGTAATCACTCAACAATTATCAATCACAAATCAGCAATTACCAATCAATAATCATCAATCACCATTGACCAATAATCAATCATCAATTATCAATCATCAATCGTCAATCATCAATCATCAATCATCAATCAATAATCATCAATCATCAATCATCAATCATCAAACGTCAAGCAACAATTATCAATCATCAATCTTCAATCAAGCTACAAACATCAAACATCAATTATCAATCATTAATCATCAATCATCAATCACCAATCATCAATCATCAATTATCAATCATCAATAATCAATGGTCAACCATCAATCACCAATATTAAATATTCAACCACAAATTTTACATCATCAATCATCAAACGTCAAAAATCAAATAGCAGTCATCAGTCATCAATCACAAAAGATCAATAACCAAATATCAATCATCAATCATCAATCATCAATCATCAATCATCAATCATCAATCATCAATCATTAATAATCAATCATCAATCATCAATCGTCAATCATCAATCATCAACCTACAATCTTCAGTCATCAACCATCAATCATCAATCACAAATTATCAATCAACAATAACCAATCATCAATCACCAACACTCATTCTTTAATTATCAGCCAGCAATAATCATCAACCATTTTAAATAATAAATGAACAATTATCAATCATCAATCATCAATCATCAATCATCCATCATCAATCATCAATCATCAATCATCAATCATCAATCATCAATCATCAATCATCAATCATTAATAATCAATCATAAATTATCAATCATCAATCATTAATCATCAATCAACAGTCATCAATCATCAATCATCAATCATCAATCATCAATCATCAATCATCAGTCATCAATCATCAATCAACAATCATCAATCATCAATCGTCAATCATTAATAATCAATCATAAACCATCATTAATCAATCATCAATCATCAGTCATCAATAATCAATACGCAATCATCAATAATCTCGCACCAATCATCAATATTCAAACACCAATCATCAGTCATCAATTATCTTTCATCAATCGTCAATCATCAATAATCAGTCAACAATCATCAACCATCAATCACCAATTATCAATAGTCAACCATCAGTCATCAACCATCAACCATCAATCATCAATCATCAATCATCAATCATCATTCATCAATCATCATTCATCAATAATCAATGGTCAAACATCGATCATCAGTCATCAATAATCAATCATCAATCATCAATCACCAATCATCAATCATCAATAATCAATCATCAATCATCAATCGTCAATCATCAATCATCAATCACCATTCATCAATCAATAATCATCAATCATCAATCATCAAATATCAATCATCATTCATGAATCATCAAACATCAGTTAGCAATTATCAATCATCATTCATCATCCATCAATCATTAATCATCGCGCATAAATAATCAATCATCAGTCATCGAAAGTCAATCGTCAATAATCAATCATCAATCATCAATCATCAGTCATCAATTATCAATCATCAACCATAAATCTTCAATAATTATAATCAATGATCAATCATCAAGCGTCAATCATCAATGATCAATTATCAATCATCAATCATCAATATATTATCACCAATACTCAGTCATCTATTATCAATGATCGATTATGAAATATTAGTGATCAATTATCAATCATCAATCATCATTCATAAATTATCACTCATCAATAATCGATCATTAAAAATCAGTTATCAATCATCAATCTTCAAACATCAATCATCAATCATCAATCATCAATCGTCATTCATTAATAACCAATAATCAATAATCAGTTATCAATCATCAATCTTCAAAAGTCAATCATTCATTATCAATCATCGATCATCCTTCATCGATAATCAACCATCAATCAGGAATAATCATTCATCCATAATCAATCATCAAACATCAGTCATCAAAAATAAATCATCAATCAATAATAATCAATTATCAATCATCAATTATCATTCATAAATTATCACTCATCAATAATCGATCATTAAAAATCAGTTATCAATCATCAATCTTCAAACATCAATCATCAATCATCAATCATCAATCGTCATTCATTAATAACCAATTATCAATAATCAGTTATCAATCATCAATCTTCAAAAGTCAATCATTCATTATCAATCATCGATCATCCTTCATCGTTAAGCAACCATCGATCAGGAATAATCATTCATCCATAATCAATCATCAATCATCAGTCATCAAAAATAAATCATCAATCAATAATAATCAATCAAAAATAATCAATCATCAATCATTAATAGTCAATCACCAATCGTCAATCATCAATCCTAAATCATCAATCATCATTTGTCAATCATCGATCATCAATTATCAATCAGCAATTTATAATAATCAATGATAGATCAACAATCATTATTCATCAATCATCAATATTCTATTATCAATCTTCAATCATCAATCATCATTCATCAGTTATCAATCATCGTTCATCAATAATCAATCATCAATCGTCAATAACCAATCATCAATCATCAATCATCAATCATCATTATTGAATCTTCAATCATCAGTGATCATTCATCATTCATCAATCATCATCCATCAATCATCAATCATCAATCATCAATTACCAATCATCAATTATCAATCATCAATCATCAATCATCAATCATCCATCATCCATCATCAATCATCAATCGTCCATAACCAATCATCAATTATCATTCATCAAACACCAGACAGCAATAATCATTCAATAATCACCAATTAGCAGTCACCAAACATCATTCATCAATCATCAATCATCAATAATCAATCATCAATTATCAATGTGCCTCCATCAATAATCAATCAATAATAATCAGAGATCAATAAACAAATATCAATCAGCAATCATCAATCATCAATCATAAATATGCATTCATCAATAATCAGTCATCATTCATCAATCATCAATCACCAATTATCAATCAACAATAACCAATCATCAATCATCAACACTCATTCTTTAATTTTTAGCCAGCAATAATCATCAACCATTTTAAATAATAAATGAACAATTATCAATCAGCAATCATCAATCGTCAATCATTAACCACTATTAATCACTCATCAATTATCAATCATCAATCATCAACCATAAATCATCAAAAATTATAATTAATGATCAATAATCAAGCGTCAATAATCAATCATCAATTACCAATCATCAATGATCAATCATCAATATTCTGTCATCTATCCTCAATCATATATTATCAATCATCGTACATGAAACACCGATGATCAATTATCATTCATCAGTCATCAGTCATCAATAATCAGTCATCAATCATCAATAATCAAACATCAATCAATAATAATCAATCATCAATATTCAATCAACAATCATCAATTATCAATCATCAATCATCAGTGATCAATCGTCAAACACCAATCATCAATAATCATGCATCAAAAATCAATCATCAATCATCAATCATCAAACGTCAGTCGTCAATAATCAATCATCAATCATCAATCATCAATTATCAATCATCAATCATCAACGATAAACCATCAATAATTATAATCAATCATCAATCATCAAGCGTCAATCATCGATCATCAACTAACAATCATCAATCATCAAGCATCGATAATCTATCATCAATCCTCACTCATCTATTATCAATCATCCTTAATGAAACATCAGATATAAATTATCAATCATCAGTCATCTATCATCAATCATCAATCATCAATCATCAATCATCAATCATCAATCACAAAATATTAATCATCAACCATCAATCATTGATCATCAATTATCAATCATCATCCATCAATTTACAAACTTAAGGCATCAGCCATCATTCTTCATTCACCAAAAATCAATCAACAATAATCAGTCATCAATTATCAGACATCAATTATCAATCAGCAATCATGGTCAATCAAAATTCAATCATCAGTGATCAATTATCAATCATCAATCACCATTCTTCCATCATCAATCAATAATAATCAATCATCAATCATCAATCATCAATCGTCAAAAATCAATCAGCAATCATCAATCATCAAATATCTATCCTCGAAAATCAATCGACAATCATCAGTCATAAAAAATCAATCATCAATCATCAATCATCAATCATCAATCATCAATCGTCAATAGTCAATAATCACTCATCCATGTTTGTTAAGCAGTCATCAATAAACATTCACCAGTCATCAATTATCAATCATCAATCATCAATAATCAATCATCGATCATCAATCATCAATCATCAATCATCAATCATCAATCATCAAACATCAATCAATAATAATCAATCATCAATATTCAATCAACAATCATCAAATACCAATCATCAATCATCAATGATCAATCTTCAATCATCAATGATCAATAATCAATCAGCAAACAACAAACATCAATCATCATTCACCAATCATCAATCATCAATTATCAATCATCAATCATCAATCATCAATCATCAATCATCAATCATCAATCACCATTCATCAATCAATAATCATCAATCATCAATCATCAAATATCAATCATCATTCATGAATCATCAAACATCAGTTAGCAATTATCAGTCATCATTCATCATCCATCAATCATTAATCATCGCGCATAAATAATCAATCATCAGTCATCGAAAGTCAATCGTCAATAATCAATCATCAATCAACAATCATCAATTATCAATCATCAATCATCAACCATAAATCTTCAATAATTATAATCAATGATCAATCATCAAGCGTCAATCATCAATGATCAATTATCAATCATCAATCATCAATATATTATCACCAATACTCAGTCATCTATTATCAATGATCGATTATGAAATATCAATGATCAATTATCAATCATCAATCATCAATCATCAATCTTCAATCATCAATCATCAATCATCAATCATCAATCACCAATCATCAATCTTCAATCATCAACCATCAATCATCATTCATCAATCATCAATCATCAATCATCAATTTACAAACTTGACGCATCAACCATCAACCTTCAATCACTAATAATCAATCAACAAAATCAATCATCAATCATCAGTCATCTATTTTCAAACAGCAATCATGATCAGTCAAACTTCATTCATCACTGATAAATTATCAATCATCAACCATCATTATTCAATCATCAATAATCAATAAGCAATCATCAATTATCATTTATCAATCATCAAAATTCAAACATCAATCATCAATAATCAATCATCAATAATCGACCTACAATCGATGATAATCTATCATTATTCATCAATCATGAATCATCAACCATCAAACATAAATCATCAATCAATAATAATCACTCATCAATCATCAATCATCAATCGTCAAAAATCAATCAGCAATCATCACTCATCAAAAATCTATCATCAGTCATCAATCGACAATCATCAGTCACCAAAGATCAATCATCAATCATTAATCATTAATCATCAATCATCAATAATCAATTGCCAATAATCACTCATCCATGATTAATAATCAATCATCAATAAACATTAACCAATCATCAATTATCAATAATCAATCATTATTTATCAATCATTGATAATCAGTCATCAATCATCATTCATCAATCATCAATCATCAAACGTCAATCGTCAATAATCAATCATCAATCATCAATCATCAATTATCAATCATCAATCATCAACGATAAACCATCAATAATTATAATCAATCATCAATCATCAAGCGTCAATCATCGGTCATCAACTAACAATCATCAATCATCAATCATCGATAATCTATCATCAATCCTCAATCATCTATTATCAATCATCCTTAATGAAATATCAGATATAAATTATCAATCATCAGTCATCTATCATCAATCATCAATCATCAATCATCAATCTTCAATCATCAATCATCAATCACAAAATATTAATCATCAACCATCAATCATCATCCATCAATTTACAAACTTGAGGCATCAGCCATCAACCTTCATTCACCAATAATCAATCAACAATAATCAATCATCAATTATCAGAAATCAATTATCAATCAGCAATCATGGTCAATCAAACTTCAATCATCAGTGATCAATTATCAATCATCAATCACCATTCTTCCATCATCAATCAATAATAATCAATCATCAATCATCAATCGTCAATCGTCAAAAATCAATCAGCAATCATCAATCATCAATTATCTATCATCAAACATCAATCGACATGCATCAGTCATAAAAAATCAATCATCAATCATCAATCATCAATCATCAATCATCAATCGTCAATAGTCAATAATCACTCATCCATGATTGTTAATCAGTCATCAATAAACATTCACCAGTCATCAAAAATCAATCATCAATCATCAATAATCAATCATCGATCATCAATCATCAATCATCAATCATCAAACATCAATCAATAATAATCAATCATCAATATTCAATCAACAATCATCAATTATCAATCATCAATCATCAACGATAAACCATCAATAATTATAATCAATCATCAATCATCAAGCGTCAATCATCGATCATCAACTAACAATCATCAATCATCAATCATCGATAACCTGTCATCAATCCTCAATCATCTATTATCAATCATCCCTAATGAAACATCAGATATAAATTATCAATCATCAGTCATCTATCATCAATCATCAATCATCAATCATCAATCATCAATCATCAATCATCAATCACAAAATATTAATCATCAACCATCAATCATCGATCATCAATTATCAATCATCATCCATCAATTTACAAACTTAAGGCATCAGCCATCAACCTTCATTCACCAAAAATCAATCAACAATAATCAGTCATCAATTATCAGACATCAATTATCAATCAGCAATCATGTTCAATCAAAATTCAATCATCAGTGATCAATTATCAATCATCAATCACCATTCTTCCATCATCAATCAATAATAATCAATCATCAATCATCAATCATCAATCGTCAAAAATCAATCAGCAATCATCAATCATCAAATATCTATCCTCGAAAATCAATCGACAATCATCAGTCATAAAAAATCAATCATCAATCATCAATCATCAATCATCAATCATCAATCGTCAATAGTCAATAATCACTCATCCATGTTTGTTAAGCAGTCATCAATAAACATTCACCAGTCATCAATTATCAATCATCAATCATCAATAATCAATCATCGATCATCAATCATCAATCATCAATCATCAATCATCAATCATCAAACATCAATCAATAATAATCAATCATCAATATTCAATCAACAATCATCAAATACCAATCATCAATCATCAATGATCAATCTTCAATCATCAATGATCAATAATCAATCAGCAAACAACAAACATCAATCATCATTCACCAATCATCAATCATCAATTATCAATCATCAATCATCAATCATCAATCATCAATCATCAATCACCATTCATCAATCAATAATCATCAATCATCAATCATCAAATATCAATCATCATTCATGAATCATCAAACATCAGTTAGCAATTATCAGTCATCATTCATCATCCATCAATCATTAATCATCGCGCATAAATAATCAATCATCAGTCATCGAAAGTCAATCGTCAATAATCAATCATCAATCAACAATCATCAATTATCAATCATCAATCATCAACCATAAATCTTCAATAATTATAATCAATGATCAATCATCAAGCGTCAATCATCAATGATCAATTATCAATCATCAATCATCAATATATTATCACCAATACTCAGTCATCTATTATCAATGATCGATTATGAAATATCAATGATCAATTATCAATCATCAATCATCAATCATCAATCTTCAATCATCAATCATCAATCATCAATCATCAATCACCAATCATCAATCTTCAATCATCAACCATCAATCATCATTCATCAATCATCAATCATCAATTTACAAACTTGACGCATCAACCATCAACCTTCAATCACTAATAATCAATCAACAAAATCAATCATCAATCATCAGTCATCTATTTTCAAACAGCAATCATGATCAGTCAAACTTCATTCATCACTGATAAATTATCAATCATCAACCATCATTATTCAATCATCAATAATCAATAAGCAATCATCAATTATCATTTATCAATCATCAAAATTCAAACATCAATCATCAATAATCAATCATCAATAATCGACCTACAATCGATGATAATCTATCATTAATCATCAATCATGAATCATCAACCATCAAACATAAATCATCAATCAATAATAATCACTCATCAATCATCAATCATCAATCGTCAAAAATCAATCAGCAATCATCACTCATCAAAAATCTATCATCAGTCATCAATCGACAATCATCAGTCACCAAAGATCAATCATCAATCATTAATCATTAATCATCAATCATCAATAATCAATTGCCAATAATCACTCATCCATGATTAATAATCAATCATCAATAAACATTAACCAATCATCAATTATCAATAATCAATCATTATTTATAAATCATTGATAATCAGTCATCAATCATCATTCATCAATCATCAATCATCAAACGTCAATCGTCAATAATCAATCATCAATCATCAATCATCAATTATCAATCATCAATCATCAACGATAAACCATCAATAATTATAATCAATCATCAATCATCAAGCGTCAATCATCGGTCATCAACTAACAATCATCAATCATCAATCATCGATAATCTATCATCAATCCTCAATCATCTATTATCAATCATCCTTAATGAAATATCAGATATAAATTATCAATCATCAGTCATCTATCATCAATCATCAATCATCAATCATCAATCATCAATCATCAATCACAAAATATTAATCATCAACCATCAATCATCATCCATCAATTTACAAACTTGAGGCATCAGCCATCAACCTTCATTCACCAATAATCAATCAACAATAATCAATCATCAATTATCAGAAATCAATTATCAATCAGCAATCATGGTCAATCAAAATTCAATCATCAGTGATCAATTATCAATCATCAATCACCATTCTCCCATCATCAATCAATAATAATCAATCATCAATCATCAATCATCAATCGTCTAAAATCAATCAGCAATCATCAATCATCAATTATCTATCATCAAACATCAATCGACATGCATCAGTCATATAAAAATCAATCATCAATCATCAATCATCAATCATCAATCATCAATCGTCAATAGTCAATAATCACTCATCCATGATTGTTAATCAGTCATCAATAAACATTCACCAGTCATCAAAAATCAATCATCAATCATCAATAATCAATCATCGATCATCAATCATCAATCATCAATCATCAATCATCAATCATCAAACATCAATCAATAATAATCAATCATCAATATTCAATCAACAATCATCAATTATCAATCATCAATCATCAATGATCAATCTCCAATGATCAATCATCAATAATCAATCAGCAAACAACAAACATCAATCATCATTCACCAATCATCAATCATCAATTATCAATCATCAATCATCAATCATCAATCATCAATCATCAATCATCAATCACCATTCATCAATCAATAATCATCAATCATCAATCATCAAATATCAATCATCATTCATGAATCATCAAACATCAGTTAGCAATTATCAATCATCATTCATCATCCACCAATCATTAATCATCGCGCATAAATAATCAA
Organism: Fasciola hepatica; assembly: GCA_948099385.1. NCBI lineage: Eukaryota > Metazoa > Platyhelminthes > Trematoda > Plagiorchiida > Fasciolidae > Fasciola > Fasciola hepatica. The sequence goes on along the minus strand of CANUEZ040000211.1, from coordinate 1,026,334 downwards.
TCATCAGTCATCGAAAGTCAATCGTCAATAATCAATCATCAATCATCAATCATCAATTATCAATCATCAATCATCAACCATAAATCTTCAATAATTATAATCAATGATCAATCATCAAGCGTCAATCATCAATGATCAATTATCAATCATCAATCATCAATATATTATCACCAATACTCAGTCATCTATTATCAATGATCGATTATGAAATATCAATGATCAATTATCAATTATCAATCATCAATCATCAATCTTCAATCATCAATCATCAATCATCAATCATCAATCACCAATCATCAATCTTCAATCATCAACCATCAATCATCATTCATCAATCATCAATCATCAATCATCAATTTACAAACTTGACGCATCAACCATCAACCTTCAATCACTAATAATCAATCAACGAAATCGATCATCAATCATCAGTCATCTATTTTCCAACAGCAATCATGATCAGTCAAACTTCATTCATCACTGGTAAATTATCAATCATCAATCATCATTATTCAATCATCAATAATCAATCGCCAATAATCACTCTTCCATGATTAATAATCAATCATCAATAAGAATTAACCAATCATCAATTATCAATAATCAATCCTTAATAATCAATCATTGATAATCAGTCATCAATCATCAATCATCAATCATCAATCATCAACCATCAATCAATAATAATCAATCATAAATAATCAATCAAGAAAAAATCAATTATCAATCATCAATCATCAATCATCAATCATCAATCATCAATCATCAAATATCAATCATCAATCATCAATCACCAATCATCAGTTTACAATCAATTATTAACAATATTCAGGCATCAAACCTCAATCATCATTCTTAATTACCAATCAACAATGATCAATTTTCAAATATTAATCATCAATCATCAATCAACAATTATCAATATTCAAACATTAATCATCAATTATTATTCATCGATGGTCAATCTGCAATATTCAATTTTCAAATATCAATCAAAATTTATTGAGCAAACATCAATAAATAATTATCAATCATCAATCATCCATCATCAATCCTCAATCACCAATTATCAATCACCAAATTTAAATCAGCACTATTCAGTAAGAAATCATCAATCGTCAATCATCAATCGTCAATCATCAATCATCAACCTACAATCTTCAGTCATCAACCATGAATCATCAATCACAAATTATCAATCAACAATAACCAATCATCAATCACCAACACTCATTCATTAATTATCAGCCAGAAATAATCATCAACCATTTTAAATAATAAATGAATAATTATCAATCATCAATCATCAATCATCAATCATCCATCATCAATCATCAATCATCAAAAATCAATCATCAAACATCAATCATCAATCATCAATCACCAATCATCAATCATCAATTTTCAATCACCAATCATCAATCATCTATCATCAATCACCAAAAATCAAGCAACAATTATCAGTTAGCAAACATCATCAATCAATCTTCAAACATCAAAGATCAATCATCAATCAATGATCACCAATCATCAATCATCAATCATCCCTCATCAATCATCAATCATCAATCACAAATCATCAATAATCAATCATCAATTATCAATCATCAAACATCAAACATCACTCACAAATAATCAACCATTAATCTACAAACTTCAGGCATCAAAAATCAATCATCGATCATCAATCACCAATCATCAATCATCAATCATCAATCATCAATCATCAATCATCAATCATCAATCATCAATCATCAATCAACAATCATCAATCATCAATCGTCAATCATTATTAATCAATCATAAATCATCATTCATCAATCATTAATCAACAATCAACAGTCATCAATCATCAAAAATCAATAATCAATCATCAATCATCAATCATCAATCATCAATCATCAATAATCAATAAGCAATCATCAATAATCTCGCACCAATCATCAATATTCAAACATCAATCATCAGTCATCAATTATCTATAATCAATCGTCAATCATCAATAATCAATCAACAATCATCAACGATCAATCATCAAATATCAATAGTCAATCATCAGTCATCAACCATCAACCATCAATCATCAATCATCAATCATCAATCATCAATCATCATTCATCAATCATCATTCATCAATAATCAATGGTCAAACATCAATAATCAATCATCAATAATCAATCATGAATCATCAATCACCAATCATCAATCATCAACAATCAATCATCAATCATCGATCATCAATCATCAATCATCAACCATCAATCATCATGCATCGATCATCAATAACCAATCATCAATCATCACGCATCAATCATCAAGCATCAAGCATCAATCATCAATCATCAACCGTTAACCATAAATCATCAATCATCAATCATAAATCATCAATCGTCATTCAACAATCATCTATCCTAATTCTTCAATCAACACTCATCATTCACAATGATCATCCATCAAATATCAATCATCTTTTATAAATAATTAATCATCACTCATCAATCATCAATCATCAATCATAAATCATCATTCATCAATCATCATTCATCAATAATCAATGGTCAAACATTAATCATCAATCATCAATAATCAATCATCAATCATCAATCACCAATCATCAATCATCAACAATCAATCATCAATCATCGATCATCAATCATCAATCATCAATCATCAATCAATAACAATCATTCATCAATCATCAATCATCAATAATCTATCATCAATCATCAATAATCAGTCATCAAACTATAAACTTCAGGCATCAAAAATCAATCATCAATCACTAATAATCAATCAGCAATCAACATCAATCCATCTTCAAATATAAGTGATCAAATATCAATACTCAATCATCAATCATCACTCATCATTCACCAATCAACAACCATCAAACATCAATCATCAATCATCAATAATCAATCATCAATCATCAATCATCAATCATCATTCATCAATCATCTATCATCAGCCATCAATCAACAATCATCAGTCCCCAATCACCAATCATTAGTCAACAATTATATATCAGCAATCAACATCAATCCATCTTCAAATACCAAAGATGAATTATCAATACTCAATCAAAAATCATCACTCATCATTCACCAATCAACAACCATCAACCATCAATCAACAATCATCAATCATCAATCACCAATCATCAATCATCTATCACCAATCATCAATCATCATTCATCAATCATCTATCATCAGCCATCAATCATCAATCATCAATCATCAATCATCAAACATCAGTCATCAATCAACAATCATCAATCATCAATCATCAATCATCAATAATCAATCATCAATCATCAATCATCAATCGTCAATCATCAATCATCAATCATCAATCTTCAATCATCAATCATCAAACAATAACAATCATTCTTCAATCATCGATCATCAATCATCAATCATCCATCCTCAATCATCAACCATCAATCACCAATATTGTATATTCAAGCACAAATATTCCACCATCAATCATCAAACGTCAAAAATCAATTAGCAATCATCAATCATCAATCATCAATCATCAATCATTAATAATCAATCACCAATTATCAATCATCAATCAACAATCATCGATCATCAATTTTCAATTATCAATCATGAAGCATCAATCATCAATCAACAGCCATCAATCATCAATCATCGATCATCAATCATCAATTAGCAATCATCAGTAATCACTCAACAATTATCAATCACAAATCAGCAATTACCAATCAATAATCATCAATCACCATTGACCAATAATCAATCATCAATTATCAATCATCAATCGTCAATCATCAATTATCAATCATCAATCAATAATCATCAATCATCAATCATCAATCATCAAACGTCAAGCAACAATTATCAATCATCAATCTTCAATCAAGCTACAAACATCAAACATCAATTATCAATCATTAATCATCAATCATCAATCACCAATCATCAATCATCAATTATCAATCATCAATAATCAATGGTCAACCATCAATCACCAATATTAAATATTCAACCACAAATTTTACATCATCAATCATCAAACGTCAAAAATCAAATAGCAGTCATCAGTCATCAATCACAAAAGATCAATAACCAAATATCAATCATCAATCATCAATCATCAATCATCAATCATCAATCATCAATCATTAATAATCAATCATCAATCATCAATCGTCAATCATCAATCATCAAATTACAATCTTCAGTCATCAACCATCAATCATCAATCACCAATTATCAATCAACAATAACCAATCATCAATCACCAACACTCATTCTTTAATTATCAGCCAGCAATAATCATCAACCATTTTAAATAATAAATGAACAATTATCAATCATCAATCATCAATCATCAATCATCCATCATCAATCATCAATCATCATTAATCAATCATCAAACATCAATCATCAATCATCAATCACCAATAATCAATCATCAATCATCTATCATCAATCACCAAAAATCAAGCAACAATTATCAGTCAGCAAACATCATCAATCAATCTTCAAACATCAAAGATCAATCAACAATCAATAATCACCAATTATCAATCATCAATAATCAATCATAAATAATCAACCATCAATCACAAATCATCAATAATCAATCATCAATCATCAATCATCAAACATCAAACATCAATCACAAATAATCAACCATTAATCTACAAACTTCAGGCATCAAAAATCAATCATCGATCATCAATCACCAATCATCAATCATCAATCATCAATCATCAATCATCAAACGTCAAGCAACAATTATCAATCATCAATCTTCAATCAAGCTACAAACATCAAACATCAATTATCAATCATTAATCATCAATCATCAATCACCAATCATCAATCATCAATTATCAATCATCAATAATCAATGGTCAACCATCAATCACCAATATTAAATATTCAACCACAAATTTTACATCATCAATCATCAAACGTCAAAAATCAAATAGCAGTCATCAGTCATCAATCACAAAAGATCAATAACCAAATATCAATCATCAATCATCAATCATCAATCATCAATCATCAATCATCAATCATTAATAATCAATCATCAATCATCAATCGTCAATCATCAATCATCAAATTACAATCTTCAGTCATCAACCATCAATCATCAATCACCAATTATCAATCAACAATAACCAATCATCAATCACCAACACTCATTCTTTAATTATCAGCCAGCAATAATCATCAACCATTTTAAATAATAAATGAACAATTATCAATCATCAATCATCAATCATCAATCATCCATCATCAATCATCAATCATCATTAATCAATCATCAAACATCAATCATCAATCATCAATCACCAATAATCAATCATCAATCATCTATCATCAATCACCAAAAATCAAGCAACAATTATCAGTCAGCAAACATCATCAATCAATCTTCAAACATCAAAGATCAATCAACAATCAATAATCACCAATTATCAATCATCAATAATCAATCATAAATAATCAACCATCAATCACAAATCATCAATAATCAATCATCAATCATCAATCATCAAACATCAAACATCAATCACAAATAATCAACCATTAATCTACAAACTTCAGGCATCAAAAATCAATCATCGATCATCAATCACCAATCATCAATCATCAATCATCAATCATCAATCATCAATCATCAATCATCAGTCATCAATCATCAATCATCAATCATCAATCATCAATCGTCAATCATTAATAATCAATCATAAATCATCAATCATCAATCATCATACAGCAATCACCCATAACCAATAATCAATCATCAATCATCAATCATCAACCATCAATCACCAATAATAAATATTCAACAAAAAATTTTCCATCATCCAACATCAAACGTCAAAATCAATTAGCAATCATCAATCATCAGTCACAAATACACAAACATCAATCATCAATAACCAATCATCAATCATCAACGATCCATCACCCATGATCAACCATTAATCACCAATAATAAATAATCAACCACAAATTTTCCACCATCAATTACCAGACGTGAAAAATCAATTGGCAATCATCAACCATTAATCATCAATCATCAATCATCAATCATTCATAATCAATCACCAATTATCAATCATCAATCAACAATCATCGATCATCAAGTTTCAATTATCAATCATGAAGCATCAATCATCAATCAACAGCCATCAATCATCAATCATCGATCATCAATCATCAATTAGCAATCATCAGTAATCACTCAACAATTATCAATCACAAATCAGCAATTACCAATCAATAATCATCAATCACCATTGACCAATAATCAATCATCAATTATCAATCATCAATCGTCAATCATCAATCATCAATCATCAATCAATAATCATCAATCATCAATCATCAATCATCAAACGTCAAGCAACAATTATCAATCATCAATCTTCAATCAAGCTACAAACATCAAACATCAATTATCAATCATTAATCATCAATCATCAATCACCAATCATCAATCATCAATTATCAATCATCAATAATCAATGGTCAACCATCAATCACCAATATTAAATATTCAACCACAAATTTTACATCATCAATCATCAAACGTCAAAAATCAAATAGCAGTCATCAGTCATCAATCACAAAAGATCAATAACCAAATATCAATCATCAATCATCAATCATCAATCATCAATCATCAATCATCAATCATTAATAATCAATCATCAATCATCAATCGTCAATCATCAGTCATCAAATAACAATCTTCAGTCATCAACCATCAATCATCAATCACCAATTATCAATCAACAATAACCAATCATCAATCACCAACACTCATTCTTTAATTATCAGCCAGCAATAATCATCAACCATTTTAAATAATAAATGAACAATTATCAATCATCAATCATCAATCATCAATCATCCCTCATCAATCATCAATCACCAATAATCAATCATCAATCATCTATCATCAATCACCAAAAATCAAGCAACAATTATCAGTCAGCAAACATCATCAATCAATCTTCAAACATCAAAGATCAATCAACAATCAATAATCACCAATTATCAATCATCAATAATCAATCATAAATAATCAATCATCAATCACAAATCATCAATAATCAATCATCAATCATCAATCATCAAACATCAAACATCAATCACAAATAATCAACCAATAATCTACAAACTTCAGGCATCAAAAATCAATCATCGATCATCAATCACCAATCATCAATCATCAATCATCAATCATCAATCATCAATCATCAATCATCAGTCATCAATCATCAATCATCAATCATCAATTATCAATCGTCAATCATTAATAATCAATCATAAATCATCAATCATCAATCATTAATCATCAATCAACAGTCATCAATCATCAATCATCAATCATCAATCATCAATCATCAGTTGTTACGAACGTTTGAGCAATGCGTAGCCAAATTCGCAACGGATCCCGAAATCAGAAGGCGATTATCCGTGATAATTCTACGATACTAGATTATTAAAATAAACAATGACGTAAACAATATACAAACCTCAATAATACGATCACAAAGTCTCAACAACGAGAAACCGAATAGCAGCGTGTGAGCAAACAGCACGTGCGTCACGCAGGTCCTGAACAAGGATGTGCCAAAATAGCGCTCTGGGCGCGAACAAACAACAATTGGTCCAGAAAAACAACCAGTTCGTAAAGACAAGTCAATAGTGTATGGAAATGAGTGATGTTGGGAAAAAAAAACACTGAATCGCGAGGGAAAAAGGGGGATTTTCCACGACCGGCTGTTACACCGCCCACCAAAATCCTCCTGGATCCTTAGCAGAGTCAAAGGTTCGGTATAAAGGTACTGATTCTTCCTACCTGCCTAGGCCCTGCTGTCAGTGCGCGCGTCTAATGCTCGTCGTCGACGTTCTACTACTGGTCGCACCTAACCCATTGGCTACATAGACGTGAGGCTAGTCTACATCTTCCACAAGACCAAATGACCGATGGCGGGCGTGAATGGCCACATAGACGTTGTCCTCGTACGGGGCCGTCCGGTCCTGGATGTACGCGCTTGAGTGTGTGTGTGTGTGTGTGCGTGCGTGCGTGTGTGTGTGCCGGGGTTACAATGAAATCACAGTTATGACTACACATCAAAGGAGGACTTTCTGCAATGTCAACAAAAGACCGCGTGGCAAGAAAACGAGTAAATGTAGCATGCATGTGTGACCTGAGCTCCACTACTTCCACATATGCAAAGGGCATTCGGTGGCGTCAACAAAAGGCGAACAAAGAACACTGTCACATGTATGATGGGTTTACGGGATGTAGAGTGCGTCGTGTATGTGTGTATGTATCGGGATGTATAATGGAATCGCACTCATCACCACATATCGGAAAGAACCTTCTGTAATGTCAACGAAGGGACCGCGAGCACCTTAACGTGTTTGACGGAGATTGTGTGGTATATATGGTGTTTCTTTATCCACCTCGATTACTGGTGTGAAAAAGGTTTACTAGGCCACAGGGTTATCAGCTCCTCCGTCTTCGCTCTCGAGTAGGTTAATACTGCGTATGTCACGAATGAGCACTCCGTTAGCTGTCTTCACCTTCACCGTTCTTATCATTTCGTCGGTGCTTTTGATGGTTTCCGTAACTACTCCCAAAGACCAAGCGCTGAAATGTGCGCGTTCGTCGGCGATCATAACCACGTCCCCAACTTTGAATGGTCTTGTTTTGGCCAGCCACTTCTGTCGAGTCTGCAAAGCCGGTAGGTACTCCCGTAGCCATCGCCTCCAGAAGACCTTGGCCAGATAATTCGCTTGCTTCCACCCGTGGAGGTAGCTCCCACGAAGGTTTACCGGCCCTTGGAAACCCTCATTCGACCTTAGCGTCAATAAGTCGTTTGGGGTGAGCGCCAGGTGGGTGGGGTCGCCGTTCAATACTGGAACCAGGGGGCGGTTGTTCAGGATTCGCTCCACCTCAGTCATGACGGTGTTCAGGGTCTCGTCGTCGGGCGGCTGCTGCTCCATGATTGACAGCAATATCCGTCTGGCGGACCGGATCATGCGTTCCCATATGCCGCCTCGGTGACTGGCCTGTGGGGGGTTGAAATGCCAGCGTATGCCGTAGGCCACGGTTCGGTTCTGCAGTTCGTCCCTGTTTATGTTCTTGTGCCAACGCTGCAATTCCCGTTGAGCGCCCACAAAGTTCGATCCATTATCTGAGTATATATCGGCCGGTACGCCTCTTCGGTTGATAAATCTTTGCAAGGCCCGTAGAAACGAATCGGTCGTCATCGAATGTGCGACTTCTAGGTGTACCGCACGTGATTTCATGCACGTCATGATACATCCGTATCGCTTTTCTAATCTTTTCCCGCACTTGACCCACAAGGGCCCGAAATAGTCCAACCCGGTGTCACTGAATGGCCACCAGCCCGTAGTTACCCTGCATTCTGGTAGCGGGGCCATGAGTTGTTTGCCTGCTGTGGCATTACGTCTCCTGCATTGCACACACCGTCGGATCACGCGTTTTACAGTCTCTCGTCCTCTCAACAACCAAAGACGCTTTCGGATGACGCTCGTCACGTGACTTTCCCCGGCATGTCCCTCAATGGCGTGGACGTGTTGAATCATTAGCTCTACTACGGGTTGTCTCGCTGGCAGCAGTATAGGATACTTTGTGTCGAAGTTCAGGTGGGCGTTGGTCAGCCTACCATCCACCCGCAGCAGTCCGTTGATGATTTCGGGGTTTAAACGCTTCAGCTCGCCTCTTGGAGATGGCATGTCTTCATTGGTCAGCCCCACTTCTTCCGCCCTCTTGAGTTCTTGGGCGAAAGCCTCGCGTTGTATCATTCTGAAAATATCGTACTCTGCCGCTTGTAGCTCATCGGGACCTATCGGGCCGACCGGTATCCGACCTGAGGGCCGTAGCCCTTTCATGACTAGTAAACTTATCTTGAACCTGGTTAACCAAACTAGCGAACGAAGCGTCTTCATCCAGGAAGAAAACCTGACCAGTCGCGATAAAATGGGCGACGCTTCGACGACGTTGGTTGCTATCACTACGCCTTTGATCTCCAGTTCCAATTCCGTAGGGGTTTTTAATTCGAACACGGGCCAGTCCTGTTTGGGCAATTGCAGGAAGTTCGGCCCTCTCGTCCACGTGTCCAGTTGCCTGAAGTTGTTCGCACCTCGGGAGCACAGGTCGGCCGGATTATCGCCAGATCTGACATGACTCCACTGGTGCGTGGCCGATTCATCGTGGATAATCGTGAGCCGGTTAGCAACGAAAGTACTAAACCGGCTTCGTACGTTGTTAATGTAGTAAAGTACTATCGTTGAATCCGTCCAGAAGCTCACCGACCAAATGTAGAGATCGAAACATCTCTTCACAGCTTGCACCACCCTGACTGCCAACACGGCTGCGCTGAGTTCAAGGCGTGGGATCGAGACCGAATTCAGTGGAGCAACGCGGGCTTTAGCGAACAGGATCCTCGTAGTATATTGCCCATCTCCTTTGCACCATCTTCCGTACACCACAGCTCCATAACCGACTTCGGATGCATTGGAAAAGGCCTGTAGTTCTCCAGTCCGTGTCGTAAGGCCAGGGGTCAAACATCGTGGTATTCTTATGTCCCCTAATTTCTTCAAGGTGTTCAAAAATTCCTCCCAGTCCAGCCGATCCCCTCGGTCCAGTGACTGGTCCCAATCAACTTTCTTACGGCACAGCCGCTGCAGCAAGATCTTTCCGGGTAGCAGCCATGGTGAGACGAAACCGAGCGGGTCGAACAAACTTGAGACGGCAGATAGTATGCCACGACGGGTTATTGGCAGCTCGGGAACGTTCAGTTCGAAAACAAAATCGTCCGTTTCCGCGTCCCATTGTATTCCTAAAGTGCGCTCGATAGGAAGTGGAGAGCCGTCCAAATCTCTTATCCTTTCGACCTTTTCGTGATACGGGATGACCTTCAGCACTTCCGAAGCGTTCGACATCCATTTAGTTAGATGGAAGCCACCCTCTTCCAGCAATCTCGTCAGACCCCTGAACTGCTCTAGAGCTGATTCCACATCATCGAATGACCCAAGGTAGTCGTCGACGTAGAAGTTCCTGCTGACGCTTTCTACCACCGTCCGATGTACCAGATCGCCATGTTTGTTCGCTGATTCTCGGAGGGCGTAGTTGGCACAAAATGGTGACGATATGGCTCCGAAGGGGTGGACGGTCATTCTATAATTCACCACTGCATTGTCCCGGTCGCTCCCTTCCCACCACAGGAAACGCAAAGCATCTCGTTCTCCTACCGGAATCTTCACCTGATGGAACATTTCCCTAATGTCAGCAGACAAAGCCACTTTACCCACTCTGAAACGGCACAGAACATCGATCAGTGGTGTGGTCCAGTCAGGCCCCTGTAGTAGGCGATCGTTTAACGACTTGCCCTGGAACTTGGCCGCACAGTCGAAAACCACGCGCAGTTTATTGGGTTTCTTGGGGTTGATAACCGGATGGTGAGGCAGATACCAGATACCCCTTTTGCTGTCGGTGTTAACAGGCACCCTTTCAACGTAACCGAGGTCCTCGTTTCGCTTCATCAAATCCGCGTATCGTTCCCACAGATTCTGGTCTCGAATGAAGCGTTCTTTTAGTCGTAGTAATCGTTGGAGAACATAATTTCTGTTGTCAGTCCACGGGTCGACCGGTGTGCGCCATGGGAGGGGAACCTCGAACTGTTTTTTGAGGCCTCTAGAGCCTTGCCGCACCGTTTGTAGAGCGAAGTGATCCTCTTGAGACAACGTCGGTCTTTCGTCCCCAATGTCATGAAACTCCTTTTCATAAAGCCGTTGAAGATGATACTCTATGCGGTCCGTTTCGGCGGATAAGTAATTCACGGAACCGCGTACCCCTACTGGGCCGTATAACATCCATCCCAGAGCCGTGCGTACGGCATAAGGTGCCTGGCGGTCGCCCACTCTTTGGTCAAGCACCCAATGCGCCTCTGGCACGTCGCATCCGATGAGGAGATCCACCTCATCATCTTCCCAGTCTACAACGGTTACATCCTGCAGGTGGGGCCATCGAGTCAAGATTGCGTTCACCGACCTTGGTGCTCGCATGGGGAGATCCGCTAACGTGAATGCCTCCGTTGGTTCAATTTCCTCGTTAGTGTCTAGAGAGATGAGTTGCAGCCTTAATCTACCGGCAGTCATTACCTGTGTTCCGCCCACCGTGCTCACTGCTAACGACGTCGCACCTTTAGCCAGTTGGTGTTTGTCGGCAAACCGCTCTTTCACTAAAGTGGTGTCGGATCCACTATCAACGAAAGCCAACGCCTTGGCTATCCCAGTCGGAGTCACTACTCCCACGGCCACTACGCCTAAACGTACCGGTTTACTGGCAGATTGTGAAGTTGAGCAAATCACGCTGGGCTTGGCACTCGCCTCGGATATGGTTATTCTCGCCTGATGCAGCAGCCGATGGTGTCTGCCCGTGCAGCCCTCGTAACCACATCGATTCCTTGTTCTACAGGCTGCTGCCAGGTGCGTGGTGTTGAGACAGATGAAACATGATCCTGCCATCCTCGCCATTCCCCACCGTTCGTCTATTGTGGCATTGCCGAACTTGGGGCATTCTGGTAGGCCATGGCTAGTACCACAGGATCTGCAATTTGGTTTCGCCGTAGCATCTCGTGAAATGACGTGTGTGTTGGTCCAAGGCTGGTACTTTGGATGTTCCCGTACAGGGGTTTGGACTTGGCTAGTACCGGGCTTGTTTGCTCGGTTGCTGTCCCGGATGAGTCGGCCGAATCTGCTGTCAGCTATCTTCGTTTGCCTGTCTAAGTATTCAGTCAGGTCTTCGAAGTTGGCTTCTCTGTCGCCTCGGCTTATCCGTTCAGCTTCTTCCGCCCACCGACCCTGTAGTTCGGGAGAGAGGTGACGGACTATGCCTTCCAAAGTGTGCATGGCGTCTAGGTCAGCTCTGTAACCTAAATGGTCGAGGGCTATTGAGCAGTTCTGCATCTTGATCACCAGGTCGGCCATGGTGTAGACGTCGCCCTTGGTTCTCTTTGCCTCTGCCATCACGCCCTCTATTAGGTTACGGGCTACTTTGAAAGGTTGGCCAAACAAGTCCCTCAGAATCTTTCTTGCCCTTGTGTAGCCTTGTTCTGGATCGAGCATGGTGCATCCGTCGATAGCTTCTCGCGCTCGGCCTCGGCAGTAGTGAGTAAGGTAAAGAAGCCTTTGCCCAGGGTCGTTTACCTTGTTTTCAACGAACGTCTCGAACTGTTTGACAAACTTGCAATATTGCTCAGCTCGCCCGTCGAAAACCGTTAACTCCACTCTAGGCAGATCGATCGATGGTGGTTTGTAGTCGGCGACCTGCGTGGGGTTCCCTACCTTATTGCACTCTAACCTATCGGAAGTGTCGAAGTCACTGGTCCTATACTCTCGCTGTTTCTGTGTACACTTCTCTGCTTCATGCGCCTGTAGTCTAGCCGAAAGTAACTGTTGCTCTAGTTCTATTATTCTCAGCTTATATAAATCAACGTCCTTACGATCAATATTGCTTTCAATAACACATGAGCTAGCACTGGCAGGACTAGGCGATCTAGCATTAGCTAAAGAATCATAAGTACCCAAAACCTCCCCAGAGACTTGCCGTATTACTTCCTGTCCGGGTTCGACTGCCTTTGATCCTTTCCTTGGCATTTTGCGTGAATTTTCCTCGTTCCAAATAGATCTATTGAGTATTGTTACGAACGTTTGAGCAATGCGTAGCCAAATTTGCAACGGATCCCGAAATCAGAAGGCGATTATCCGTGATAATTCTACGATACTAGATTATTAAAATAAACAATGACGTAAACAATATACAAACCTCAATAATACGATCACAAAGTCTCAACAACGAGAAACCGAATAGCAGCGTGTGAGCAAACAGCACGTGCGTCACGCAGGTCCTGAACAAGGATGTGCCAAAATAGCGCTCTGGGCGCGAACAAACAACAATTGGTCCAGAAAAACAACCAGTTCGTAAAGACAAGTCAATAGTGTATGGAAATGAGTGATGTTGGGAAAAAAAACACTGAATCGCGAGGGAAAAAGGGGGATTTTCCACGACCGGCTGTTACATCAGTCATCAATCATCAATGATCAATCATCAATCATCAATCGTCAAACATTAATAATCAATCATAAATCATCAATCATCAATCATCAATCATCAATCATCAATAATCAATACGCAATCATCAATAATCTCGCACCAATCATCAATATTCAAACATCAATCATCAGTCATCAATTATCTATCATCAATCGTCAATCATCAATCATCAATCATCAATCATCAACCATCAATCACCAATTATCAATCGTCAACCATCAGTCATCAACCATCAACCATCAATCATCAATCATCAATCATCATTCATCAATCATCATTCATCAATAATCAATGGTCAAACATCAATCATCAATCATCAATAATCAATCATCAATTATCAATCACCAATCATCAATCATCAATCATCAATCAATAACAATCATTCGTCAATCACCAATAATCAATACGCAATCATCAATAATGTCGCACCAATCATCAATATTCAAACATCAATCATCAGTCATCAATTATCTATCATCAATCGTCAATCATCAATAATCAGTCAACAATCATCAACCATCAATCACCAATTATCAATAGCCAACCATCAGTCATCAACCATCAACCATCAATCATCAATCATCAATCATCAATCATCATTCATCAATCATCATTCATCAATAATCAATGGTCAAACATCAATCATCAATCATCGATAATCAATCATCAATCACCAATCATCAATCATCAACAATCAATCATCAATCATCGATCATCAATCATCAATCATCAATCATCAATCAATAACAATCATTCATCAATCATCAATCATCAATAATCTATCATCAATCATCAATAATCAGTCATCAAACTATAAACTTCAGGCATCAAAAATCAATCATCAATCACTAATAATCAATCAGCAATCAACATCAATCCATCTTCAAATATAAGTGATCAAATATCAATACTCAATCATCAATCATCACTCATCATTCACCAAACAACAACCATCAAACATCAATCAACAATCATCAATCATTATTCATCAATCATCAATCATCAATCCTCAATCATCAATCATCATTCATCAATCATCTATCATCAGCCATCAATCAACAATCATCAGTCCTCAATCACCAATCATTAGTCAACAATTATTTATCAGCAATCAACATCAATCCATCTTCAAATACCAAAGATGAATTACCAATACTCAATCAAAAATCATCACTCATCATTCACCAATAAACAACCATCAACCATCAATCAACAATCATCAATCATCAATCATCAATCATCAATCATCAATCACCAATCATCAATCATGATTCATCAATCATCTATCATCAGCCATCAATCATCAATCATCAATCATCAATCATCAAACATCAGCCACCAATCAACAACCATCAATCACCAATCATCAATCATCAATAATCAATCATCAATCATCAATCATCAATCGTCAATCATCAATCATCAATCATCAATCATCAATAATCAATCGTCAATCATCAAACAATAACAATCATTCTTCAATCATCGATCATCAATCATCAATCATCCATCCGCAATCATCAACCATCAATCACCAATATTGTATATTCAAGCACAAATATTCCACCATCAATCATCAAACGTCAAAAATCAATTAGCAATCATCAATCATCAAACATCAATCGTCAATAATCAATCATCAATCATCAATCATCAATAATCAATCAGCAATCACCAATAACCAATAATAAATCATCAAACGTCAATCGTCAATAATCAATCATCAATCATCAATCATCAATTATCAATCATCATTCATCAACGATAAACCATCAATAATTATAATCAATCATCAATCATCAAGCGTCAATCATCGGTCATTAACTAAAAATCATCAATCATCAATCATCGATAATCTATCATCAATCCTCACTCATCTATTATCAATCATCCTTAATGAAACATCAGATATAAATTATCAATCATCAGTCATCTATCATCAATCATCAATCATCAATCATCAATCATCAATCATCAATCATCAATCACAAAATATTAATCATCAACCATCAATCATCATCCATCAATTTACAAACTTGAAGCATCAGCCATCAACCTTCATTCACCAATAATCAATAAACAATAATCAATCACCAATTATCAGACATCAATTATCAATCAGCAATCATGGTCAATCAAATTTCAATCATCATTGATCAATTATCAATCATCAATCACCATTCTTCAATCATCAATCAATAATAATCAATCATCAATCATCAATCATCAATCGTCAAAAATCAATCAGCAATCATCAATCATCAATTATCTATCATCAAACATCAATCGACAATCATCAGTCATAAAAATTCAATCATCAATCATCAATCATCAATCATCAATCATCAATCGTCAATAGTCAATAATCACTCATCCATGTTTGTTAAGCAGTCATCAATAAACATTCACCAGTCATCAATTATCAAACATCAATCATCAATAATCAATCATCGATCATCAATCATCAATCATCAATCATCAATCATCAATCATCAAACATCAAACAATAATAATCAATCATCAATATTCAATCTAAAATCATCAATTATCAATCATCAATCATCAATGATCAATCTTCAATCATCAATCATCAATAATCAATCATCAAACAACAAACATCAATCATCAATCACCAATCATCAATCATCAATTATCAATCATCAATCATCAATCATCAATCATCAATCATCAATCATCAATCACCATTCATCAATCAATAATCATCAATCATCAATCATCAAATATCAATCATCATTCATGAATCATCAAACATCAGTTAGCAATTATCAATCATCATTGATCATCCACCAATCATTAACCATCGCGCATAAATAATCAATCATCAGTCATCGAAAGTCAATCGTCAATAATCAATCATCAATCAGCAATCATCAATTATCAATCATCAATCATCAATCATCAATCATCAATAATTATAATCAATGATCAATCATCAAGCGTCAATCATCAATGATCAATTATCAATCATCAATCATCAATATATTATCACCAATACTCAGTCATCTATTATCAATGATCGATTATGAAATATCAGTGATCAATTATCAATCATCAATCATCAATCATCAATCTTCAATCATCAATCATCAATCATCAATCATCAATCACCAATCATCAATCTTCAATCATCAACCATCAATCATCATTCATCAATCATCAATCATCAATCATCAATTTACAAACTTGACGCATCAACCACCAACCTTCAATCAATAATAATCAATCAACGAAATCAAACATCAATCATCAGTCATCTATGTTCAAACAGCAATCATGATCAGTCAAACTGCATTCATCACTGATAAATTATCAATCATCAATCATCATTATTCAATCATCAATAATCAATCGCCAATAATCACTCTTCCATGATTAATAATCAATCATCAATAAAAATTAACCAATCATCAATTATCAATAATCAATCCTTGATAATCAATCATTGATAATCAGTCATCAATCATCAATCATCAATCATCAATCATCAACCATCAATCAATAATAATCAATCATAAATAATCAATCAAGAAAAAATCAATTATCAATCATCAATCATCAATCATCAATCATCAATCATCAAATATCAATCATCAATCATCAATCACCAATCATCAGTATACAATCAATTATTAACAATATTCAGGCATCAAACCTCAATCATCATTCTTGATTATCAATCAACAATGATCAATTTTCAAATATCAATAATCAACCATTAATCATCAATTATTATTCATCGATGGTCAATCTGCAATATTCAATTTTCAAACATCAATCAAAATTTATTGAGCAAACATCAATCAATAATTATCAATCATCAATTATCCATCATCAATCCTCAATCACCAATTATCAATCACCAAATTTAAATCAGCACTATTCAGTAAGAAATCATCAATCGTCAATCATCAATCGTCAATCATCAATCATCAACCTACAATCTTCAGTCATCAACCATGAATCATCAATCACAAATTATCAATCAACAATAACCAATCATCAATCACCAACACTCATTCATTAATTATCAGCCAGAAATAATCATCAACCATTTTAAATAATAAATGAACAATTATCAATCATCAATCATCATTCATCAATCATCCATCATCAATCATCAATCATCAATAATCAATCATCAAACATCAATCATCAATCATCAATCACCAATCATCAATCATCAATTTTCAATCACCACTCATCAATCATCTATCATCAATCACCAAAAATCAAGCAACAATTATCAGTTAGCAAACATCATCAATCAATCTTCAAACATCAAAGATCAATCATCAATCAATAATCACTAATCATCAATCATCAATCATCCCTCATCCCTCATCAATCATCAATCACAAATCATCAATAATAAATCATCAATTATCAATCTTCAAACATCAAACATCAATCACAAATAATCAACCATTAATCTACAAACTTCAGGCACCAAAAATCAATCATCGATCATCAATCACCAATCATCAATCATCAATCATCAATCATCAATCATCAGTCATCAATCATCAATCATCAATCATCAATCATCAATCATCAATCGTCAATCATTAATAATCAATCATAAATCATCATTCATCAATCACTAATCAACAATCAACAGTCATCAATCATCAATAAGCAATAATCAATCAACAATCATCAATCATCAATCATCAATAATCAATAAGCAATCCTCAATAATCTCGCACCAATCATCAATATTCAAACATCAATCATCAGTCATCAATTATCTATAATCAATCGTCAATCATCAATAATCAATCAACAATCATCAACGATCAATCATCAAATATCAATAGTCAATCATCAGTCATCAACCATCAACCATCAATCATCAATCATCAATCATCAATCATCATTCATCAATCATCATTCATCAATAATCAATGGTCAAACATCAATAATCAATCATCAATAATCAATCATGAATGATAGATCACCAATCATCAATCATCAACAATCAATCATCATGCATCGATCATCAATAACCAATCATCAGCCATCACGCATCAATCATCAAGCATCAAGCATCAATCATCAATCATCAACCATTAACCATAAATCATCAATCATCAATCATAAATCATCAATCTTCATTCAACAATCATCTATCCTAATTCTTCAATCAACACTCATCATTCACAATGATCATCCATCAAATATCAATCATCTTTTATAAATAATCAATCATCACTCATCACTCATCAATCATCAATCATAAATCATCATTCATCAATCATCATTCATCAATAATCAATGGTCAATCATCAATCATCGATCATCAATCATCAATAATCAATCATCAATCAATAACAATCATTCATCAATCATCAATCATCAATAATCTATCATCAATCATCAATAATCAGTCATCAAACTATAAACTTCAGGCATCAAAAATCAATCATCAATCACTAATAATCAATCAGCAATCAACATCAATCCATCTTCAAATATAAGTGATCAAATATCAATACTCAATCATCAATCATCACTCATCATTCACCAATCAACAACCACCAAACATCAATCATCAATCATCAATAATCAATCATCAATCATCAATCATCAATCATCGATCATCAATCATCATTCATCAATCATCTATCATCAGCCATCAATCAACAATCATCAGTCCTCAATCACCAATCATTAGTCAACAATTATATATCAGCAATCAACATCAATCCATCTTCAAATACCAAAGATGAATTATCAATACTCAATCAAAAATCATCACTCATCATTCACCAATCAACAACCATCAACCATCAATCAACAATCATCAATCATCAATCACCAATCATCAATCATCTATCACCAATCATCAATCATCATTCATCAATCATCTATCATCAGCCATCAATCATCAATCATCAATCATCAATCATCAAAAATCAGTCATCAATCAACAATCATCAATCATCAATCATCAATCATCAATGATCAATCATCAATCATCGATCATCAATCGTCAATCATCAATCATCAATCATCAATCTTCAATCATCAATCATCAAACAATAACAATCATTCTTCAATCATCAATCATCAATCATTAATCATCCATCCTCAATCATCAACCATCAATCACCAATACTGTATATTCAAGCACAAATATTCCACCACCAATCATCAAACGTCAAAAATCAATTAGCAGTCATCAATCATCAATCATCAATCATCAATCATCAATCATCAATCAATAATCGTCAATCATCTATCACCAATCATCAAACATCAATAATCAACCAGCAATCACCAATAACCAATAATCAATCATCAATCATCAATCATCAACCATCAATCACCAATATTAAATATTCAACAAAAAATTTTCCATCATCCAACATCAAACGTCAAAATCAATTAGCAATCATCAATCATCAGTCATAAATACACAAACATCAATCATCAATAACCAATCATCAATCATCAACGATCCATCACCCATGATCAACCATTAATCACCAATTATAAATAATCAACCACAAATTTTCCACCATCAATTACCAGACGTAAAAAATCAATTGGCAATCATCAACCATTAATCATCAATCATCAATCATCAATCATTCATAATCAATCACCAATTATCAATCATCAATCAACAATCATCGATCATCAATTTTCAATTATCAATCATGAAGCATCAATCATCAATCAACAGCCATCAATCATCAATCATCGATCATCAATCATCAATTAGCAATCATCAGTAATCACTCAACAATTATCAATCACAATTCAGCAATTACCAATCAATAATCATCAATCACCATTGACCAATAATCAATCATCAATTATCAATCATCAATCGTCAATCATCAATCATCAATCATCAATCAATAATCATCAATCATCAATTATCAATCATCAAACGTCAAGCAACAATTATCAATCATAAATCTTCAATCAAGCTTCAAACATCAAACATCAATTATCAATCATTAATCATCAATCATCAATCACCAATCATCAATCATCAATTATCAATCATCAATAATCAATGGTCAACCATCAATCACCAATATTAAATATTCAACCACAAATTTTACATCATCAATCATCAAACGTCAAAAATCAAATAGCAGTCATCAGTCATCAATCACAAAAGATCAATAACCAAATATCAATCATCAATCATCAATCATCAATCATCAATCATCAATCATCAATCATTAATAATCAATCATCAATCATCAATCGTCAATCATCAATCATCAAATTACAATCTTCAGTCATCAACCATCAATCATCAATCACCAATTATCAATCAACAATAACCAATCATCAATCACCAACACTCATTCTTTAATTATCAGCCAGCAATAATCATCAACCATTTTAAATAATAAATGAACAATTATCAATCATCAATCATCAATCATCAATCATCCATCATCAATCATCAATCATCATTAATCAATCATCAAACATCAATCATCAATCATCAATCACCAATAATCAATCATCAATTATCTATCATCAATCACCAAAAATCAAGCAACAATTATCAGTCAGCAAACATCATCAATCAATCTTCAAACATCAAAGATCAATCAACAATCAATAATCACCAATTATCAATCATCAATAATCAATCATAAATAATCAACCATCAATCACAAATCATCAATAATCAATCATCAATCATCAATCATCAAACATCAAACATCAATCACAAATAATCAACCATTAATCTACAAACTTCAGGCATCAAAAATCAATCATCGATCATCAATCACCAATCATCAATCATCAATCATCAATCATCAATCATCAATCATCAGTCATCAATCATCAATCATCAATCATCAATCATCAATCGTCAATCATTAATAATCAATCATAAATCATCAATGGTCAATCATTAATCATCAATCAACAGTCATCAATCATCAATCATCAATCATCAATCATCAATCATCAATCATCAGTCATCAATCATCAATCATCAATCATCAATAATCAATCGTCAATCATTAATAATCAATCATAAATCATCATTCATCAATCATCATTCATCAATAATCAATGGTCAAACATCAATCATCAATCATCAATAATCAATCATCAATCATCAATAATCAATACGCAATGATCAATAATCTCGCACCAATCATCAATAATCAAACATCAATCATCAGTCATTAATTATCTATCATCAGTCGTCAATCATCAATAATCAGTCAACAATCATCAACCATCAATCACCAATTATCAATAGCCAACCATCAGTCATCAACCATCAACCATCAATCATCAATCATCAATCATCAATCATCATTCATCAATCATCATTCATCAATAATCAATGGTCAAACATCAATCATCAATCATCAATAATCAATCATCAATCATCAATCACCAATCATCAATCATCAACAATCAATCATCAATCATCGATCATCAATCATCAATCATCAATCATCAATCAATAACAATCATTCATCAATCATCAATCATCAATAATCTATCATCAATCATCAATAATCAGTCATCAAACTATAAACTTCAGGCATCAAAAATCAATCATCAATCACTAATAATCAATCAGCAATCAACATCAATCCATCTTCAAATATAAGTGATCAAATATCAATACTCAATCATCAATCATCACTCATCATTCACCAAACAACAACCATCAAACATCAATCATCAATCATCAATCATTATTCATCAATCATCAATCATCATTCATCAATCAGCTATCATCAGCCATCAATCAACAATCATCAGTCCTCAATCACCAATCATTAGTCAACAATTATTTATCAGCAATCAACATCAATCCATCTTCAAATACCAAAGATGAATTATCAATACTCAATCAAAAATCATCACTCATCATTCACCAATCAACAACCATCAACCATCAATCAACAATCATCAATCATCAATCATCAATCATCAATCATCAATCACCAATCATCAATCATGATTCATCAATCATCTATCATCAGCCATCAATCATCAATCATCAATCATCAATCATCAAACATCAGCCACCAATCAACAACCATCAATCACCAATCATCAATCATCAATAATCAATCATCAATCATCAATCATCAATCGTCAATCATCAATCATCAATCATCAATCATCAATCATCAATCACCAAACAGTAACAATCATTCTTCAATCATCAATCATCAATCATCAATCATCCATCCTCAATGATTAACCATCAATCACCAATATTGTATATTCAAGCACAAATATTCCACCATCAATCATCAAACGTTTAAAATCAATTAGCAATCATCAATCATCAATCATCACACGTCAATCATCAATCATCAACCATCAATCATCAAACATCAATCATCAGTCAACAATCATCGATCATCAATTATCAATTATCAATCATCAATCATCAAAAATCAATCATCAATCAACAGCCATCAATCATCAATCCTCGATCATCAATCATCAATCAGCAATCATCAGTAATCCGTCAACAATTATAAATCACAATTCAGCAATTACCAATCAACAATCATCAATCATCATTGACCAATCATCAATCATCAATTATCAATAATCAAACGTCAATCATCAATCACCAATGATCAATCACCAATCATCAATCAACAATCATCAATAATCAATCACCAATCATCAATCATCAATCATCAATCATCAATCATCATCCAACAATTATCATCATCAATCATCAATCATCAATCACCAATCATCAATCGTCAATCATCAATCATCATTCAACTATCATCAATCATCAATCATCAATCAGCAATCATCAATCATCAATCATCAATCATCATCCATCACTCATCATCAATAATCATCAATCGTCAATCACAAATCAGCAAACAATAGTCTACAAAATTCAGGCATCAAACATCAATCAACAATCATCAATCATCAATCAACAATCAGCAATCAACAATCACCAATAACCAATAATCAATCATCAATCATCAATCATCAATCATCAATCACCACTCATCAATCATCAATCAACAACCATCAACCATCAATCAACAATCATCAATCATCAATCATCAATCATCCATCATCAATCATCAATCATCAATCATCATTCATCAATCATCTTTCATCAGCCATCAATCATCAATCATCAATCATCAATCTTCAAACATCAGTCACCAATCAACAATCATCAATCATCAATCATCAATCATCCATCATCAATCATCAATCATCAATCATCAATCATCAATCAACAATCATCGATCATCAATTATCAATTATCAATCATCAAACATCAATCATTAATCAACAGCCATCAATCATTATTCATCGATCATCAATCATCAATCAGCAATCATCAGTAATCAGTCAACAACTATCAATAACAATTCAGCAAATACCATTCAACAATCATCATCCATCCTTGACCAAACATCAATCATCAATTATCAATCATCAATCGTCAATCATCAATCATTAATCACCAATCATCGATCATCAATCATCAATCATCATCCCTAAATCATCATCATTAATCATCAATCATCAATCACAAATCAGCAAACAAAAATCTACAAAATTCATGCATCAAACATCATTCACCAGTCATCAATCATCAATCATCAATCAGCAATCAGCAATCAACAATAACCAATAATCAATCATCAATCATCAATCATCAATCATCAATCATCAATCATCAATCATCAACCATCAATCAACAATATTAAATATTGAACAATAAATTTTCCATCATCAAACTTCAAACGTCAAAATCATTTACCAATCATCAATCATCAGTCACAAATACACAAACATCAATCATCAATCACCAATCATCAATCATAAATCATCAATCATCGATCATCAATCATCAATTAGCAATCATCAGTAATCAGTAAAATTATCAATCACAAATCAGCAATTACCAATCAATAATAATCAATCATCATTCTTCAATCATCAATCGTCTATTATCAATCATCAATCGTCAATCATCAATCATCAATCATCAATCAATATTCATCAATAATCAATCATCAATCATCAAACGCCAAGCAACAATTATCAATCATCAATCATCAATCAAGCTACAAACATCAAACATCAATTATCAATCATTAATCATCAATCATCAATCACTAAACATCAATCATCAATTATCTATCATCAATCATAAATGGTCAACAATCAATCACCAATATTAAATGTTCAACCACAAATTTTACATCATCAATCGTCAATCATAAATCATCAATCATCAATCGCCAATAATCACTCTTCCATGATTATTAATCAATAATCAATAAACAATAACCAATCATCAATTATCAATCAGCAATAATCAATCATCAACCATCAATCAATAGTAATCAATCATAAATATTCAATCAAGAAAAATCAATTATCAATAATCAATCATCAACCATCAATCACCAATCGTCAAACGACAATCTTCAATAATCAATAAATATCCTTCAATCATCAATGAGGAATAATCAATCACTAATCATCAATCATCAATCATCAATCATCAATCATCAAATATCAATCATGAATCATCAATCACCAATCATCAATATACAATCAATAATTACATATTCAGGCATCAACCATCAATCATCATTCCTAATTATCGATCAACAATGATCAATTATCAAATATCAATCATCAATGATCAATCATCAATCATCAATTATACATCAGCACTATTCAGTAAGAAATCATCAATCGTCAATCATCAATCGTCAATCATCAATCATCAACCTACAATATTCAGTCATCAACCATCAATCAACAATCACTAATTATCAATCAACAATAACCAATCAATAAACACCAATACTCATTCAATAATTATCAGTCAGCAATAATCATCAACCATTTTAAATAATAAATGAACAATTATCAATCGTCAATCACTAATCGCAAAACATCAATCAACCATCATCAATCATCAATCATCAATCACCAATCATCAATCATCAATCATCCATCATCAATCACCAAACATCAAGCAACAATTATCAATCGGCAAACATCATCAATCAATCTTCAAACATCAAAGATCAATCATCAATCAATAACCACCAATCATCAATCATCAATAATCAATCATAAATAATCAATCATCAATCACAAATAATCAAAAATCAATCACCAATCATCATCCATCAATCATCAATATTAAATAATCAATCATCAATCACAAATCATCAAAAATCAATCATCAATTATCAATCATCAAACATCAAACATCAATCACAAATAATCAATCAATAATCTACAAATTTCAGGCATTAAAACCAATCATCGATCATCAATCACCAATCAAAATCATCAATCATCAATCATCAATCATCAACCATCAATCATCAGTCATCAATCATCAATCATCAATGATCAATCATTAATCATCAATCAACAGTCATCAATCATCAATCATCAACAATCAATCATCAATCATCAATCATCAATTATCTATAATCAATCGTCAATCGTCAATCATCAATCAACAATAATCAACCATCAATCATCAATCATCAATCGTCAATGATCAGTCATCAACGATCAACCATCAATCATCAATCATCAATCATCAATCATCATTCATCAATCATCATTCATCAATAATCAATGGTCAAACATCAATCATCAATCATCAATAATCAATCATCAATCATCAATCACCAATCATCAATCATCAACAAGCAATCATCAATCATCAATCATCAATCATCAATCATTGAAAATCAACCAATAATAATAAATCATTGAAAATCAACCAATAATAATAAATCATCAATAATCAAAAAACCATCACCTATTATCAATCATCAATCATCAATTATCAATCATCAAACATCCATCGACAATCATCAATAATCAATCATTATTCATCAATTATCAATCACCAATCATCAATCACTAATCACCAATCATCAATTATCAATCATCAATCATCAATCACCAATCATCCTGCACCAATCATCAATCGCCGAACATCAGTCATCAGTCATCACTCATCAACCATCAATCATCAATAATCTATCATCAATCATCAATAATCAGTCATCAAACTATAAACTTCAGGCATCAAAATCAATCATCAATCACTAATAATCAATCAACAATCATCAGTCCTCAATCACCAATCATTAGTCAATAAATATTTATCAGCAATCAACATCAATACATCTTCAAATATAAATGATCAAATATCAATACTCAATCATCAATCATCACTCATCATTCATCAATCAACAACCATCAACCATCAATCAACAATTATCACTCATCATTCATCAATCAACAACCATCAACCATCAATCAACAATCATCAATCATCAATCATCAATCATCCATCATCAATCATCAATCATCAATAATCATTCATCAATCATCTTTCATCAGCCATCAATCATCAATCATCAATCATCAATCATCAAACATCAGTCACCAATCAACAATCATCAATCATCAATCATCAATCATCCATTATCAATCATCAATCATCAATCATCAATCATCAATCAAAAATCATCGATCATCAATTATCAATTATCAATTATCAATCATCAAAAATCAATCATCAATCAACAGCCATCAATCATCAATCCTCGATCATCATTCATCAATCAGCAATCATCAGTAATCCGTCAACAATTATCAATCAAAATTCAGCAATTACCAATCAACAATCATCAATCATCATTGACCAATCATCAATCATCAATTATCAATCATCAATCGTCAATCATCAATCATCAATCATCAATCACCAATTATCAATCATCAATCATCAAACATCAATCATCAATCATCAATCATCAATCATCAATCATCATCCAACAATCACCATCATCAATCAACTATCATCAATCATCAATCAGCAATCATCAATCATCAATCATCAATCAACTATCATCAATCATCAATCATCAATCACCAATCATCGATCATCAATTACCAATCATCAATCATCAATGGTCAACAATCAATCACCAATATTAAATGTCCAACCACAAATTTTACATCACCAATCATCAATCATCAATCATCAATCATCAATCGCCAAAAATCACTCTCCCATGATTATTAATCAATCATCAATAAAAAATAACCAATCATCAGTTATCAATCAGCAATCATCAATCATCAACCATCAATCAATAGTAATCAATCATAAATATTCAATCAAGAAAAATCAATTATCAATAATCAATCATCAACCATCAATCACCCATCGTCAAACGACAATCTCCAATAATCAATAAATATCCTTCAATCATCAATGAGGAATCATCAATCACTAATCATCAATCATCAATCATCAATCATCAATCATCAATCATCAAATATCAATCATGAATCATGAATCACCAATCATCAATATACAATCATTAATTACATATTCAGGCATAAACCATCAATCATCATTTCTAATTATCGATCAACAATGATCAATTATCAAATATCAATCATCAATGATCAATCAACAATCATCAATCATCAATAATCAATCATCAATCATTAATTATAAATCAGCACTATTCAGTAAAAAATCATCAATCGTCAATCATCAATCGTCAATCATCAATCATCAACCTACAATATTCAGTCATCAACCATCAATCAACAATCACTAATTATCAATCAACAATAACCAATCATTAAACACCAATACTCATTCATTAATTATCAGTCAGCAATAATCATCAACCATTTTAAATAATAAATGAACAATTATCAGTAGTCAATCATCAATCGCCAAACATTAATCATCCTTCATCAATCATCAATCATCAATCACCAATCATCAATCATCAATCATCTATCAACAATCACCAAACATCAAGCAACAATTATCAATCGGCAAACATCATCAATCAATCTTCAAACATCAAAGATCAATCATCAATCAATAACCACCAATCATCAATCATCAATAATCAATCATAAATAATCAATCATCAATCACAAATCATCAATCATCAATCACCAATCATCAATCATCAATCATCAATATTAAATAATCAATCATCAATCACAAATCATCAATAATCAATCATCAATTATCAATCATCAAACATCAAACATCAATCACAAATAATCAATCATTAATCTACAAATTTCAGGCATTAAAACCAATCATCGATCATCAATCACCAATAAAATCATCAATCATCAATCATCAATAATTAATCATCAATCATCAGTCATCAATCATCAATAATCAATCATCAATCATCAATCATCAATCAACAGTCATCAATCATCAATCATCAATAATCTATCAACAATCATCAATCATCAATCATCAATAATCAATACACAATCATCAATAATCTCGCATCAATCATCAATTTTCAAACGTCAATCATCAATCATCAATTATCTATAATCAATCGTCAATCGTCAATCATCAATCAAAAATCATCAATCATCAATCTTCAATCATCAATCATCATTCATCAATAATCAATGGTCAAACATCAATCATCAATCATCAATAATCAATCATCAATCATCAATCACCAATCACCAATCATCAACAATCAATCATCAATCATCAATCATCAATCATCAATCATCAATCATCAATCAATAACAATCATTCATCAATCATCAATCATCAATAACCAATCATCAATCATCAATCATCAATCATCAATCATCAATCATCAATCATTGAAGATCAACCAATAATAATAAATCATCAATAATCAAAAAACCATCACCTATTATCAATCATCAATCATCAATTATCAATCACCAATCATCAATCATCAATCATCAATTATCAATCATCAATCATCAATCACCAATCATCCTGCACCAATCATCAATGGCCGAACATCAGTCATCAGTCATCACTCATCAACCATCAGTCATCAATAATCTATCATCAATCATCAATATTCAGTCATCAAACTATAAACTTCAGGCATCAAAATCAATCATCAATCACTAATAATCAATCAACAATCATCAGTCCTCAATCACCAATCATTAGTCAACAAATATTTATCAGCAATCAACATCAATCCATCTTCAAATATAAATGATCAAATATCAATACTCAATCATCAATCATCACTCATCATTCATCAATCAACAAACATCAACCATCAATCAACAATCATCACTCATCATTCATCAACCAACAACCATCAACCATCAATCAACAATCATTAATCATCAATCATCAATCATCAATCATCAATCATCAATCATCATTCATCAATCATCTATCATCAGCCATCGATCATCAATCATCAATCATCAATCATCAAAAATCAGTCATCAATCAACAATCATCAATCATCAATCATCAATCATCAATGATCAATCATCAATCATCGATCATCAATCGTCAATCATCAATCATCAATCATCAATCTTCAATCATCAATCATCAAACAATAACAATCATTCTTCAATCATCAATCATCAATCATTAATCATCCATCCTCAATCATCAACCATCAATCACCAATACTGTATATTCAAGCACAAATATTCCACCACCAATCATCAAACGTCAAAAATCAATTAGCAGTCATCAATCATCAATCATCAATCATCAATCATCAATCAATAATCGTCAATCATCTATCACCAATCATCAAACATCAATAATCAACCAGCAATCACCAATAACCAATAATCAATCATCAATCATCAATCATCAACCATCAATCACCAATATTAAATATTCAACAAAAAATTTTCCATCATCCAACATCAAACGTCAAAATCAATTAGCAATCATCAATCATCAGTCATAAATACACAAACATCAATCATCAATAACCAATCATCAATCATCAACGATCCATCACCCATGATCAACCATTAATCACCAATTATAAATAATCAACCACAAATTTTCCACCATCAATTACCAGACGTAAAAAATCAATTGGCAATCATCAACCATTAATCATCAATCATCAATCATCAATCATTCATAATCAATCACCAATTATCAATCATCAATCAACAATCATCGATCATCAATTTTCAATTATCAATCATGAAGCATCAATCATCAATCAACAGCCATCAATCATCAATCATCGATCATCAATCATCAATTAGCAATCATCAGTAATCACTCAACAATTATCAATCACAATTCAGCAATTACCAATCAATAATCATCAATCACCATTGACCAATAATCAATCATCAATTATCAATCATCAATCGTCAATCATCAATCATCAATCATCAATCAATAATCATCAATCATCAATTATCAATCATCAAACGTCAAGCAACAATTATCAATCATAAATCTTCAATCAAGCTTCAAACATCAAACATCAATTATCAATCATTAATCATCAATCATCAATCACCAATCATCAATCATCAATTATCAATCATCAATAATCAATGGTCAACCATCAATCACCAATATTAAATATTCAACCACAAATTTTACATCATCAATCATCAAACGTCAAAAATCAAATAGCAGTCATCAGTCATCAATCACAAAAGATCAATAACCAAATATCAATCATCAATCATCAATCATCAATCATCAATCATCAATCATCAATCATTAATAATCAATCATCAATCATCAATCGTCAATCATCAATCATCAAATTACAATCTTCAGTCATCAACCATCAATCATCAATCACCAATTATCAATCAACAATAACCAATCATCAATCACCAACACTCATTCTTTAATTATCAGCCAGCAATAATCATCAACCATTTTAAATAATAAATGAACAATTATCAATCATCAATCATCAATCATCAATCATCCATCATCAATCATCAATCATCATTAATCAATCATCAAACATCAATCATCAATCATCAATCACCAATAATCAATCATCAATCATCTATCATCAATCACCAAAAATCAAGCAACAATTATCAGTCAGCAAACATCATCAATCAATCTTCAAACATCAAAGATCAATCAACAATCAATAATCACCAATTATCAATCATCAATAATCAATCATAAATAATCAACCATCAATCACAAATCATCAATAATCAATCATCAATCATCAATCATCAAACATCAAACATCAATCACAAATAATCAACCATTAATCTACAAACTTCAGGCATCAAAAATCAATCATCGATCATCAATCACCAATCATCAATCATCAATCATCAATCATCAATCATCAATCATCAGTCATCAATCATCAATCATCAATCATCAATCATCAATCGTCAATCATTAATAATCAATCATAAATCATCAATGGTCAATCATTAATCATCAATCAACAGTCATCAATCATCAATCATCAATCATCAATCATCAATCATCAGTCATCAATCATCAATCATCAATCATCAATAATCAATCGTCAATCATTAATAATCAATCATAAATCATCATTCATCAATCATCATTCATCAATAATCAATGGTCAAACATCAATCATCAATCATCAATAATCAATCATCAATCATCAATAATCAATACGCAATGATCAATAATCTCGCACCAATCATCAATAATCAAACATCAATCATCAGTCATTAATTATCTATCATCAGTCGTCAATCATCAATAATCAGTCAACAATCATCAACCATCAATCACCAATTATCAATAGCCAACCATCAGTCATCAACCATCAACCATCAATCATCAATCATCAATCATCAATCATCATTCATCAATCATCATTCATCAATAATCAATGGTCAAACATCAATCATCAATCATCAATAATCAATCATCAATCATCAATCACCAATCATCAATCATCAACAATCAATCATCAATCATCGATCATCAATCATCAATCATCAATCATCAATCAATAACAATCATTCATCAATCATCAATCATCAATAATCTATCATCAATCATCAATAATCAGTCATCAAACTATAAACTTCAGGCATCAAAAATCAATCATCAATCACTAATAATCAATCAGCAATCAACATCAATCCATCTTCAAATATAAGTGATCAAATATCAATACTCAATCATCAATCATCACTCATCATTCACCAAACAACAACCATCAAACATCAATCATCAATCATCAATCATTATTCATCCATCATCAATCATCATTCATCAATCAGCTATCATCAGCCATCAATCAACAATCATCAGTCCTCAATCACCAATCATTAGTCAACAATTATTTATCAGCAATCAACATCAATCCATCTTCAAATACCAAAGATGAATTATCAATACTCAATCAAAAATCATCACTCATCATTCACCAATCAACAACCATCAACCATCAATCAACAATCATCAATCATCAATCATCAATCATCAATCATCAATCACCAATCATCAATCATGATTCATCAATCATCTATCATCAGCCATCAATCATCAATCATCAATCATCAATCATCAAACATCAGCCACCAATCAACAACCATCAATCACCAATCATCAATCATCAATAATCAATCATCAATCATCAATCATCAATCGTCAATCATCAATCATCAATCATCAATCATCAATCATCAATCACCAAACAGTAACAATCATTCTTCAATCATCAATCATCAATCATCAATCATCCATCCTCAATGATTAACCATCAATCACCAATATTGTATATTCAAGCACAAATATTCCACCATCAATCATCAAACGTTTAAAATCAATTAGCAATCATCAATCATCAATCATCACACGTCAATCATCAATCATCAACCATCAATCATCAAACATCAATCATCAGTCAACAATCATCGATCATCAATTATCAATTATCAATCATCAATCATCAAAAATCAATCATCAATCAACAGCCATCAATCATCAATCCTCGATCATCAATCATCAATCAGCAATCATCAGTAATCCGTCAACAATTATAAATCACAATTCAGCAATTACCAATCAACAATCATCAATCATCATTGACCAATCATCAATCATCAATTATCAATAATCAAACGTCAATCATCAATCACCAATGATCAATCACCAATCATCAATCAACAATCATCAATAATCAATCACCAATCATCAATCATCAATCATCAATCATCAATCATCATCCAACAATTATCATCATCAATCATCAATCATCAATCACCAATCATCAATCATCAATCATCAATCATCATTCAACTATCATCAATCATCAATCATCAATCAGCAATCATCAATCATCAATCATCAATCATCATCCATCACTCATCATCAATAATCATCAATCGTCAATCACAAATCAGCAAACAATAGTCTACAAAATTCAGGCATCAAACATCAATCAACAATCATCAATCATCAATCAACAATCAGCAATCAACAATCACCAATAACCAATAATCAATCATCAATCATCAATCATCAATCATCAATCACCACTCATCAATCATCAATCAACAACCATCAACCATCAATCAACAATCATCAATCATCAATCATCAATCATCCATCATCAATCATCAATCATCAATCATCATTCATCAATCATCTTTCATCAGCCATCAATCATCAATCATCAATCATCAATCTTCAAACATCAGTCACCAATCAACAATCATCAATCATCAATCATCAATCATCCATCATCAATCATCAATCATCAATCATCAATCATCAATCAACAATCATCGATCATCAATTATCAATTATCAATCATCAAACATCAATCATTAATCAACAGCCATCAATCATTATTCATCGATCATCAATCATCAATCAGCAATCATCAGTAATCAGTCAACAACTATCAATAACAATTCAGCAAATACCATTCAACAATCATCATCCATCCTTGACCAAACATCAATCATCAATTATCAATCATCAATCGTCAATCATCAATCATTAATCACCAATCATCGATCATCAATCATCAATCATCATCCCTAAATCATCATCATTAATCATCAATCATCAATCACAAATCAGCAAACAAAAATCTACAAAATTCATGCATCAAACATCATTCACCAGTCATCAATCATCAATCTTCAATCAGCAATCAGCAATCAACAATAACCAATAATCAATCATCAATCATCAATCATCAATCATCAATCATCAATCATCAATCATCAACCATCAATCAACAATATTAAATATTGAACAATAAATTTTCCATCATCAAACTTCAAACGTCAAAATCATTTACCAATCATCAATCATCAGTCACAAATACACAAACATCAATCATCAATCACCAATCATCAATCATAAATCATCAATCATCGATCATCAATCATCAATTAGCAATCATCAGTAATCAGTAAAATTATCAATCACAAATCAGCAATTACCAATCAATAATAATCAATCATCATTCTTCAATCATCAATCGTCTATTATCAATCATCAATCGTCAATCATCAATCATCAATCATCAATCAATATTCATCAATAATCAATCATCAATCATCAAACGCCAAGCAACAATTATCAATCATCAATCATCAATCAAGCTACAAACATCAAACATCAATTATCAATCATTAATCATCAATCATCAATCACTAAACATCAATCATCAATTATCTATCATCAATCATAAATGGTCAACAATCAATCACCAATAATAAATGTTCAACCACAAATTTTACATCATCAATCGTCAATCATAAATCATCAATCATCAATCGCCAATAATCACTCTTCCATGATTATTAATCAATAATCAATAAACAATAACCAATCATCAATTATCAATCAGCAATAATCAATCATCAACCATCAATCAATAGTAATCAATCATAAATATTCAATCAAGAAAAATCAATTATCAATAATCAATCATCAACCATCAATCACCAATCGTCAAACGACAATCTTCAATAATCAATAAATATCCTTCAATCATCAATGAGGAATAATCAATCACTAATCATCAATCATCAATCATCAATCATCAATCATCAAATATCAATCATGAATCATCAATCACCAATCATCAATATACAATCAATAATTACATATTCAGGCATCAACCATCAATCATCATTCCTAATTATCGATCAACAATGATCAATTATCAAATATCAATCATCAATGATCAATCATCAATCATCAATTATACATCAGCACTATTCAGTAAGAAATCATCAATCGTCAATCATCAATCGTCAATCATCAATCATCAACCTACAATATTCAGTCATCAACCATCAATCAACAATCACTAATTATCAATCAACAATAACCAATCAATAAACACCAATACTCATTCAATAATTATCAGTCAGCAATAATCATCAACCATTTTAAATAATAAATGAACAATTATCAATCGTCAATCACTAATCGCAAAACATCAATCAACCATCATCAATCATCAATCATCAATCACCAATCATCAATCATCAATCATCCATCATCAATCACCAAACATCAAGCAACAATTATCAATCGGCAAACATCATCAATCAATCTTCAAACATCAAAGATCAATCATCAATCAATAACCACCAATCATCAATCATCAATAATCAATCATAAATAATCAATCATCAATCACAAATAATCAAAAATCAATCACCAATCATCATCCATCAATCATCAATATTAAATAATCAATCATCAATCACAAATCATCAAAAATCAATCATCAATTATCAATCATCAAACATCAAACATCAATCACAAATAATCAATCAATAATCTACAAATTTCAGGCATTAAAACCAATCATCGATCATCAATCACCAATCAAAATCATCAATCATCAATCATCAATCATCAACCATCAATCATCAGTCATCAATCATCAATCATCAATGATCAATCATTAATCATCAATCAACAGTCATCAATCATCAATCATCAACAATCAATCATCAATCATCAATCATCAATTATCTATAATCAATCGTCAATCGTCAATCATCAATCAACAATAATCAACCATCAATCATCAATCATCAATCGTCAATGATCAGTCATCAACGATCAACCATCAATCATCAATCATCAATCATCAATCATCATTCATCAATCATCATTCATCAATAATCAATGGTCAAACATCAATCATCAATCATCAATAATCAATCATCAATCATCAATCACCAATCATCAATCATCAACAAGCAATCATCAATCATCAATCATCAATCATCAATCATTGAAAATCAACCAATAATAATAAATCATTGAAAATCAACCAATAATAATAAATCATCAATAATCAAAAAACCATCACCTATTATCAATCATCAATCATCAATTATCAATCATCAAACATCCATCGACAATCATCAATAATCAATCATTATTCATCAATTATCAATCACCAATCATCAATCACTAATCACCAATCATCAATTATCAATCATCAATCATCAATCACCAATCATCCTGCACCAATCATCAATCGCCGAACATCAGTCATCAGTCATCACTCATCAACCATCAATCATCAATAATCTATCATCAATCATCAATAATCAGTCATCAAACTATAAACTTCAGGCATCAAAATCAATCATCAATCACTAATAATCAATCAACAATCATCAGTCCTCAATCACCAATCATTAGTCAATAAATATTTATCAGCAATCAACATCAATACATCTTCAAATATAAATGATCAAATATCAATACTCAATCATCAATCATCACTCATCATTCATCAATCAACAACCATCAACCATCAATCAACAATTATCACTCATCATTCATCAATCAACAACCATCAACCATCAATCAACAATCATCAATCATCAATCATCAATCATCCATCATCAATCATCAATCATCAATAATCATTCATCAATCATCTTTCATCAGCCATCAATCATCAATCATCAATCATCAATCATCAAACATCAGTCACCAATCAACAATCATCAATCATCAATCATCAATCATCCATTATCAATCATCAATCATCAATCATCAATCATCAAT
Organism: Fasciola hepatica; assembly: GCA_948099385.1. NCBI lineage: Eukaryota > Metazoa > Platyhelminthes > Trematoda > Plagiorchiida > Fasciolidae > Fasciola > Fasciola hepatica. The sequence goes on along the minus strand of CANUEZ040000211.1, from coordinate 988,295 downwards.
CAAAAATCATCGATCATCAATTATCAATTATCAATTATCAATCATCAAAAATCAATCATCAATCAACAGCCATCAATCATCAATCCTCGATCATCATTCATCAATCAGCAATCATCAGTAATCCGTCAACAATTATCAATCAAAATTCAGCAATTACCAATCAACAATCATCAATCATCATTGACCAATCATCAATCATCAATTATCAATCATCAATCGTCAATCATCAATCATCAATCATCAATCACCAATTATCAATCATCAATCATCAAACATCAATCATCAATCATCAATCATCAATCATCAATCATCATCCAACAATCACCATCATCAATCAACTATCATCAATCATCAATCAGCAATCATCAATCATCAATCATCAATCAACTATCATCAATCATCAATCATCAATCACCAATCATCGATCATCAATTACCAATCATCAATCATCAATGGTCAACAATCAATCACCAATATTAAATGTCCAACCACAAATTTTACATCACCAATCATCAATCATCAATCATCAATCATCAATCGCCAAAAATCACTCTCCCATGATTATTAATCAATCATCAATAAAAAATAACCAATCATCAGTTATCAATCAGCAATCATCAATCATCAACCATCAATCAATAGTAATCAATCATAAATATTCAATCAAGAAAAATCAATTATCAATAATCAATCATCAACCATCAATCACCCATCGTCAAACGACAATCTCCAATAATCAATAAATATCCTTCAATCATCAATGAGGAATCATCAATCACTAATCATCAATCATCAATCATCAATCATCAATCATCAATCATCAAATATCAATCATGAATCATGAATCACCAATCATCAATATACAATCATTAATTACATATTCAGGCATAAACCATCAATCATCATTTCTAATTATCGATCAACAATGATCAATTATCAAATATCAATCATCAATGATCAATCAACAATCATCAATCATCAATAATCAATCATCAATCATTAATTATAAATCAGCACTATTCAGTAAAAAATCATCAATCGTCAATCATCAATCGTCAATCATCAATCATCAACCTACAATATTCAGTCATCAACCATCAATCAACAATCACTAATTATCAATCAACAATAACCAATCATTAAACACCAATACTCATTCATTAATTATCAGTCAGCAATAATCATCAACCATTTTAAATAATAAATGAACAATTATCAGTAGTCAATCATCAATCGCCAAACATTAATCATCCTTCATCAATCATCAATCATCAATCACCAATCATCAATCATCAATCATCTATCAACAATCACCAAACATCAAGCAACAATTATCAATCGGCAAACATCATCAATCAATCTTCAAACATCAAAGATCAATCATCAATCAATAACCACCAATCATCAATCATCAATAATCAATCATAAATAATCAATCATCAATCACAAATCATCAATCATCAATCACCAATCATCAATCATCAATCATCAATATTAAATAATCAATCATCAATCACAAATCATCAATAATCAATCATCAATTATCAATCATCAAACATCAAACATCAATCACAAATAATCAATCATTAATCTACAAATTTCAGGCATTAAAACCAATCATCGATCATCAATCACCAATAAAATCATCAATCATCAATCATCAATAATTAATCATCAATCATCAGTCATCAATCATCAATAATCAATCATCAATCATCAATCATCAATCAACAGTCATCAATCATCAATCATCAATAATCTATCAACAATCATCAATCATCAATCATCAATAATCAATACACAATCATCAATAATCTCGCATCAATCATCAATTTTCAAACGTCAATCATCAATCATCAATTATCTATAATCAATCGTCAATCGTCAATCATCAATCAAAAATCATCAATCATCAATCTTCAATCATCAATCATCATTCATCAATAATCAATGGTCAAACATCAATCATCAATCATCAATAATCAATCATCAATCATCAATCACCAATCACCAATCATCAACAATCAATCATCAATCATCAATCATCAATCATCAATCATCAATCAATAACAATCATTCATCAATCATCAATCATCAATAACCAATCATCAATCATCAATCATCAATCATCAATCATCAATCATCAATCATTGAAGATCAACCAATAATAATAAATCATCAATAATCAAACAACCATCACCTATTATCAATCATCAATCATCAATTATCAATCACCAATCATCAATCATCAATCATCAATTATCAATCATCAATCATCAATCACCAATCATCCTGCACCAATCATCAATGGCCGAACATCAGTCATCAGTCATCACTCATCAACCATCAATCATCAATAATCTATCATCAATCATCAATATTCAGTCATCAAACTATAAACTTCAGGCATCAAAATCAATCATCAATCACTAATAATCAATCAACAATCATCAGTCCTCAATCACCAATCATTAGTCAACAAATATTTATCAGCAATCAACATCAATCCATCTTCAAATATAAATGATCAAATATCAATACTCAATCATCAATCATCACTCATCATTCATCAATCAACAAACATCAACCATCAATCAACAATCATCACTCATCATTCATCAACCAACAACCATCAACCATCAATCAACAATCATTAATCATCAATCATCAATCATCAATCATCAATCATCAATCATCATTCATCAATCATCTATCATCAGCCATCGATCATCAATCATCAATCATCAATCATCAAACATCAGTCATCAATCAACAATCATCAATCATCAATCATCAATCATCAATCATCAGTCATCAATCGTCAATAATCAATCTTCATTCATCAATCATCAATCATCAATCATCAATCAATAACAATCATTCTTCAATCATCAATCATCAATCGTCAATCATCCATCATCAACCATCAACCATCAATCATCAATATTGAATATTCAAGCACAAAGTTTCCACCATCAATCATCAAACGTCAAAAATCAATTAGCAATCATCAAACATCAATCATCGATCATCAATAATCAATCATCAATCAACAATCATCAATCGCCAATTATCAATCATCAATCATCAATCACCAATTATCAATCATCAATCATCAATCATCAATCAACTATCATCAATCAGCAATCATCAATCATAAATCATCAATCATCATCCATCAATCATCATCATTATTCATCAATCATCAATCAAAATCAGCAAACAGTAGTCTACAAAATTCAGGCATCAAACATCAATCACCAATCATCAATCATCAATCAACAATCATCAATCAGCAATTACCAATAACCAATAATCAATCATCAATCATCAATTATCAATCAACAATCATCGATCATCAGTTATCAATCATCAATCATCACTCATCATTCATCAATCAACAACCATCAACCATCAATCAACAATCATCAATCATCAATCATCAATCATCCATCATCAATCATCAATCATCAATCATCACTCATCAATCATCTATCATCAGCCATCAATCATCAATCATCAATCATCAAACATCAGTCATCAATCAACAATCATCAATCATCAATCATCAATCATCAATCATCAATCATCAGTCATCAATCGTCAATCATCACTCTTCAATCATCAATCATCAATCATCAATCATCAATCATCAGTCATCAATCGTCAATCATCACTCTTCAATCATCCATCATCAATCATCAATCATCAATCATCAATCATCAATCATCAATCATCTATCATCAATTACCAAACATCAAGCAACAATTATCAATCGGCAAACATCATCAATCAATCTTCAAACATCAAAGATCAATCATCAATCAATAACCACCAATCATCAATCATCAATAATCAATCATAAATAATCAATCATCAATCACAAATAATCAATCATCAATAACAAATCATCAATAATCAATCAACAATTATCAATCATCAAACATCAAACATCAATCACATATAATCAATCATTAATCTACAAATTTCAGGCATTAAAACCAATCATCGATCATCAATCACCAATCAAAATCATCAATCATCAATCATCAATCATCAATCATCAATCATCAGTCATCAATCATCAATAATCAATCATCAATCATCAATCATCAATCAACAGTCATCAATCATCAATCATCAATAATCTATCATCAATCATCAATCATCAATCATCAATAATCAATACACAATCATCAATAATCTCGCACCAATCATCAATTATCAAAAGTCAATCATCAATCATCAATTATCTATAATCAATCGTCAATCGTCAATCATCAATCAAAAATCATCAATCATCAATCATCAATCATCAATCATCATTCATCAATAATCAATGGTCAAACATCAATCATCAATCATCAATAATCAATCATCAATCATCAATCACCAATCATCAATCATCAACAATCAATCATCAATCATCAATCATCAATCATCAATCATCAATCATCAATCAATAACAATCATTCATCAATCATCAATCATCAATAACCAATCATCAATCATCAATCATCAATCATCAATCATCAATCATCAATCATTGAAGATCAACCAATAATAATAATTCATCAATAATCAAAAAACCATCAACTATTATCAATCATCAATCATCAATTATCAATCATCAAACATCCATCGACAATCATCAATAATCAATCATTATTCATCAATTATCAATCACCAATCATCAATCACCAATCATCATTTATCAATCATCAATCATCAATCACCAATCATCCTGCACCAATCATCAATCGCCGAACATCAGTCATCAGTCATCATTCATCAACCATCAGTCATCAATAATCTATCATCAATCATCAATAATCAGTCATCAAACTATAAACTTCAGGCATCAAAATCAATCATCAATCACTAATAATCAATCAACAATCATCAGTCCCCAATCACCAATCATTAGTCAACAAATATTTATCAGCAATCAACATCAATACATCTTCAAATATAAATGATCAAATATCAATACTCAATCATCAATCATCACTCATCATTCATCAATCAACAAACATAAACCATCAATCAACAATCATCACTCATCATTCATCAACCAACAACCATCAACCATCAATCAACAATCATCAATCATCAATCATCAATCATCCATCATCAATCATCAATCATCAATCATCATTCATCAATCATCTATCATCAGCCATCGATCATCAATCATCAATCATCAATCATCAAACATCAGTCATCAATCAACAATCATCAATCATCAATCATCAATCATCCATCATCAATCATCAATCATCAATCATCAATCATCAATCAACAATCATCGATCATCAATTATCAATTATCAATATTGAATATTCAAGAACAAAGTTTCCACCATCAATCATCAAACGTCAAAAATCAATTAGCAATCATCAATCATCAATCACCAATCATCAATCATCAATCATCAATATTAAATAATCAATCATCAATCAGAAATCATCAATAATCAATCATCAATTATCAATCATCAAACATCAAACATCAATCACAAATAATCAATCATTAATCTACAAATTTCAGGCATTAAAACCAATCATCGATCATCAATCACCAATAAAATCATCAATCATCAATCATCAATAATCAATCATCAATCATCAGTCATCAATCATCAATAATCAATCATCAATCATCAATCATCAGTCATCAATAATCAATCATCAATCATCAATAATCTATCAACAATCATCAATCATCAATCATCAATAATCAATACACAATCATCAATAATCTCGCACCAATCATCAATTTTCAAACGTCAATCATCAATCATCAATTATCTATAATCAATCGTCAATCGTCAATCATCAATCAAAAATCATCAATCATCAATCTTCAATCATCAATCATCATTCATCAATAATCAATGGTCAAACATCAATCATCAATCATCAATAATCAATCATCAATCATCAATCACCAATCATCAATCATCAACAATCAATCATCAATCATCAATCATCAATCATCAATCATCAATCATCAATCAATAACAATCATTCATCAATCATCAATCATCAATAACCAATCATCAATCATCAATCATCAATCATCAATCATCAATCATCAATCATTGAAGATCAACCAATAATAATAAATCATCAATAATCAAAAAACCATCACCTATTATCAATCATCAATCATCAATTATCAATCATCAAACATCCATCGACAACCATCAATAATCAATCATTATTCATCAGTTATCAATCACCAATCATCAATCACTAATCACCAATCATCAATTATCAATCATCAATCATCAATCACCAATCATCCTGCACCAATCATCAATGGCCGAACATCAGTCATCAGTCATCACTCACCAACCATCAATCATCAATATTCAGTCATCAAACTATAAACTTCAGGCATCAAAATCAATCATCAATCACTATCAATCAATCAACAATCATCAGTCCTCAATCACCAATCATTAGTCAACAAATATTTATCAGCAATCAACATCAATACATCTTCAAATATAAATGATCAAATATCAATACTCAATCATCAATCATCACTCATCATTCATCAATCAACAACCATCAACCATCAATCAACAATCATCAATCATCAATCATCAATCTTCCATCATCAATCATCAATCATCAATCATCACTCATCAATCATCTATCATCAGCCATCAATCATCAATCATCAATCATCAAACATCAGTCATCAATCAACAATCATCAATCATCAATCATCAATCATCAATCATCAATCATCAGTCATCAATCGTCAATCATCACTCTTCAATCATCAATCATCAATCATCAATCATCAATCATCAGTCATCAATCGTCAATCATCACTCTTCAATCATCCATCATCAATCATCAATCATCAATCACCAATCATCAATCATCAATCATCTATCATCAATTACCAAACATCAAGCAACAATTATCAATCGGCAAACATCATCAATCAATCTTCAAACATCAAAGATCAATCATCAATCAATAACCACCAATCATCAATCATCAATAATCAATCATAAATAATCAATCATCAATCACAAATAATCAATCATCAATCACAAATCATCAATAATCAATCAACAATTATCCATCATCAAACATCAAACATCAATCACATATAATCAATCATTAATCTACAAATTTCAGGCATTAAAACCAATCATCGATCATCAATCACCAATCAAAATCATCAATCATCAATCACCAATCATCAATCATCAATCATCAGTCATCAATCATCAATAATCAATCATCAATCATCAATCATCAATCAACAGTCATCAATCATCAATCATCGATCATCAATCAGCAATCAGCAATCATCAGTAATCAGTCAACAATTACCAATCATTAATCATCACTAATCAGTCATAAATCATCACTAATGTCTCATCAAACTATAAACTTCAGGCATCAAAATCAATCATCAATCACTATCAATCAATCAACAATCATCAGTCCTCAATCACCAATCATTAGTCAACAAATATTTATCAGCAATCAACATCAATACATCTTCAAATATAAATGATCAAATATCAATACTCAATCATCAATCATCACTCATCATTCATCAATCAACAACCATCAACCATCAATCAACAATCATCAATCATCAATCATCAATCATCCATCATCAATCATCAATCATCAATCATCACTCATCAATCATCTATCATCAGCCATCAATCATCAATCATCAATCATCAAACATCAGTCATCAATCAACAATCATCAATCATCAATCATCAATCATCAATCATCAATCATCAGTCATCAATCGTCAATCATCACTCTTCAATCATCAATCATCAATCATCAATCATCAATCATCAGTCATCAATCGTCAATCATCACTCTTCAATCATCCATCATCAATCATCAATCATCAATCACCAATCATCAATCATCAATCATCTATCATCAATTACCAAACATCAAGCAACAATTATCAATCGGCAAACATCATCAATCAATCTTCAAACATCAAAGATCAATCATCAATCAATAACCACCAATCATCAATCATCAATAATCAATCATAAATAATCAATCATCAATCACAAATCATCAATAATCAATCAACAATTATCAATCATCAAACATCAAACATCAATCACATATAATCAATCATTAATCTACAAATTTCAGGCATTAAAACCAATCATCGATCATCAATCACCAATCAAAATCATCAATCATCAATCATCAATAATCAATCATCAATCATCAAGCATCAATCATCAATAATCAATCATCAATCATCAGTCATCAATCATCAATCATCAATCATCAATCATCAATCATCAATCATCAATCATTGAAGATCAACCAATAATAATAAATCATCAATAATCAAAAAACCATCACCTATTATCAATCATCAATCATCAATTATCAATCATCAAACATCCATCGACAATCATCAATAATCAATCATTATTCATCAATTATCAATCACCAATCATCAATCACCAATCATCAATCATCAATCATCAATCATCAATCATCAGTCATCAATCGTCAATAATCAATCTTCATTCATCAATCATCAATCATCAATCATCAATCAATAACAATCATTCTTCAATCATCAATCATCAATCGTTAATCATCCATCATCAACCATCAACCATCAATCATCAATATTGAATATTCAAGCACAAAGTTTCCACCATCAATAATCAAAAGTCAAAAATCAATTAGCAATCATCAAACATCAATCATCGATCATCAATAATCAATCATCAATCATCACTCATCATTCATCAATCAACAAACATAAACCATCAATCAACAATCATCACTCATCATTCATCAACCAACAACCATCAACCATCAATCAACAATCATCAATCATCAATCATCAATCATCCATCATCAATCATCAATCATCAATCATCATTCATCAATCATCTATCATCAGCCATCGATCATCAATCATCAATCATCAATCATCAAACATCAGTCATCAATCAACAATCATCAATCATCAATCATCAATCATCCATCATCAATCATCAATCATCAATCATCAATCATCAATCAACAATCATCGATCATCAATAATCAATCATCAATCATCAATCATCAATCGTCAATCATCAATCATCAATCATCATTCATCAAACATCAATCATCAGTCAACAATCATCGATCATCAATTATCAATTATCAATTATCAATCATCAAAAATCAATCATCAATCACCAGCCATCAATCATCAATCCTCGATCATCAATCATCAATCAGCAATCATCAGTAATCCGTTAACAATTATCAATCAAAATTCAGCAATTACCAATCAACAATCATCAATCATCATTGACCAATCATCAATCATCAATTATCAATCATCCATCGTCAATCATCAATCATCAATCATCAATCACCAATTATCAATCATCAATCATCAATCATCAATCAACTATCATCAATCATCAATCATCAATCAGCAATCATCAATCATAAATCATCAATCATCATCCATCAATCATCATCATTAATCATCAATCATCAATCACAAATCAGCAAACAGTAGTCTACAAAATTCAGGCATCAAACATCAATAACCAATCATCAATCATCAATAAACAATCATCAATCAGCAATTACCAATAACCAAAAATCAATCATCAATCATCAATCATCAATCAACAATCATCGATCATCAGTTATCAATTATCAATCATCAAACATCAATCATCAATCAACAGCCATCAATCATCAATCATCGATCATCAATCAGCAATCATCAGTAATCAGTCAACAATTACCAATCATTAATCATCAATAATCAGTCATCAATCATCACTAATCTCTCATCAAATTATAAACTTCAGGCATCAAAATCATTCATCAATCACTATCAATCAATCAACAATCATCAGTCCTCAATCACCAATCATTAGTCAACAAATATTTATCAGCAATCAACATCAATACATCTTCAAATATAAATGATCAAATATCAATACTCAATCATCAATCATCACTCATCATTCATCAATCAACAACCATCAACCATCAATCAACAATCATCAATCATCAATCATCAATCATCCATCATCAATCATCAATCATCAATCATCATTCATCAATCATCTATCATCAGCCATCAATCATCAATCATCAATCACCAAACATCAGTCATCAATCAACAATCATCAATCATCAATCATCAACCATCAATCATCAGTCATCAATCGTCAATCATCACTCTTCAATCATCAATCATCAATCATCAATCATCAATCAATAACAATCATTCTTCAATCATCAATAATCAATCATCAATAATCCACCATCAATCATCAAACGTCAAAAATCAATTAGCAGTCATCAATCATCAGTCATCGATAATCAATAACCAATCATCAATCATCAATCATCAATCGTCAATCATCAATCATTATTCATCAGTCATCGAACATCAATCAATCATCAGTGAACAATCATCGATCATCAATTATCAATTATCAATTATCAATCATCAAAAATCAATAATCAATCGACAGCCATCAATCATCAATCCTCGATCATCAATCATCAATCAGCAATCATCAGTAATCCGTCAACAATTATCAATCACAATTCAGCAATTACCAATGAGGATTGATGATTGATGATTGATGATTAGTAACTGATGATCGATGATCCATTATTGATGATATATGATTGATGATTGATGATTGGTGAATGATGATTGATGAATAATAATTGATCATTGATGATTGATGATAGATGATTGAGTATTGATGATTGATGATTGATGGTTTTGGTTTGATGATTGATGTTTGATGATTGATGAATGATGATTGATGACTGAAGATTGGTGATTGACGATTGATTATTGTTGGATGACGATTGATGATTGATGATTGACGATTGATGATTGATGATTGATGATTGATTATTGATGATTGATGATAGATGATTGAGAATTGAAGATTGATAATAAATGATTCATTATCATTGATTGATGATTGATGATTGATGATTGTTGATTGATGATTGGTGAATGACGATCGATGGTCTATGATTGATGATTGATGATTGATTATTGATGATTGATGATTGATGATTGATGATTGATTATTGATGATTGATGATTGATAATTGATGATTGATGATTATTGATTGATGATTGATCATTGATGATTTATGATTGATTAGTGTTAATTGATAAGTGCTGATTGGTGATTGATTATCGATGATCGATGATTGATAAATGATGATTGATGATTGATGATTGATGATTGATAACGGATGATTGAGGATTGATTATTTACCACTGATGGATGATGTTTGATGATTGATTATTGATAATTATTGATTGATGATTGATGTTTGAATATTGATTATCGATGATTGATGATTGATGATTGATGAGTGATGAATGATGATTGATGATTTATAATTTGTGATTGATGATTGAGGATCGATGATTGATGATTGATTATTGATGAAAAAAGTTGATGATTGTTGCTTAATAATTAGAGATTGATTTTTGACGATTGATGATTGAATACTGATGATTGATGATTGATGATCGATGATTGATGATTGATGATTGATGACTGATTATTGATGATTGATGATTGATGATTGATGATTGATTATTGATGAGTGATGATTGATAATTGATGATTGATGAATGATGATTGACGATTTGTGATTGATGGTTAAGGTTTGTTGATTGATAATTGATGATTGATGATTGATGATTGCTGTGATTGCTTCAATCGTCAATCATCAGTCATCAACCACAAATCATCAGTTATCAATCATCAATCATCAATCATCAATCATCATTTATCAATCATCGATCATCGATAATCAATCACAAATCATCACTTATCAATTAACAATGATCAATCATCAATCATCATTCATCAATCATCAATCATCAATCATCAATCATAAATCATCAATCATCAATCATCAAGCATCAATCATCAATCGTCAATAATCAATTATCAATCATCAATCATCAATCATCAATCATCAATCAATATTAATGAATCATCAAATATCAATCTTCAAATTTCAATCATCAAACATCAATAACCGATCATCAATCATGATTCATCAATCATCAATCATCAAGCATCAATCATCAATCATCAATCATAGATCATCGATCGTCATTCACCAATCATCAATCAACAATCATCAATCATCCATCATCAGTCACCAATCAACAATCACCAATAACCAATCAGTAACTACCAGTCATCAATTGTCATTCACCGTTCATCAACCATCATTCATCAATCATCAATTATCAATCATCAATCATCAATCATCATTCATCAATCATCAATCATCAATCAATAATAATGAATCATCAAATATCAATCTTCAAATTTCAATCATCAATCATCAATAACCGATCATCAATCATGATTCATCAATCATCAATCATCAAGCATCAATCATCAATCATCAATCATAGATCATCGATCGTCATTCACCAATCATCAATCAACAATCATCAATCATTAAACATCAATCAATGATAATGAATCATTTATTATCAATCTTCAATTCTCAATAATCCTTCATCAATTATCATTCATCAATCATCAATCATCAATTATCAGTCATCAATTATCAATCATCAATCATCACTCATCAATAATCGATGGTAGATTATAAATCATCATTAATCATTCATCAATAAACAGCGATCAATAATCCATCATCATGGCTCCATTACCAAACACTAATAATCAAACATCAATCAATAATTATCAAATATCAAGCATCAACCATTAATAACCAATTACCAATTTTCAATCACCAATAATCAATCATCAATAATCAATCTTCAATCATCAATTATCAATCACCAATAAACAACCATCAATCATCAATCATCAATCATCAATCATCAATCAACAATACACAATCGTCAATCACCAATCATCAATCATCAATCATCAATCATCAATCTTCAATCATCTATCATCAATCATCAATAATCAATCATCAATCATCAATAACCAATCATCAATAATCAATCATCAATCATCAATCATCCATCATCAGTCACCAATCAACACACATCAATAATTAATCAGTAATTACCAGTGATGAATCATCATTCATCATTCATCAACGAGCAATCATCAATCATCAATTATCAATCATCAAATATCAATCATCAATCCTCAATTTGCTATTATCAGTCATCAATCATCAATTATCAATCATCAATCATCAATCATCAATCATGAATCATCAATCATCAATCATCAATCATCAATTATCAATCATCAATAATCAATCATCAATCATCAATCATCAATCATCAGTAATCAATCATCAATCATCAATCATCAATCATCAATCACCAATCCTCAATCATAAATCATCAATCATCAGTGATCAATCATCACCATCAATCAACAATATTCATCATCAATCGTCAAACATCAATCTCTAATTATTAAGCAACAACCATCAATTTTTGTTCATCAATCATCAATAATCAATCATCAATCATCAATCATCAATCACCAATCATCAATCACCAATTATCCATCATCAGTCACCAATCGACAATCATCAATAACCAATCAGTATTTACCAGTCATCAGTCATCAATCATCATTCATCAACCATCAATCATCAATCATCAATTATCAATCATCAATCATCAATCATCAATCATGAATCATCAATCATCAATCATCAATCATCAATTATCAATCATCAATAATCAATAATCAATCATCAATCATCAATCATCAGTAATCAATCATCAATCATCAATCATCGATCATCAATCACCAATCCTCAATCATAAATCATCAATCATCAGTGATCAATCATCACCATCAATCAACAATATTCATCATCAATCGTCAAACATCAATCTCTAATTATTAAGCAACAACCATCAATTTTTGTTCATCAATCATCAATAATCAATCATCAATCATCAATCATCAATCACCAATCATCAATCACCAATTATCCATCATCAGTCACCGATCGACAATCATCAATAACGAATCAGTATTTACCAGTCATCAGTCACCAATCATCATTCATCAACCATCAATCATCAATTATCGATTATCATTCATCAATCATCAATCGTCAATAATCAATCATCAATCATCAAATACCAATCATCAATCATCAATCATCAATCATCAATCATCAATTACCAATCACCAATCATCAATCACCAATCATCCATCATCAGTCACCAATCAACAATCAATTATCAATCAGCAAACATCAATCATCGATCAAAAATAATGAATCATCAATCATCGATCATCAATCATCAATCATCAATTTTCAATCATCAATAATAGATCATCGATAATCTATCACCAATCATCAATTATCAATCATCAATCATCAATCATCAATCATCAATCAATAATCATCAACCTTTATTCATGAATGATCAATTTTCAATCATAAATATTCAATAATCAATAATCAATGAGCAATCATCAATCACCACTCATCAATAATCAATGGTCAATCGTAAATCATCATTCATCAATCACTAAAGATCAATGATCAATTATCAATCATCAATTATTATATATCATTCATCAATCAATAATGATCAATTACCAAACATCAATCATCAAAAATCAATCATCATTCATCAATCATCAATCATCAATCATCAATCATCAATCAACAATCGTCAATCGTCAATCACCTATCATCAATCAGCAATTATCAATAACCAATCTTCAATAATCAATCATAAATCACCAATCATCACACATCAATATATATTTACGAATGATCAATTATCAATCTTCAATATTCAATCATCAATCACCAATAATCAATCATCAAACATCAATCATCAATATCCATATAACAATGATCAATTTTCAATAAACAATTACCAATTATCAATCATCAATAATCAATAATCATTCATCAATAATCAATCAGCAATCAGCGATCAGCGATTATCAATCATTAAACATCAATCATCAATCATCAATCATCAACCATCAATAATCAATCATCAATCAGCAATCACCAATCACCAATGATCAATCGTCAATCACCAAACATCAAATATCAATCATCATTCATCAATCATCGAACATCAATCATCAAACCAAAACCATCAATCATCAATCATCAATCCTCAAACATCAAACATCAATCACAAATAATCAACCATTAATCATCAATAATCAATCATCAATCATCAATCATCAATTATCAATCAACAAACCTTAACCATCAATCACAAATCGTCAATCATCATTCATCAATCATCAATTATCAATCATAACTCATCAATAATCAATCATCAATCATCAATCATCAATCATCAATAATCAGTCATCAATCATCAATCATCAATCATCGATCATCAATCATCAATCATCAGTATTCAATCATCAATCGTCAAAAATCAATCTCTAATTATTAAGCAACAATCATCAACTTTTTTCATCAATAATCAATCATCAATCATCGATCCTCAATCATCAATCACAAAGTATAAATCATCAATCATCATTCATCACTCATCAATCATCAATCATCAATCATCGATAATCAATATTCAAACATCAATCATCAATCAATAATTATCAATAATCAATCATCAAACATCATCCATCAGTGGTAAATAATCAATCCTCAATCATCCGTTATCAATCATCAATCATCAATCATCAATCATCATTTATCAATCATCGATCATCGATAATCAATCACCAATCAGCACATATCAATTAACACTAATCAATCATAAATCATCAATGATCAATCATCAATCAATAATCATCAATCATCAATTATCAATCATCAATCATCAATAATCAATCATCAATCATCAATCATCAATCATCAATAATCAATCATCAATCATCAATCATAGACCATCGATCGTCATTCACCAATCATCAATCAACAATCATCAATCATCAATCATCAATCAATGATAATGAATCATTTATTATCAATCTTCAATTCTCAATCATCTATCATCAATCATCAATAATCAATCATCAATCATCAATCATCAATCGTCAATCATCAATCATCAATCGTCATCCAACAATAATCAATCGTCAATCACCAATCTTCAGTCATCAGTCATCATTCATCAATCATCAAACATCAATCATCAAACCAAAACCATCAATCATCAATCATCAATACTCAATCATCTATCATCAATCATCAATGATCAATTATTATTCATCAATCATCAATCACCAATCATCAATCATCAATCATATATCATCAATAATGGATCATCGATCATCAGTTACTAATCATCAATCATCAATCATCAATCCTCATTAATCAAACATTATTAATTATTCATCAATCACTAATCATCGAACATTCATCATCCATCAGCAATCAGCGATCATCAGTCATCAATCACGAATCATCAAGCATCAATCATCAATCATCAATCATAGTTCATCGATCGCCAATCACTAAACAACAATCATCAATCATCAATCATCAATCATCAATCAATAATAATGAATCATTTATTATCAATCTTCAATTCTCAATCATCCATCATCAATTATCATTCATCAACCATCAACCATCAATCATCAGTCATCAATTATCAATCATGAATCATCACTCATCAATAATCAATGGTGAATTTTAAATCATCATTCATCAATCATCAATAAACAGCGATCAACAATCCATCATCACGGATCCATTACCAATCACCAATAATCTACCATCAATCATCAATTATCATATATCAATCATCAATCACCAATAACCAATTACCAATTTTCAATCACCAATAATCACTTATCAATAGTCAATCTTCAATCATCAATTATCAATCACCAATAATCAACCATTAATCATCAATAATCAATCATCAATCATCAATCATCAATCGTCAGTCATCAATCATCAATCGTCATTCAACAATAATCAATCGTCAATCACCAATCATCAGTCATCAATCATCATTCATCAATCATCAAACATCAATCATCAAAACAAAACCATCAATCATCAATCACCAATCCTCAATCTTCTATCATCAATCATCAATAATCAATCATCAATCATCAATTATCAAACATCCATCATCAATCATCAATTATCAATCAACAAAACTTAACCATCAATAATGAATCATCAATCATCATTCATCAATCATCAATCATCAATCACCAATCATCAATCATCACTGGTAAATCATCAATCATCAATCATCAATCATCAATCATCAATAATCAATCATCAATCATCAATAATCTATCGTCAATCACCAATCATCAATAATCAATCATCAACTATCAATCATCAAAGATCAATCATCAATCTACAATCATCAACCATCAATAATTAATCCTCAATCATCAATCATCGGTCATCAATTATCAATCATCAATCATCAAGATTCAATGACAAATCACTAATCAATAATCACCAATCATCAATCATCAATCATCAATCATCAATCGTCAATCATCAATCGTCAATCATCAATAATCAATCATCAGTCCTCAATCATCAATCATCAATCATCAATATTCAATCATCAATCGTCAAAAATCAATCTCTAATTAATAAGCAACAATCATCAATTTTTTTCATCAATCATCAATCATCAATCATCGATCCTCAATCATCAATCACAAAGTATAAATCATCAATCATCATTCATCACTCATCAATCGTCAATCATCAATCATCAATCAATAATTATCAATAAACAATCATCAAACATCATCCTTAAGTGGTAAATAATCAATCCTCAATCATCCGTTATCAATCATCAATAATCAATAATCAATCATGAATTATCAATCAGCAACCATCCGTCATCATTTAATAATCATGAATGATCAATTCTCAATATTTAATTTTCAATCGTCAATCATCAGTCATCAACCAGAAATCATCAGTTATCAATCATCAATCATCAATCATCAATCATCATTTATCAATCATCGATCATCGATAATCAATCTCAAATCATCACTTATCAATTTCCAATCATCAATCATCAATCATCAATCATCAATCATCAATCATCAATCATCAATCATCAATCACGAATCACCAATCAACAATCATCAATCATCCATAATCAGTCACCAATCAACAATCATCAATAACCAATCAGTAACTACCAGTCATCAATTGTCATTCACCGTTCATCAACCATCTATCATCAATCATCAATTATCAATCATCAATCATCAATCATCATTCATCAATCATCAATCATCAATCAATAATAATGAATCATGAAATATCAATCTTCAAATTTCAATCATTAATCATCAATAACCGATCATCAATCATGATTCATCAATCATCAATCATCAAGCATCAATCATCAATCATCAATCATAGATCATCGATCGTCATTCACCAATCATCAGTCAACAATCATCAATCATCAAACATCAATCAATGATAATGAATCATTTATTATCAATCTTCAATTCTCAATCATCCATCATCAATTATCATTCATCAATCATCAATCATCAATCATCAGTCATCAATTATCAATCATCAATCATCACTCATCAATAATCGATGGTGGATTATAAATCATCATTCATCATTCATCAATAAACAGCGATCAATAATCCATCATCATGGCTCCATTACCAAACACCAATAATCAAACATCAATCAACAATTATCATATATCAAGCATCAATCATTAATAACCAATTACCAATTTTCAATCACCAATTATCAATCATCAATAATCAATCTTCAATCATCAATTATCAATCACCAATAAACAACCATCAATCATCAATCATCAATCATCAATCATCAATCAACAATAAACAATCGTCAATCACCAATCATCAATCATCAATCATCAACCATCAATCAACAATAATCATACACCAATCAACAGTAATAAATCATTAATAATCAATCCTCAA
Source organism: Fasciola hepatica (assembly GCA_948099385.1). Classification (NCBI taxonomy): domain Eukaryota; kingdom Metazoa; phylum Platyhelminthes; class Trematoda; order Plagiorchiida; family Fasciolidae; genus Fasciola; species Fasciola hepatica. The sequence goes on along the minus strand of CANUEZ040000211.1, from coordinate 969,361 downwards.
TCACCTATCAGCAATCATCAATTATCAATTATCAATCATCAATAATCAACCATCAATCAACAATACTCAATCTTCAATCAACAATCATCAATCATCAATCATCAATCGTCAATCATCGAACATCAGTCATCAATCATCTATCATCAGTCATCAATCATCAATCATCAATCATCAATCATCAATTGTTATTCATCAATCATAAATCACCAATCATCAATCATCAATCATATATCATCAATTATGGATCATCGATCATCAGTTACTAATCATCAATCATCAATCATCAATCCTCATTAATCAACCATTATTAATTATTCATCGATCACCAATCATCGAGCATTCATCATCCATCAGCAATCAGCGATCATCAGTCATTAATCACGAATCATCAAGCATCAATCATCAATCATCTATCATAGATCATCGATCGTCAATCACTAATCAACAATCATCAATCATCAATCATCAATAATCAATCAATGATAATGAATCATTTATTATCAATCTTCAATTCTCAATCATCCATCATCAATTATCATTCATCAACCATCAATCATCAATCATCAGTCATCAGTTATCAATCATCAATCATCACTCATCAATAATCAATGGTGAATTTTAAATCATCATTCATCAATCATCAATAAACAGCGATCAACAGTTCATCATCACGGATCCAGTACCAATCACCAATAATCTACCATCAATCATCAATTATCATATATCAATCATCAATCACCAATAACCAATTACCAATTTTCAATCACCAATAATCACTCATCAATAATCAATCTTCAATCATCAATTATCAATCACCAATAATCAACCATTAATCATCAATCAACAATCATCAATCATCAATCCTCAATCATCTATCATCAATCACCAATAATCAATCATCAATCATCAATCATCAATCGTCAGTCATCAATCATCAATCGTCATTCAACAATAATCAATCGTCAATCACCAATCATCAGTCATCAATCATCATTCATCAATCATCAAACATCAATCATCAAAACAAAACCATCAATCATCAATCATCAATCCTCAATCTTCTATCATCAATCATCAATAATCAATCATCAATCATCAATCATAAATCATCAATCATCATTCATCAATCATCAATCATCAATCACCAATCATCAATCATCATTCGTAAATCATCAATCATCAATCATCAATCATCAATCATCAATAATCAATCATCAATCATCAATAATCTATCGTCAATCACCAATCATCAATAATCAATCATCAACTATCAATCATCAAAGATCAATCATCAATCTACAATCATCAACCATCAATAATTATTCCTCAATCATCAATCATCAGTCATCAATTATCAATCATCAATCATCAACATTCAATGACAAATCACTAATCATTAATCATCAATCATCAATCATCAATCATCAATCATCAATCGTCAATCATCAATCGTCAATCATCAATAATCGATCATCAGTCCTCAATCATCAATCATCAATCATCAATCATCAATCATCAATAATCAATCCTCAATCATCAATAATCAGTCATCAATAATAGATCATCGATAATCCGTCACTAATCATCAATCATCAATCACCAATCATCAATCGTCAATGATCAATAATTAATCATCAATAACCAATCATCAAACGTCAATCAGCAATCAGCAATCAGCAATCATCAATCATCAATAAACAATCATCCATCATCAATAATCAAACATCAATCAAGAATGATCAATTATCAATCATCAATCAACAATCATCAATCAACAATCATTAATCATCAATTATCAATAATCAATCATCAATCACCAAAAATCAAGCATCAATCATCAGTCATCAATCATCAATAATCAATATTCAATCATCAATCATCAATCATCAATAACCAATCATCAAACTTCAATCAGCAATCAGCAATCATCAATCATCAATCATCAATCATCAATCATCAATCATCAATCATCAATCATCAATCATCAATCGTCAATCAAGAATGATCAATTATCAATCATCAATCATCAATCATCAATCATCAATCATCAATAATCAATAATCAATCCTCAATCACCAGTCATCAAGCATCAATCATCAATCATAGATCATCGATCTTCAATCACTAATCATCAAACCTCAATCATCAATCATCAATTATCAAACATCAGAAATCATAAATAAATCATCAACAACCAATAACCAAATACCAATATTTCAACATCAATCAACAGTAATCAATCATCAATCATCAATCACCAATCATCAATCATCAGTCATCAATCATCAATATTCAATCATCAATCATCAATCAACAATAATCGATCAGCAATCATCAATCATCAGTAATCAATAATCAATGATCAATCATCAAACATCAATCACCAATTACCAATAATCAATAATCAATCATCAATCATCAAACATCAATCATCAATAATCACTCATCAATCATCAATCATCACTCATCAATAATCAATGGTTAGTCATAGATCATCATGCATCAATCATTATTGATGAATCATCAAAAACCAATCATCAATCAACAATCATCGAACATCAATACCTAATCCTCAATCATCAATAATCAGTCATCAAATATCAATCATCCATCATCAATTATCAATTATAAATCACTAATGATTAATCATCAATCATCAATCAACAATCATCAAACATCAATCGTCAATCATCAATCATCAATCATCAATCATCAATCATCAATCATCAATCATCAGTCATCAATAATAGATCATCGATCATCAGTCACTAATCATCAATCATCAGTCACCAAACATCAATCGTCATTCATCAATAATTAATCATCAATAACCAATCATCAAACATCAATCACCAATCATCAATAATCATTCATCAATCATCAATCATCAATAATCAATCATCCATTATCAATAATCAAACATCAATCAAGAATGATCAATTATCAATCATCAATCAACAATCATCAATCATCAATCATCAATCATCAATTATCAATAATCAATCATCAATCACCAATCATCAAGCATCAATCATCAATCATCAATCATCAATTGTCAATCATCAATCATCAATCATCAATCATAAATCATCAATCGTCAATCATCAATCATCAATCATCAATCATCAAGCATCAATCATCAATCATCAATATTCAATCATCAATCATCAATCAGCAATTATCAATCATCATTCATCAATCATCAATCATCAATCATCGTTCGTCAATCGTCAATCATCAATCATCAATTATTAATCATCAATCATCAACCATCAATCACCAATCATCAATCATCAATCATCAATCACCAATCATCAAACATCAGTCATCAATTATCAATAATTTTTCATCAATAATCATTCATCAATCATAGATCATCGATCTTCAATCACTAATCATCAAACCTCAATCATCAGTCATCAAAAATCAAACGTCAATAATCATAAATAAATCATCAATTACCAATAACCAAAAACCAATATTCCACCATCAAAAATCAATCATCAGTCATCAATTATCAATCATCAATCATCAATGATCAATCATCAAATATCAATCATCAATCAATTATCATCAATCATCTATCATCCATCATCAGTCACCAATCAACAATCATCAATAACCAATAAGTAATTTCAAATCATCAATCATCATTCATCAATAATCAAAAATCAATCATCAACCATCAATTATCAATCATCAATCATCAATAGTCAATCATCAATTTTCAATCATCAATCAACAATAATGAATAATCAAATATCAATATTCCAATGTCAATCATCAATCATCGATAATCAATCACCAATCATGAATCATCAATCATCAGTCATCAAGCATCAATCATCAATCATGGACCATAGATCATCGATCATCAATCACCATTCATCAATCATCAATCTTCAATCATTAATCATCAATCATCAATCAATAATCATGAATCATTTTTTATCAATCTTCAATTTTCAATCATCAATTATCAATCATAAATATTCAATCATCAATCATCAATAATCAATCATTAATTATCAATCCTCAATCATCATCCATCAATTATCAATCATCAATCATCAATCATGAATCATCGATCATCAATCATCAATCATCAATCATCAATCATCAATAATCAATCATCAATTCTCAATCATCTATCAGCAATCTTCAATGATCAATCATCAATCGCCAATCATCAATCATCAACCATCAATCACCAATCATCAATCATCCATTACCAATCCTCAAACATCAATCATCAATCATCAATGATTTTTCATCAATACTGATTCATCAATCATCAATCATCAATCGCAGAACATCGATTTCAATCACTAATCATCAAACATCAAGCATCAATCATCAATAATCAATAATCAATATTCATAAATGAATCATCAATCCCCAAGAACCAATTATTATTATACCACCATCAATCATCTGTTATCAATCATCAATATTCAATCACCAATCATCATCCATCAATTATCAATCATCAATCATCAATCATGAATCATCGATCATCAATCATCAATCATCAATCATCAATCATCAATAATCAATCATCAATTCTCAATCATCTATCAGCAATCTTCAATCATCAATCATCAATCGCCAATCATCAATCATCAACCATCAATCACCAATCATCAATCATCCATTACCAATCATCAAACATCAATCATCAATCATCAATAATTTTTCATCAATACTGATTCATCAATCATCAATCATCAATCACAGAACATCGATTTCAATCACTAATCATCAAACATCAAGCATCAATCATCAATAATCAATAATCAATATTCATAAATAAATCATCAATCCCCAAGAACCAATTATTAATATACCACCATCAATCATCTGTTATCAATCATCAATATTCAATCACCAATCATCAATCATCATATATCAATCATCAATAATCACCATCAATCATCAATCACCAATAATTATTCAGCAATCATCAATCATCTGTTATCAATAATCAATCATCAATCATCAAAAGTCAATCATCAATATTCAATCAGCAATCAGCAATCATCAATCATCAGTCGTCAAACATCAATCGTCAATAATCAATCATCATCCATCAATCTTCACTCATCAATAATCAATGGTTAGTCATAAATCATCATTCATCAATCATCAATAAAAAATGATCAATCATCACTCATCACGGATCCAGTATCAATCAACAATAATAAAACATCAATCACCAAATTTCATATATGAATTATAAATCACCAATAACCAATTACCAATCATCAATCATCAACTATCAATCATTATTCGTCAATCATCAATCATCAATCATCAATCATCAATCATCAATCATCAATATTCAATCATCAATCATCAAAAATCAATCATCAATCAACAATCATCAACCATCAAAACTTAATCCTCAATCATCAATCATCAATCACAAAATATCAATCATCAATCATCAATATTCAATCATCAATCACCAATCATCAATCATCAAACATCAATCACCAATCATCGATCATCAGTCGTCAATCATCAATCATCAATCATCAATCATCAATCATCAATCATCAATCATCAATCATCAATCATCAATCATCAATCATCAATCATCAATCATCAATAATCAATCATCAATTCTCAATCATCTATCAGCAATCTTCAATCATCAATCATCATTCGCCAATCATCAATCATCAACCATCAATCACCAATCATCAATCATCCATTACCAATCATCAAACATCAATCATCAATCATCAATAATTTTTCATCAATACTGATTCATCAATCATCAATCATCAATCACAGAACATCGATTTCAATCACTAATCATCAAACATCAAGCATCAATCATCAATAATCAATAATCAATATTCATAAATAAATCATCAATCCCCAAGAACCAATTATTAATATACCACCATCAATCATCTGTTATCAATCATCAATATTCAATCACCAATCATCAATCATCATATATCAATCATCAATAATCACCATCAATCATCAATCACCAATAATTATTCAGCAATCATCAATCATCTGTTATCAATAATCAATCATCAATCATCAAAAGTCAATCATCAATATTCAATCAGCAATCATCAATCATCAATCATCAGTCGTCAAACATCAATCGTCAATAATCAATCATCATCCATCAATCTTCACTCATCAATAATCAATGGTTAGTCATAATTCATCATTCATCAATCATCAATAAAAAATGATCAATCATCACTCATCACGGATCCAGTATCAATCAACAATAATAAAACATCAATCACCAAATTTCATATATGAATTATAAATCACCAATAACCAATTACCAATCATCAATCATCAACTATCAATCATTATTCGTCAATCATCAATCATCAATCATCAATCATCAATCATCAATCATCAATATTCAATCATCAATCATCAATAATCAATCATCAATAATCAATCGTCAATCATCATTTATCAATCATCAATCATCAAATATCAATCATCAAAAATCAATCATCAATCAACAATCATCAACCATCAAAACCTAATCCTCAATCATCAATCATCAATCACAAAATATCAATCATCAATCATCAATATTCAATCATCAATCACCAATCATCAATCATCAAACATCAATCACCAATCATCGATCATCAGTCGTCAATCATCAATCATCAATCATCAATCATCAATCATCAATCATCAATCATCAATCATCAATCATCAATCATCAATCATCAATCATCAATCATCAATCATCAATAATCAATCATCAATTCTCAATCATCTATCAGCAATCTTCAATCATCAATCATCAATCGCCAATCATCAATCATCAACCATCAATCACCAATCATCAATCATCCATTACCAATCATCAAACATCAATCATCAATCATCAATAATTTTTCATCAATACTGATTCATCAATCATCAATCATCAATCACAGAACATCGATTTCAATCACTAATCATCAAACATCAAGCATCAATCATCAATAATCAATAATCAATATTCATAAATAAATCATCAATCCCCAAGAACCAATTATTAATATACCACCATCAATCATCTGTTATCAATCATCAATATTCAATCACCAATCATCAATCATCATATATCAATCATCAATAATCACCATCAATCATCAATCACCAATAATTATTCAGCAATCATCAATCATCTGTTATCAATAATCAATCATCAATCATCAAAAGTCAATCATCAATATTCAATCAGCAATCATCAATCATCAATCATCAGTCGTCAAACATCAATCGTCAATAATCAATCATCATCCATCAATCTTCACTCATCAATAATCAATGGTTAGTCATAAATCATCATTCATCAATCATCAATAAAAAATGATCAATCATCACTCATCACGGATCCAGTATCAATCAACAATAATAAAACATCAATCACCAAATTTCATATATGAATTATAAATCACCAATAACCAATTACCAATCATCAATCATCAACTATCAATCATTATTCGTCAATCATCAATCATCAATCATCAATCATCAATCATCAATCATCAATCGTCAATCATCATTTATCAATCATCAATCATCAAATATCAATCATCAAAAATCAATCATCAATCAACAATCATCAACCATCAAAACTTAATCCTCAATCATCAATCATCAATCACAAAATATCAATCATCAATCATCAATATTCAATCATCAATCACCAATCATCAATCATCAAACATCAATCACCAATCATCGATCATCAGTCGTCAATCATCAATCATCAATCATCAATCATCAATCATCAATCATCAATCATCAATCATCAAACATCAATCATCAATCATCAATCATCAATCATCAATCATCAATCCTCAATCATCTATCATCAATCATCAATCATCAATCATCAATTATCAATCATCAATCATCAACCATCAATCTCTAATCATCACTCATCAATAAAAAATGATCAATCATCACTCATCACGGATCCAATATCAATCAACAATAATCAAACATCAATCATCAATCATCAATCATCAATCATCAATCCTCAATCATCTATCATCAATCATCAATCATCAATCATCAATTATCAATCATCAATCATCAACCATCAATCTCTAATCATCAATCATCAATAAAAAATGATCAATCATCACTCATCACGGATCCAGTATCAATCAACAATAATCAAACATCAATCATCAAATTTCATATATGAATTATAAATCACCAATAATCAATTACCAATCATCAATCATCAACTATCAATCATTATTCGTCAAACATAAATCATCAATCATCAATCATCAATCATCAATCATCAATCATGAATCATCGATCATCAGTCATCAATCATCAATAATCAATCGTCAATCATCATTTATCAATCATCAATCATCAATCATCAATCATGAATAATCGATCATCAATCATCAATCATCCATCATCAATCATCAATAATCAATCATCAATTCTCAATCATCTATCAGCAATCTTCAATCATCAATCATCAATCGCCAATCATCAATCATCAACCATCAATCACCAATCATCAATCATCCATTACCAATCATCAAACATCAATCATCAATCATCAATAATTTTTCATCAATACTGATTCATCAATCATCAATCATCAATCACAGAACATCGATTTCAATCACTAATCATCAAACATCAAGCATCAATCATCAATAATCAATAATCAATATTCATAAATGAATCATCAATCCCCAAGAACCAATTATTATTATACCACCATCAATCATCTGTTATCAATCATCAATATTCAATCATCAATCATCATCCATTAATTATCAATCATCAATCATCAATCATGAATCATCGATCATCAATCATCAATCATCAATCATCAATCATCAATAATCAATCATCAATTCTCAATCATCTATCAGCAATCTTCAATCATCAATCATCAATCGCCAATCATCAATCATCAACCATCAATCACCAATCATCAATCATCCGTTACCAATCATCAAACATCAATCATCAATCATCAATAATTTTTCATCAATACTGATTCATCAATCATCAATCATCAATCACAGAACATCGATTTCAATCACTAATCATCAAACATCAAGCATCAATCACCAATAATCAATAATCAATATTCATAAATAAATCATCAATACCCAAGAACCAATTATTAATATACCACCATCAATCATCTGTTATCAATCATCAATCTTCAATCACCAATCATCAATCATCATATATCAATCATCAATAATCAACCATCAATCATCAATCACCAATAATTAATTAGCAATCATCAATCATCTGTTATCGATAATCAATCATCAATCATCAAAAGTCAATCATCAATATTCAATCAGCAATCATCAATCATCAATCATCAGTCGTCAAACATCAATCGTCAATAATCAATCATCATCCATCAATCATCACTCATCAATAATCAATGGTTAGTCATAAATAATCATTCATCAATCATCAATAAAAAATGATCAATCATCACTCATCACGGATCCAGTATCAATCAACAATAATAAAACATCAAACACCAAATTTCATATATGAATTATAAATCACCAATAACCAATTACCAATCATCAATCATCAACTATCAATCATTATTCGTCAATCATCAATTATCAATCATCAATCATCAATCATCAATCATCAATATTCAATCATCAATCATCAATAATCAATCATCAATAATCAATCGTCAATCATCATTTATCAATCATCAATCATCAAATATCAATCATCAAAAATCAATCACCAATCAACAATCATCAACCATCAAAACTTAATCCTCAATCATCAATCATCAATCACAAAATATCAATCATCAATCATCAATATTCAATCACCAATCACCAATCATCAATCATCAAACATCAATCACCAATCATCGATCATCAGTCGTCAATCATCAATCATCAATCATCAATCATCAATCATCAATCATCAATCATCAATCATCAATCATCAATCATCAATCATCAATCCTCAATCATCTATCATCAATCATCAATCATCAATCATCAATTATCAATCATCAATCATCAACCATCAATCTCTAATCATCACTCATCAATAAAAAATGATCAATCATCACTCATTACGGATCCAATATCAATCAACAATAATCAAACATCAATCATCAATCATCAATCATCAATCATCAATCCTCAATCATCTATCATCAATCATCAATCATCAATCATCAATTATCAATCATCAATCATCAACCATCAATCTCTAATCATCAATCATCAATAAAAAATGATCAATCATCACTCATCACGGATCCAGTATCAATCAACAATAATCAAACATCAATCATCAAATTTCATATATGAAATATAAATCACCAATAATCAATTACCAATCATCAATCATCAACTATCAATCATTATTCGTCAAACATAAATCATCAATCATCAATTATCAATCATCAATCATCAATATTCAATCATCAACCATCAATAATCAATCATCAATAATCAATCGTCAATCATCATTTATCAATCATCAATCATCAATCATCAATCATGAATCATCGATCATCAATCATCAATCATCAATCATCAATCATCAATAATCAATCATCAATTCTCAATCATTTATCATCAATCATCAATCATCAATCATCAATATTCAATCATCAACCATCAATAATCAATCATCAATAATCAATCGTCAATCATCATTTATCAATCATCAATCATCAAATATCAGTCATCAAAAATCAATCATCAATCAACAATCATCAACCATCAAAACTCAATCCTCAATCCTCAATCATCAATCACAAAATATCAATCATCAATCATATATATTCAATCATCAATCACCAATAATCAATCATCAAACATCAATCACCAATCATCAATCATCAGTCGTCAATCATCAATCATCAATCAGCAATCAGCAATCATCAATCATCAATCATCAATCATCAATCATCAATCATCAATCATCAATCATCAATCATCAATCATCAATCATCTATCATCAATCATCAATCATCAATCATCAATTATCAATCATCAATCATCAATAATCAATCATCAATCATCAATCATCAATCATCAATCATCAATCATCAATCATCAATATTCAATCATCAATCATCAATCATCAATCATCAATCATCAATCATCAATCATCAATCATCGGTCGTCAATGGTCAATCATCAATCATCAATTATTAATCATCAATCATCAACCATCAATCACCAATCATCAATCATCAATCATCAATCACCAATCATCAAACATCAGTCATCAATTATCAATAATTTTTCATCAATAATCATTCATCAATCATAGATCATCGATCTTCAATCACTAATCATCAAACCTCAATCATCAGTCATCAAATATCAAACGTCAATAATCATAAACAAATCATCAATTACCAATAACCAAATACCAATATTCCACCATCAAAAATCAATCATCAGTCATCAATCATCAATCATCAATCATCAATCATCAATCCTCAATCATCTATCATCAATCATCAATCATCAATCATCAATTATCAATCATCAATCATCAACCATCAATCTCTAATCATCACTCATCAATAAAAAATGATCAATCATCACTCATCACGGATCCAATATCAATCAACAATAATTAAACATCAATCATCAATCATCAATCATCAATCATGAATCCTCAATCATCTATCATCAATCATCAATCATCAATCATCAATTATCAATCATCAATCATCAACCATCAATCTCTAATCATCAATCATCAATAAAAAATGATCAATCCTCACTCATCACGGATCCAGTATCAATCAACAATAATTAAACATCAATCATCAATCATCAATCATCAATCATGAATCCTCAATCATCTATCATCAATCATCAATCATCAATCATCAATTATCAATCATCAATCATCAATCATCAATCATCAATCATCAATCATCAATCATCAATCATCAATCATCAATCATCAATATTCAATCATCAATCATCAATCATCAATCATCAATCATCAATCATCAATCATCAATCATCGGTCGTCAAAGGTCAATCATCAATCATCAATTATTAATCATCAATCATCAACCATCAATCACCAATCATCAATCATCAATCATCAATCACCAATCATCAAACATCAGTCATCAATTATCAATACTTTTTCATCAATAATCATTCATCAATCATAGATCATCGATCTTCAATCACTAATCATCAAACCTCAATCATCAGTCATCAAATATCAAACGTCAATAATCATAAACAAATCATCAATTACCAATAACCAAATACCAATATTCCACCATCAAAAATCAATCATCAGTCATCAATCATCAATCATCAATCATCAATCATCAATCCTCAATCATCTATCATCAATCATCAATCATCAATCATCAATTATCAATCATCAATCATCAACCATCAATCTCCAATCATCACTCATCAATAAAAAATGATCAATCATCACTCATCACGGATCCAATATCAATCAACAATAATTAAACATCAATCATCAATCATCAATCATCAATCATGAATCCTCAATCATCTATCATCAATCATCAATCATCAATCATCAATCATCAATCATCAATCCTCAATCATCTATCATCAATCATCAATCATCAATCATCAATTATCAATCATCAATCATCAATCATCAATCATCAATCATCAATCATCAATCATCAATCATCAATCATCAATCATCAATATTCAATCATCAATCATCAATCATCAATCATCAATCATCAATCATCAATCATCGGTCGTCAATCGTCAATCATCAATCATCAATTATTAATCATCAATCATCAACCATCAATCACCAATCATCAATCATCAATCATCAATCACCAATCATCAAACATCAGTCATCAATTATCAATAATTTTTCATCAATAATCATTCATCAATCATAGATCATCGATCTTCAATCACTAATCATCAAACCTCAATCATCAGTCATTAAAAATCAAACGTCAATAATCATAAACAAATCATCAATTACCAATAACCAAATACCAATATTCCACCATCAAAAATCAATCATCAGTCATCAATCATCAATCATCAATCATCAATCATCAATCCTCAATCATCTATCATCAATCATCAATCATCAATCATCAATCATCAATCATCAATCATCAACCATCAATCTCTAATCATCACTCATCAATAAAAAATGATCAATCATCACTCATCACGGATCCAATATCAATCAACAAAAATTAAACATCAATCATCAATCATCAATCATCAATCATCAATCATCAATCATCTATCATCAATCATCAATCATCAATCATCAATTACCAATCATCAATCATCAATCATCAATCATCAATCATCAATCATCAATCATCAATCATCAATCATCAATCATCAATATTCAATCATCAATCATCAATCATCAATCATCAATCATCAATCATCAATCATCAATCATCGGTCGTCAATGGTCAATCATCAATCATCAATTATTAATCATCAATCATCAACCATCAATCACCAATCATCAATCATCAATCATCAATCACCAATCATCAAACATCAGTCATCAATTATCAATAATTTTTCATCAATAATCATTCATCAATCATAGATCATCGATCTTCAATCACTAATCATCAAACCTCAATCATCAGTCATCAAATATCAAACGTCAATAATCATAAACAAATCATCAATTACCAATAACCAAATACCAATATTCCACCATCAAAAATCAATCATCAGTCATCAATCATCAATCATCAATCATCAATCATCAATCCTCAATCATCTATCATCAATCATCAATCATCAATCATCAATTATCAATCATCAATCATCAACCATCAATCTCTAATCATCACTCATCAATAAAAAATGATCAATCATCACTCATCACGGATCCAATATCAATCAACAATAATTAAACATCAATCATCAATCATCAATCATCAATCATGAATCCTCAATCATCTATCATCAATCATCAATCATCAATCATCAATTATCAATCATCAATCATCAACCATCAATCTCTAATCATCAATCATCAATAAAAAATGATCAATCCTCACTCATCACGGATCCAGTATCAATCAACAATAATCAAACATCAATCATCAAATTTCATATATGAATTATAAATCACCAATAATCAATTACCAATCATCAATCATCAACTATCAATCATTATTCGTCAAACATCAATCATCAATCATCAATCATCAATCATCAATCATCAATCATCAATCATCAATTATCAATATTCAATCATCAACCATCAATAATCAATCACCAAAAATCAATCATCAATCAACAATCATCAACCATCAAAACTCAATCCTCAATCCTCAATCATCAATCACAAAATATCAATCATCAATCATCAATATTCAATCATCAATCACCAATAATCAATCATCAAACATCAATCACCAATCATCAATCATCAGTCGTCAATCATCAATCATCAATCAGCAATCAGCAATCATCAATCATCAATCATCAATCATCAATCATCAATCATCAATCATCAATCATCAATCCTCAATCATCTATCATCAATCATCAATCATCAATCATCAATTATCAATCATCAATCATCAATCATCAATCATCAATCATCAATCATCAATCATCAATCATCAATCATCAATCATCAATCATCAATCATCAATATTCAATCATCAATCATCAATCATCAATCATCAATCATCAATCATCAATCATCAATCATCGGTCGTCAATCGTCAATCATCAATCATCAATTATTATTCATCAATCATCAACCATCAATCACCAATCATCAATCATCAATCATCAATCACCAATCATCAAACATCAGTCATCAATTATCAATAATTTTTCATCAATAATCATTCATCAATCATAGATCATCGATCTTCAATCACTAATCATCAAACCTCAATCATCAGTCATTAAAAATCAAACGTCAATAATCATAAACAAATCATCAATTATCAATAACCAAATACCAATATTCCACCATCAAAAATCAATCATCAGTCATCAATCATCAATCATCAATCATCAATCATCAATCCTCAATCATCTATCATCAATCATCAATCATCAATCATCAATTATCAATCATCAATCATCAACCATCAATCTCTAATCATCACTCATCAATAAAAAATGATCAATCATCACTCATCACGGATCCAATATCAATCAACAATAATTAAACATCAATCATCAATCATCAATCATCAATCATGAATCCTCAATCATCTATCATCAATCATCAATCATCAATCATCAATTATCAATCATCAATCATCAACCATCAATCTCTAATCATCAATCATCAATAAAAAATGATCAATCCTCACTCATCACGGATCCAGTATCAATCAACAATAATCAAACATCAATCATCAAATTTCATATATGAATTATAAATCACCAATAATCAATTACCAATCATCAATCATCAACTATCAATCATTATTCGTCAAACATCAATCATCAATCATCAATCATCAATCATCAATCATCAATATTCAATCATGAACCATCAATAATCAATCATCAATAATCAATCGTCAATCATCATTTATCAATCATCAATCATCAAATATCAATCATCAAAAATCAATCATCAATCAACAATCATCAACCATCAAAACTCAATCCTCAATCCTCAATCATCAATCACAAAATATCAATCATCATTCATCAATATTCAATCATCAATCACCAATAATCAATCATCAAACATCAATCACCAATCATCAATCATCAGTCGTCAATCATCAATCATCAATCAGCAATCAGCAATCATCAATCATCAATCATCAATCATCAATCATCAATCATCAATCATCAATCATCAATCCTCAATCATCTATCATCAATCATCAATCATCAATCATCAATTATCAATCATCAATCATCAATCATCAATCATCAATCATCAATCATCAATCATCAATCATCAATCATCAATCATCAATCATCAATCATCAATCATCAATATTCAATATTCAATCATCAATCATCAATCATCAATCATCAATCATCAATCATCAATCATCAATCATCGGTCGTCAATCGTCAATCATCAATCATCAATTATTAATCATCAATCATCAACCATCAATCACCAATCATCAATCATCAATCATCAATCACCAATCATCAAACATCGGTCATCAATTATCAATAATTTTTCATCAATAATCATTCATCAATCATAGATCATCGATCTTCAATCACTAATCATCAAACCTCAATCATCAGTCATCAAAAATCAAACGTCAATAATCATAAACAAATAATCAATTACCAATAACCAAATACCAATATTCCACCATCAAAAATCAATCATCAGTCATCAATCATCAATCATCAATCATCAACGATCAATCATCAAAAATCAATCATCAATCAATTATCATCAATCATCTATCATCCATCATCAGTCACCAATCAACAATCATCAATAACCAATAAGTAATTTCAAATCATCAATCATCATTTATCAATAATCAAAAATCAATCATCAACCATCAATTATCAATCATCAATCATCAATAGTCAATCATCAATTTTCAATCGTCAATCAACAATAATGAATAATCAAATATCAGTATTCCAATGTCAATCATCAATCATCGATAATCAATCACCAATCATGAATCATCAATCATCAATCATCAAGCATCAATCATCAATCATGGACCATAGATCATCGATCATCAATCACCATTCATCAATCATCAATCTTCAATCATTAATCATCAATCATCAATCAATAATCATGAATCATTTATTATCAATCTTCAATTTTCAATCATCAATTATCAATCATAAATATTCAATCATCAATTATCAATAATCAATCATTAATAATCAATCGTCAATCATCATCCATCAATTATCAATCATCAATCATCAATCATGAATCATCGATCATCAATCATCAATCATCAATCATCAATCATCAATAATCAATCATCAATTCTCAATCATCTATCAGCAATCTTCAATCATCAATCATCAATCGCCAATCATCAGTCATCAACCATCAATCACCAATCATCAATCATCCATCACCAATCATCAAACATCAATCATCAATCATCAATAATTTTTCATCAATACTGATTCATCAATCATCAATCATCAATCACAGAACATCGATTTCAATCACTAATCATCAAACATCAAGCATCAATCATCAATAATCAATAATCAATATTCATAAATAAATCATCAATCCCCAATAACCAATAATTAATATACCACCATCAATCATCTGTTATCAATCATCAATCTTCAATCACCAATCATAAATCATCAAGCATCAATCATCAATCATGGACCATAGATCATCGATCATCAATCACCATTCATCAATCATCAATCTTCAATCATTATTCATCAATCATCAATCAATAATCATGAATCATTTATTATCAATCTTCAATTTTCAATCATCAATTATCAATCATAATTATTCAATCATCAATTATCAATAATCAATCATTATTAATCAATCGTCAATCATCATCCATCAATTATCAATCATCAATCATCAATCATGAATCATCGATCATCAATCGTCAATCATCAATCATCAATCATCAATCATCATTTCTCAATCATCAATCTTCAATAATCAATCATCAATCATCAATCACCAATCATCAATCATCCATCACCAATCATCAAACATCAATCATCAATCATCAATAATTTTTCATCAATACTGATTCATCAATCATCAATCATCAATCACAGAACATCGATTTCAATCACTAATCATCAAACATCAATCATCAATCATCAAAAATCAATAATCAATATTCATAAATAAATCATCAATCCCCAATAACCAATTATTAATATACCACCATCAATCATCTGTTATCAATCATCAATCTTCAATCACCAATCATCAATCATCATATATCAATCATCAATAATCAACCATCAATCATCAATCACCAATAATTAATCAGCAATCATCAATCATCTGTTATCAATAATCAATCATCAATCATCAAAAGTCAATCATCAATATTCAATCATCAATCATCAATCATCAATCATCAATCGTCAAACATCAATCGTCAATAATCAATCATAATCCATCAATCATCACTCATCAATAATCAATGGTTAGTCATAAATCATCATTCATCAATCAACAATAAAAAATGATCAATCATCACTCATCACGGATCCAGTATCAATCAACAATAATAAAACATCAATCATCAAATTTCATATATGAATTATAAATCACCAATAACCAATTACCAATCATCAATCATCAATCATCAATCATCAATCATCAATCATCAATCATCAATCATCAATCATCAATCATCAATCATCAATCATCAATATTCAATCATCAATCATCAATAATCAATCATCAATAATCAATCGTCAATCATCATTTATCAATCATCAATCATCAAATATCAATCATCAAAAATCAATCATCAATCAACAATCATCAACCATCAAAACTCAATCCTCAATCCTCAATCATCAATCACAAAATATCAATCATCAATCATCAATATTCAATCATCAATCACCAATCATCAATCATCAAACATCAATCACCAATCATCGATCATCAGTCGTCAATCATCAATCATCAATCAGCAATCAGCAATCATCAATCATCAATCATCAATCATCAATCATCAATCATCAATCATCAATCATCAATCATCAATCCTCAATCATCTATCATCAATCATCAATCATCAATCATCAATTATCAATCATCAATCATCAACCATCAATCACTTATGATCACTCATCAATAAAAAATGATCAATCATCACTCATCACGGATCCAATATCAATCAACAATAATCAAATATCAATCATCGATCATCAATAATTATTCATCAATCCTCATTCATCAATCATCAATCATCAATCATATATCATCGATCATCACACACCAATAATCAAACCTCAATTATCAATCATCAATCATCAATAGTCAATCATCAATTTTCAATCATCAATCAACAATAATGAATAATCAAATATCAATATTCCAATGTCAATCATCAATCATCGATAATCAATCACCAATCATGAATCATCAATCATCAGTCATCAAGCATCAATCATCAATCATGGACCATAGATCATCGATCATCAATCACCATTCATCAATCATCAATCTTCAATCATTAATCATCAATCATCAATCAATAATCATGAATCATTTATTATCAATCTTCAATTTTCAATCATCAATTATCAATCATAAATATTCAATCATCAATTATCAATAATCAATCATTAATAATCAATCGTCAATCATCATCCATCAATTATCAATCATCAATCATCAATCATGAATCATCGATCATCAATCATCAATCATCAATCATCAATAATCAATCATCAATTCTCAATCATCTATCAGCAATCTTCAATCATCAATCATCAATCAACAATCATCAGTCATCAACCATCAATCACCAATCATCAATCATCCATCACCAATCATCAAACATCAATCATCAATCATCAATAATTTTTCATCAATACTGATTCATCAATCATCAATCATCAATCACAGAACATCGATTTCAATCACTAATCATCAAACATCAAGCATCAATCATCAATAATCAATAATCAATATTCATAAATAAATCATCAATCCCCAATAACCAATTATTAATATACCACCATCAATCATCTGTTATCAATCATCAATCTTCAATCACCAATCATCAATCATCATATATCAATCATCAATAATCAACCATCAATCATCAATCACCAATAATTAATCAGCAATCATCAATCATCTGTTATCAATAATCAATCATCAATCATCAAAAGTCAATCATCAATATTCAATCAGCAATCATCAATCATCAATCATCAGTCGTCAAACATCAATCGTCAATAATCAATCATCATCCATCAATCATCACTCATCAATAATCAATGGTTAGTCATAAATAATCATTCATCAATCATCAATAAAAAATGATCAATCATCACTCATCACGGATCCAGTATCAATCAACAATAATAAAACATCAAACATCAAATTTCATATATGAATTATAAATCACCAATAACCAATTACCAATCATCAATCATCAATTATCAATCATCAATCGTCAATCATCGATCATCAATCATCAATATTCAATCATCAATCATCAATAATCAATCATCAATAATCAATCGTCAATCATCATTTACAAATCATCAATCATCAAATATCAATCATCAAAAATCAATCAGCAATCAACAATCATCAACCATCAAAACTCAATCCTCAATCCTCAATCATCAATCACAAAATATCAATCATCATTCATCAATATTCAATCATCAATCACCAATAATCAATCATCAAACATCAATCACCAATCATCAATCATCAGTCGTCAATCATCAATCATCAATCAGCAATCAGCAATCATCAATCATCAATCATCAATCATCAATCATCAATCATCAATCATCAATCATCAATCATCAATCCTCAATCATCTATCATCAATCATCAATCATCAATCATCAATTATCAATCATCAATCATCAATCATCAATCATCAATCATCAATCATCAATCATCAATCATCAATCATCAATCATCAATCATCAATCATCAGTCGTCAATCATCAATCATCAATCAGCAATCATCAATCATCAATCATCAATCATCAATCATCAATCATCAATCATCGGTCGTCAATCGTCAATCATCAATCATCAATTATTAATCATCAATCATCAACCATCAATCACCAATCATCAATCATCAATCATCAATCACCAATCATCAAACATCGGTCATCAATTATCAATAATTTTTCATCAATAATCATTCATCAATCATAGATCATCGATCTTCAATCACTAATCATCAAACCTCAATCATCAGTCATCAAAAATCAAACGTCAATAATCATAAACAAATAATCAATTACCAATAACCAAATACCAATATTCCACCATCAAAAATCAATCATCAGTCATCAATCATCAATCATCAATCATCAACGATCAATCATCAAAAATCAATCATCAATCAATTATCATCAATCATCTATCATCCATCATCAGTCACCAATCAACAATCATCAATAACCAATAAGTAATTTCAAATCATCAATCATCATTTATCAATAATCAAAAATCAATCATCAACCATCAATTATCAATCATCAATCATCAATAGTCAATCATCAATTTTCAATCGTCAATCAACAATAATGAATAATCAAATATCAGTATTCCAATGTCAATCATCAATCATCGATAATCAATCACCAATCATGAATCATCAATCATCAATCATCAAGCATCAATCATCAATCATGGACCATAGATCATCGATCATCAATCACCATTCATCAATCATCAATCTTCAATCATTAATCATCAATCATCAATCAATAATCATGAATCATTTATTATCAATCTTCAATTTTCAATCATCAATTATCAATCATAAATATTCAATCATCAATTATCAATAATCAATCATTAATAATCAATCGTCAATCATCATCCATCAATTATCAATCATCAATCATCAATCATGAATCATCGATCATCAATCATCAATCATCAATCATCAATCATCAATAATCAATCATCAATTCTCAATCATCTATCAGCAATCTTCAATCATCAATCATCAATCGCCAATCATCAGTCATCAACCATCAATCACCAATCATCAATCATCCATCACCAATCATCAAACATCAATCATCAATCATCAATAATTTTTCATCAATACTGATTCATCAATCATCAATCATCAATCACAGAACATCGATTTCAATCACTAATCATCAAACATCAAGCATCAATCATCAATAATCAATAATCAATATTCATAAATAAATCATCAATCCCCAATAACCAATAATTAATATACCACCATCAATCATCTGTTATCAATCATCAATCTTCAATCACCAATCATCAATCATCAAGCATCAATCATCAATCATGGACCATAGATCATCGATCATCAATCACCATTCATCAATCATCAATCTTCAATCATTATTCATCAATCATCAATCAATAATCATGAATCATTTATTATCAATCTTCAATTTTCAATCATCAATTATCAATCATAATTATTCAATCATCAATTATCAATAATCAATCATTATTAATCAATCGTCAATCATCATCCATCAATTATCAATCATCAATCATCAATCATGAATCATCGATCATCAATCGTCAATCATCAATCATCAATCATCAATCATCATTTCTCAATCATCAATCTTCAATAATCAATCATCAATCATCAATCACCAATCATCAATCATCCATCACCAATCATCAAACATCAATCATCAATCATCAATAATTTTTCATCAATACTGATTCATCAATCATCAATCATCAATCACAGAACATCGATTTCAATCACTAATCATCAAACATCAATCATCAATCATCAAAAATCAATAATCAATATTCATAAATAAATCATCAATCCCCAATAACCAATTATTAATATACCACCATCAATCATCTGTTATCAATCATCAATCTTCAATCACCAATCATCAATCATCATATATCAATCATCAATAATCAACCATCAATCATCAATCACCAATAATTAATCAGCAATCATCAATCATCTGTTATCAATAATCAATCATCAATCATCAAAAGTCAATCATCAATATTCAATCATCAATCATCAATCATCAATCATCAATCGTCAAACATCAATCGTCAATAATCAATCATAATCCATCAATCATCACTCATCAATAATCAATGGTTAGTCATAAATCATCATTCATCAATCATCAATAAAAAATGATCAATCATCACTCATCACGGATCCAGTATCAATCAACAATAATAAAACATCAATCATCAAATTTCATATATGAATTATAAATCACCAATAACCAATTACCAATCATCAATCATCAATCATCAATCATCAATCATCAATCATCAATCATCAATCATCAATCATCAATCATCAATCATCAATCATCAATATTCAATCATCAATCATCAATAATCAATCATCAATAATCAATCGTCAATCATCATTTATCAATCATCAATCATCAAATATCAATCATCAAAAATCAATCATCAATCAACAATCATCAACCATCAAAACTCAATCCTCAATCCTCAATCATCAATCACAAAATATCAATCATCAATCATCAATATTCAATCATCAATCACCAATCATCAATCATCAAACATCAATCACCAATCATCGATCATCAGTCGTCAATCATCAATCATCAATCAGCAATCAGCAATCATCAATCATCAATCATCAATCATCAATCATCAATCATCAATCATCAATCATCAATCATCAATCCTCAATCATCTATCATCAATCATCAATCATCAATCATCAATTATCAATCATCAATCATCAACCATCAATCACTTATGATCACTCATCAATAAAAAATGATCAATCATCACTCATCACGGATCCAATATCAATCAACAATTATCAAATATCAATCATCGATCATCAATAATTATTCATCAATCCTCATTCATCAATCATCAATCATCAATCATATATCATCGATCATCACACACCAATAATCAAACCTCAATTATCAATCATCAATCATCAATAGTCAATCATCAATTTTCAATCATCAATCAACAATAATGAATAATCAAATATCAATATTCCAATGTCAATCATCAATCATCGATAATCAATCACCAATCATGAATCATCAATCATCAGTCATCAAGCATCAATCATCAATCATGGACCATAGATCATCGATCATCAATCACCATTCATCAATCATCAATCTTCAATCATTAATCATCAATCATCAATCAATAATCATGAATCATTTATTATCAATCTTCAATTTTCAATCATCAATTATCAATCATAAATATTCAATCATCAATTATCAATAATCAATCATTAATAATCAATCGTCAATCATCATCCATCAATTATCAATCATCAATCATCAATCATGAATCATCGATCATCAATCATCAATCATCAATCATCAATAATCAATCATCAATTCTCAATCATCTATCAGCAATCTTCAATCATCAATCATCAATCAACAATCATCAGTCATCAACCATCAATCACCAATCATCAATCATCCATCACCAATCATCAAACATCAATCATCAATCATCAATAATTTTTCATCAATACTGATTCATCAATCATCAATCATCAATCACAGAACATCGATTTCAATCACTAATCATCAAACATCAAGCATCAATCATCAATAATCAATAATCAATATTCATAAATAAATCATCAATCCCCAATAACCAATTATTAATATACCACCATCAATCATCTGTTATCAATCATCAATCTTCAATCACCAATCATCAATCATCATATATCAATCATCAATAATCAACCATCGATCATCAATCACCAATAATTAATCAGCAATCATCAATCATCTGTTATCAATAATCAATCATCAATCATCAAAAGTCAATCATCAATATTCAATCAGCAATCATCAATCATCAATCATCAGTCGTCAAACATCAATCGTCAATAATCAATCATCATCCATCAATCATCACTCATCAATAATCAATGGTTAGTCATAAATAATCATTCATCAATCATCAATAAAAAATGATCAATCATCACTCATCACGGATCCAGTATCAATCAACAATAATAAAACATCAATCATCAAATTTCATATATGAATTATAAATCACCAATAACCAATTACCAATCATCAATCATCAATTATCAATCATCAATCGTCAATCATCGATCATCAATCATCAATATTCAATCATCAATCATCAATAATCAATCATCAATAATCAATCGTCAATCATCATTTACAAATCATCAATCATCAAATATCAATCATCAAAAATCAATCAGCAATCAACAATCATCAACCATCAAAACTTAATCCTCAATCATCAATCATCAATCACAAAATATCAATCATCAATCATCAATATTCAATCATCAATCACCAATCATCAATCATCAAACATCAATCACCAATCATCGATCATCAGTCGTCAATCATCAATCATCAATCATCAATCATCAATCATCAATCATCAATCATCAATCATCAATCATCAATCATCAATCATCAATCATCAACCATCAATCACTAATCATCACTCATCAATAAAAAATGATCAATCATCACTCATCACGGATCCAATATCAATCAACAATAATCAAATATCAATCATCAATCATCAATAATTATTCATCAATCCTCATTCATCAATCATCAATCATCAATCATATATCATCGATCATCACACACCAATAATCAAACCTCAATTATCAATCATCAATAAACAATCATCAATAATCATAAATAAATCATCAAACACCAATAACCAAATACCAATATTCCACTATCAATCAGCAGACATCAATCATCAATCATCAATCACCAGTCATCAATCATCATATATCAGTCATCAATAATCAATCATCAATCATATATCATCAACCATCAATCAACAATAATCAATATTCAATAATCGATCATCAATCATCAAAAATCAATCATCAATAATCACTCATCAATCATCAATCATCACTCATCAATAAAAAATGATCAATCATCACTCTGCACGGATCCAGTATCAATCAACAATAATCAAACTCCAATCATCAAGTATCATACATGAATCATAAATCACCAATAACCAATTACCAATCATCAATCATCAATTATCAATCACCATACGTCAATCATCAATCATCAATCATCTATCAGCAATCTTCAATCATCAATCATCAATCGCCAATCATCAGTCATCAACCATCAATCACCAATCATCAATCATCCATCACCAATCATCAAACATCAATCATCAATCATCAATAATTTTTCATCAATACTGATTCATCAATCATCAATCATCAATCACAGAACATCGATTTCAATCACTAATCATCAAACATCAATCATCAATCATCAAAAATCAATAATCAATATTCATAAATAAATCATCAATCCCCAATAACCAATAATTAATATAACACCATCAATCATCTGTTATCAATCATCAATCTTCAATCACCAATCATCAATCATCAAGCATCAATCATCAATCATGGACCATAGATCATCGATCATCAATCACCATTCATCAATCATCAATCTTCAATCATTAATCATCAATCATCAATCAATAATCATGAATCATTTATTATCAATCTTCAATTTTCAATCATCAATTATCAATCATAAATATTCAATCATCAATTATCAATAATCAATCATTAATAATCAATCGTCAATCATCATCCATCAATTATCAATCATCAATCATCAATCATGAATCATCGATCATCAATCGTCAATCATCAATCATCAATCATCAATCATCATTTCTCAATCATCAATCTTCAATAATCAATCATCAATCATCAATCACCAATCATCAATCAACCATCACCAATCATCAAACATCAATCATCAATCATCAATAATTTTTCATCAATACTGATTCATCAATCATCAATCATCATCCACAGAACATCGATTTCAATCACTAGTCATCAAACATCAATCATCAATCATCAAAAATCAATAATCAATATTCATAAATAAATCATCAATCCCCAAGAACCAATTATTAATATACCACCATCAATCATCTGTTATCAATCATCAATCTTCAATCACCAATCATCAATCATCATATATCAATCATCAATAATCAACCATCAATCATCAATCACCAATAATTAATCAGCAATCATCAATCATCTGTTATCAATAATCAATCATCAATCATCAAAAGTCAATCATCAATATTCAATCAGCAATCATCAATCATCAATCATCAATCGTCAAACATCAATCGTCAATAATCAATCATCATCCATCAATCATCACTCATCAATAATCAATGGTTAGTCATAAATCATCATTCATCAATCATCAATAAAAAATGATCAATCATCACTCATCACGGATCCAGTATCAATCAACAATAATAAAACATCAATCATCAAATTTCATATATGAATTATAAATCACCAATAACCAATTACCAATCATCAATCATCAACTATCAATCATTATTCGTCAATCATCAATCATCAATCATCAATCATCAATCATCAATCATCAATATTCAATCATCAATCATCAATAATCAATCGTCAATCATCATTTATCAATCATCAATCATCAAATATCAATCATCAAAAATCAATCATCAATCAACAATCATCAACCATCAAAACTTAATCCTCAATCATCAATCATCAATCACAAAATATCAATCATCAATCATCAATATTCAACCATCAATCACCAATCATCAATCATCAAACATCAATCACCAATCATCGATCATCAGTCGTCAATCATCAATCATCAATCAGCAATCATCAATCATCAATCATCAATCATCAATCATCAATCATCAATCATCAATCATCAATCATCAATCATCAATCATCAATCATCTATCATCAATCATCAATCATCAATCATCAATTATCAATCATCAATCATCAACCATCAATCACTAATCATCACTCATCAATAAAAAATGATCAATCATCACTCATCACGGATCCAATATCAATCAACAATAATCAAATATCAATCATCGATCATCAATAATTATTCGTCACTCCTCATTCATCAATCATCAATCATCAATCATATATCATCGATCATCACACACCAATAATCAAACCTCAATTATCAATCATCAATCATCAATAGTCAATCATCAATTTTCAATCATCAATCAACAATAATGAATAATCAAATATCAATATTCCAATGTCAATCATCAATCATCGATAATCAATCACCAATCATGAATCATCAATCATCAGTCATCAAGCATCAATCATCAATCATGGACCATAGATCATCGATCATCAATCACCATTCATCAATCATCAATCTTCAATCATTAATCATCAATCATCAATCAATAATCATGAATCATTTATTATCAATCTTCAATTTTCAATCATCAATTATCAATCATAAATATTCAATCATCAATTATCAATAATCAATCATTAATAATCAATCGTCAATCATCATCCATCAATTATCAATCATCAATCATCAATCATGAATCATCGATCATCAATCATCAATCATCAATCATCAATAATCAATCATCAATTCTCAATCATCTATCAGCAATCTTCAATCATCAATCATCAATCAACAATCATCAGTCATCAACCATCAATCACCAATCATCAATCATCCATCACCAATCATCAAACATCAATCATCAATCATCAATAATTTTTCATCAATACTGATTCATCAATCATCAATCATCAATCACAGAACATCGATTTCAATCACTAATCATCAAACATCAAGCATCAATCATCAATAATCAATAATCAATATTCATAAATAAATCATCAATCCCCAATAATCAATTATTAATATACCACCATCAATCATCTGTTATCAATCATCAATCTTCAATCACCAATCATCAATCATCATATATCAATCATCAATAATCAACCATCAATCATCAATCACCAATAATTAATTAGCAATCATCAATCATCTGTTATCAATAATCAACCATCAATCATCAAAAGTCAATCATCAATATTCAATCAGCAATCATCAATCATCAATCATCAGTCGTCAAACATCAATCGTCAATAATCAATCATAATCCATCAATCATCACTCATCAATAATCAATGGTTAGTCATAAATCATCATTCATCAATCATCAATAAAAAATGATCAATCATCACTCATCACGGATCCAGTATCAATCAACAATAATAAAACATCAATCATCAAATTTCATATATGAATTATAAATCACCAATAACCAATTACCAATCATCAATCATCAACTATCAATCATTATTCGTCAATCATCAATCATCAATCATCAATCATCAATCACCAATCATCAATATTCAATCATCAATCATCAATAATCAATCATCAATAATCAATCGTCAATCATCATTTATCAATCATCAATCATCAAATATCAATCATCAAAAATCAATCATCAATCAACAATCATCAACCATCAAAACTTAATCCTCAATCATCAATCATCAATCACAAAATATCAATCATCAATCATCAATATTCAATCATCAATCACCAATCATCAATCATCAAACATCAATCACCAATCATCGATCATCAGTCGTCAATCATCAATCATCAATCATCAATCATCAATCATCAATCATCAATCATCAATCATCAATCATCAATCATCAATCATTAATCATCAATCCTCAATCATCTATCATCAATCATCAATCATCAATCATCAATTATCAATCATCAATCATCAACCATCAATCACTAATCATCACTCATCAATAAAAAATGATCAATCATCACTCATCACGGATCCAATATCAATCAACAATAATCAAATATCAATCATCGATAATCAATAATTATTCGTCACTCCTCATTCATCAATCATCAATCATCAATCATATATCATCGATTATCACACACCAATAATCAAACCTCAATTATCAATCATCAATCATCAATAGTCAATCATCAATTTTCAATCATCAATCAACAATAATGAATAATCAAATATCAATATTCCAATGTCAATCATCAATCATCGATAATCAATCACCAATCATGAATCATCAATCATCAGTCATCAAGCATCAATCATCAATCATGGACCATAGATCATCGATCATCAATCACCATTCATCAATCATCAATCTTCAATCATTAATCATCAATCATCAATCAATAATCATGAATCATTTATTATCAATCTTCAATTTTCAATCATCAATTATCAATCATAAATATTCAATCATCAATTATCAATAATCAATCATTATTAATCAATCGTCAATCATCATCCATCAATTATCAATCATCAATCATCAATCATGAATCATCGATCATCAATCATCATTCATCAATCATCAATAATCAATCATCAATTCTCAATCATCTATCAGCAATCTTCAATCATCAATCATCAATCAACAATCATCAGTCATCAACCATCAATCACCAATCATCAATCATCCATCACCAATCATCAAACATCAATCATCAATCATCAATAATTTTTCATCAATACTGATTCATCAATCATCAATCATCAATCACAGAACATCGATTTCAATCACTAATCATCAAACATCAATCATCAATCATCAAAAATCAATAATCAATATTCATAAATAAATCATCAATCCCCAATAACCAATTATTAATATACCACCATCAATCATCTGTTATCAATCATCAATCTTCAATCACCAATCATCAATCATCATATATCAATCATCAATAATCAACCATCAATCATCAATCACCAATAATTAATCAGCAATCATCAATCATCTGTTATCAATAATCAATCATCAATCATCAAAAGTCAATCATCAATATTCAATCAGCAATCATCAATCATCAATCATCAGTCGTCAAACATCAATCGTCAATAATCAATCATCATCCATCAATCATCACTCATCAATAATCAATGGTTAGTCATAAATCATCATTCATCAATCATCAATAAAAAATGATCAATCATCACTCATCACGGATCCAGTATCAATCAACAATAATAAAACATCAATCATCAAATTTCATATATGAATTATAAATCACCAATAACCAATTACCAATCATCAGTCATCAATTATCAATCATCAATCGTCAATCATCGATCATCAATCATCAATATTCAATCATCAATCATCAATAATCAATCATCAATAATCAATCGTCAATCATCATTTATCAATCATCAATCATCAAATATCAATCATCAAAAATCAATCATCAATCAACAATCATCAACCATCAAAACTTAATCCTCAATCATCAATCATCAATCACAAAATATCAATCATCAATCATCAATATTCAATCATCAATCACCAATCATCAATCATCAAACATCAATCACCAATCATCGATCATCAGTCGTCAATCATCAATCATCAATCATCAATCATCAATCATCAATCATCAATCATCAATCATCAAACATCAATCATCAATCATCAATCATCAATCATCAATCATCAATCATCAATCATCAATCATCAATCATCAATCATCAATCATCAATCATCAATCATCAATCATCAATCATCAATCATCAATCATCAATCATCAATCATCAGTCATCAATTATCAATCATCAATCATCAACCATCATTCACTAATCATCACTCATCAATAAAAAATGATCAATCATCACTCATCACGGATCCAATATCAATCAACAATAATCAAATATCAACCATCAATCATCAATAATTATTCATCAATCCTCATTCATCAATCATCAATCATCAATCATATATCATCGATCATCACACACCAATAATCAAACCTCAATTATCAATCATCAATAAACAATCATCAATAATCATAAATAAATCATCAAACACCAATAACCAAATACCAATATTCCACTATCAATCAGCAGACATCAATCATCAATCATCAATCACCAGTCATCAATCATCATATATCAGTCATCAATAATCAATCATCAATCATATATCATCAACCATCAATCAACAATAATCAATATTCAATAATCAATCATCAATCATCAAAAATCAATCATCAATAATCAATCATCAATCATCAATCATCACTCATCAATAAAAAATGATCAATCATCACTCATCACGGATCCAGTATCAATCAACAATAATCAAACATCAATCATCAAGTATCATACATGAATCATAAATCACCAATAACCAATTACCAATCATCAATCATCAATTATCAATCACCATACGTCAATCATCAATCATCTATCAGCAATCTTCAATCATCAATCATCAATCGCCAATCATCAGTCATCAACCATCAATCACCAATCATCAATCATCCATCACCAATCATCAAACATCAATCATCAATCATCAATAATTTTTCATCAATACTGATTCATCAATCATCAATCATCAATCACAGAACATCGATTTCAATCACTAATCATCAAACATCAATCATCAACCATCAAAAATCAATAATCAATATTCATAAATAAATCATCAATCCCCAATAACCAATAATTAATATAACACCATCAATCATCTGTTATCAATCATCAATCTTCAATCACCAATCATCAATCATCAAGCATCAATCATCAATCATGGACCATAGATCATCGATCATCAATCACCATTCATCAATCATCAATCTTCAATCATTATTCATCAATCATCAATCAATAATCATGAATCATTTATTATCAATCTTCAATTTTCAATCATCAATTATCAATCATAAATATTCAATCATCAATTATCAATAATCAATCATTAATAATCAATCGTCAATCATCATCCATCAATTATCAATCATCAATCATCAATCATGAATCATCGATCATCAATCGTCAATCATCAATCATCAATCATCAATCATCATTTCTCAATCATCAATCTTCAATAATCAATCATCAATCATCAATCACCAATCATCAATCAACCATCACCAATCATCAAACATCAATCATCAATCATCAATAATTTTTCATCAATACTGATTCATCAATCATCAATCATCATCCACAGAACATCGATTTCAATCACTAGTCATCAAACATCAATCATCAATCATCAAAAATCAATAATCAATATTCATAAATAAATCATCAATCCCCAAGAACCAATTATTAATATACCACCATCAATCATCTGTTATCAATCATCAATCTTC
Source organism: Fasciola hepatica (assembly GCA_948099385.1). Classification (NCBI taxonomy): domain Eukaryota; kingdom Metazoa; phylum Platyhelminthes; class Trematoda; order Plagiorchiida; family Fasciolidae; genus Fasciola; species Fasciola hepatica. The sequence goes on along the minus strand of CANUEZ040000211.1, from coordinate 936,617 downwards.
AATCACCAATCATCAATCATCATATATCAATCATCAATAATCAACCATCAATCATCAATCACCAATAATTAATCAGCAATCATCAATCATCTGTTATCAATAATCAATCATCAATCATCAAAGTCAATCATCAATATTCAATCAGCAATCATCAATCATCAATCATCAATCGTCAAACATCAATCGTCAATAATCAATCATCATCCATCAATCATCACTCATCAATAATCAATGGTTAGTCATAAATCATCATTCATCAATCATCAATAAAAAATGATCAATCATCACTCATCACGGATCCAGTATCAATCAACAATAATAAAACATCAATCATCAAATTTCATATATGAATTATAAATCACCAATAACCAATTACCAATCATCAATCATCAACTATCAATCATTATTCGTCAATCATCAATCATCAATCATCAATCATCAATCATCAATATTCAATCATCAATCATCAATAATCAATCATCAATAATCAATCGTCAATCATCATTTATCAATCATCAATCATCAAATATCAATCATCAAAAATCAATCATCAATCAACAATCATCAACCATCAAAACTTAATCCTCAATCATCAATCATCAATCACAAAATATCAATCATCAATCATCAATATTCAACCATCAATCACCAATCATCAATCATCAAACATCAATCACCAATCATCGATCATCAGTCGTCAATCATCAATCATCAATCAGCAATCAGCAATCATCAATCATCAATCATCAATCATCAATCATCAATCATCAATCATCAATCATCAATCATCAATCATCACTCATCTATCATCAATCATCAATCATCAATCATCAATTATCAATCATCAATCATCAACCATCAATCACTAATCATCACTCATCAATAAAAAATGATCAATCATCACTCATCACGGATCCAATATCAATCAACAATAATCAAATATCAATCATCGATCATCAATATTTATTCGTCACTCCTCATTCATCAATCATCAATCATCAATCATATATCATCGATCATCACACACCAATAATCAAACCTCAATTATCAATCATCAATCATCAATAGTCAATCATCAATTTTCAATCATCAATCAACAATAATGAATAATCAAATATCAATATTCCAATGTCAATCATCAATCATCGATAATCAATCACCAATCATGAATCATCAATCATCAGTCATCAAGCATCAATCATCAATCATGGACCATAGATCATCGATCATCAATCACCATTCATCAATCATCAATCTTCAATCATTAATCATCAATCATCAATCAATAATCATGAATCATTTATTATCAATCTTCAATTTTCAATCATCAATTATCAATCATAAATATTCAATCATCAATTATCAATAATCAATCATTAATAATCAATCGTCAATCATCATCCATCAATTATCAATCATCAATCATCAATCATGAATCATCGATCATCAATCATCAATCATCAATCATCAATAATCAATCATCAATTCTCAATCATCTATCAGCAATCTTCAATCATCAATCATCAATCAACAATCATCAGTCATCAACCATCAATCACCAATCATCAATCATCCATCACCAATCATCAAACATCAATCATCAATCATCAATAATTTTTCATCAATACTGATTCATCAATCATCAATCATCAATCACAGAACATCGATTTCAATCACTAATCATCAAACATCAAGCATCAATCATCAATAATCAATAATCAATATTCATAAATAAATCATCAATCCCCAATAACCAATTATTAATATACCACCATCAATCATCTGTTATCAATCATCAATCTTCAATCACCAATCATCAATCATCATATATCAATCATCAATAATCAACCATCGATCATCAATCACCAATAATTAATTAGCAATCATCAATCATCTGTTATCAATAATCAATCATCAATCATCAAAAGTCAATCATCAATATTCAATCAGCAATCATCAATCATCAATCATCAGTCGTCAAACATCAATCGTCAATAATCAATCATCATCCATCAATCATCACTCATCAATAATCAATGGTTAGTCATAAATCATCATTCATCAATCATCAATAAAAAATGATCAATCATCACTCATCACGGATCCAGTATCAATCAACAATAATAAAACATCAATCACCAAATTTCATATATGAATTATAAATCACCAATAACCAATTACCAATCATCAATCATCAACTATGAATCATTATTCGTCAATCATCAATCATCAATCATCAATCATCAATCATCAATCATCAATATTCAATCATCAATCATCAATAATCAATCATCAATAATCAATCGTCAATCATCATTTATCAATCATCAATCATCAAATATCAATCATCAAAAATCAATCATCAATCAACAATCATCAACCATCAAAACTTAATCCTCAATCATCAATCATCAATCACAAAATATCAATCATCAATCATCAATATTCAACCATCAATCACCAATCATCAATCATCAAACATCAATCAGCAATCATCAATCATCAATCATCAATCATCAATCATCAATCATCAATCATCAATCATCAATCATCAATCATCAATCATCTATCATCAATCATCAATCATCAATCATCAATTATCAATCATCAATCATCAACCATCAATCACTAATCATCACTCATCAATAAAAAATGATCAATCATCACTCATCACGGATCCAATATCAATCAACAATAATCAAATATCAATCATCGATCATCAATAATTATTCGTCACTCCTCATTCATCAATCATCAATCATCAATCATATATCATCGATCATCACACACCAATAATCAAACCTCAATTATCAATCATCAATCATCAATAGTCAATCATCAATTTTCAATCATCAATCAACAATAATGAATAATCAAATATCAATATTCCAATGTCAATCATCAATCATCGATAATCAATCACCAATCATGAATCATCAATCATCAGTCATCAAGCATCAATCATCAATCATGGACCATAGATCATCGATCATCAATCACTATTCATCAATCATCAATCTTCAATCATTAATCATCAATCATCAATCAATAATCATGAATCATTTATTATCAATCTTCAATTTTCAATCATCAATTATCAATCATAAATATTCAATCATCAATTATCAATAATCAATCATTAATAATCAATCGTCAATCATCATCCATCAATTATCAATCATCAATCATCAATCATGAATCATCGATCATCAATCATCAATCATCAATCATCAATAATCAATCATCAATTCTCAATCATCTATCAGCAATCTTCAATCATCAATCATCAATCAACAATCATCAGTCATCAACCATCAATCACCAATCATCAATCATCCATCACCAATCATCAAACATCAATCATCAATCATCAATAATTTTTCATCAATACTGATTCATCAATCATCAATCATCAATCACAGAACATCGATTTCAATCACTAATCATCAAACATCAAGCATCAATCATCAATAATCAATAATCAATATTCATAAATAAATCATCAATCCCCAATAACCAATTATTAATATACCACCATCAATCATCTGTTATCAATCATCAATCTTCAATCACCAATCATCAATCATCATATATCAATCATCAATAATCAACCATCAATCATCAATCACCAATAATTAATTAGCAATCATCAATCATCTGTTATCAATAATCAATCATCAATCATCAAAAGTCAATCATCAATATTCAATCAGCAATCATCAATCATCAATCATCAGTCGTCAAACATCAATCGTCAATAATCAATCATCATCCATCAATCATCACTCATCAATAATCAATGGTTAGTCATAAATCATCATTCATCAATCATCAATAAAAAATGATCAATCATCACTCATCACGGATCCAGTATCAATCAACAATAATAAAACATCAATCATCAAATTTCATATATGAATTATAAATCACCAATAACCAATTACCAATCATCAATCATCAACTATCAATCATTATTCGTCAATCATCAATCATCAATCATCAATCATCAATCATCGATCATCAATCATCAATATTCAATCATCAATCATCAATAATCAATCATCAATAATCAATCGTCAATCATCATTTATCAATCATCAATCATCAAATATCAATCATCAAAAATCAATCATCAATCAACAATCATCAACCATCAAAACTTAATCCTCAATCATCAATCATCAATCACAAAATATCAATCATCAATCATCAATATTCAATCATCAATCACCAATCATCAATCATCAAACATCAATCACCAATCATCGATCATCAGTCGTCAATCATCAATCATCAATCAGCAATCAGCAATCATCAATCATCAATCATCAATCATCAATCATCAATCATCAATCATCAATCCTCAATCATCTATCATCAATCATCAATCATCAATCATCAATTATCAATCATCAATCATCAACCATCAATCACTAATCATCACTCATCAATAAAAAATGATCAATCATCACTCATCACGGATCCAATATCAATCAACAATAATCAAATATCAATCATCGATCATCAATATTTATTCATCACTCCTCATTCATCAATCATCAATCATCAATCATATATCATCGATCATCACACACCAATAATCAAACCTCAATTATCAATCATCAATAAACAATCATCAATAAAAATAAATAAATCATCAAACACCAATAACCAAATACCAATATTCCACTATCAATCAGCAGAAATCAATCATCAATCATCAATCACCAGTCATCAATCATCATATATCAGTCATCAATAATCAATCATCAATCATATATCATCAACCATCAATCAACAATAATCAATAATCAATAATCAATCATCAATCATCAAAAATCAATCATCAATAATCAATCATCAATCATCAATCATCACTCATCAATAAAAAATGATCAATCATCACTCATCACGGATCCAGTATCAATCAACAATAATCAAACATTAATCATCAAGTTTCATATATGAATCATAAATCACCAACAACCAATTACTAATTATCAATCATCAATTATCAATCACCATACTTCAATCATCAATCATCAATCATCAATCATCAATCGTCAATCATTAATCATCAATAATCAATAATCAATAATCAATCGTCCATCACCAATCATCGATAATCAATCATCAAATATCAATCATCAAAAATCAATCATCAAGCTACAATCACCAAACTTCATTACTTAATCCGCAATCATCAATCATCAGTCAATATTTATCAATCATCAATCATCAATATTCAATGATAAATCACTAAGCATTAATCACCAATCATCAATTATCAATGGTCAATCATCAATCGTCAATCATCAATCATCAATAATCAATCATCAATCATCAGTCATCAATCATCAATCATCAATCATCAATCATCAATCATCAATCATCAATCATCAATCATCAATCAGCAGTCATCAATAATAGATCATCGAAAATTAGTCACTAATCATCAATCATCAATCACCAATCATCAATCGTCAATCATCAATAATTATTCATCAATAACCAATCATCAAACAGCAAACAGATATCAGCAATCAGCAATGATCAATCATCAATCATCAATTTTCAATCATCAATTATCAATCATCAATCAAGAATGATCAATTATCAACAATCAATCGTCAATCATCAAACATCAATCATCAATCATCAACTATCAATAACCAATAATCAATCACCAGTCATCAAGCACCAATCATCAATCATCAATCATCAATCATCAATAAAAAATGATCAATCATCAATCATAAATAATCAATCGTCAATCATCAATCATCAATCATCAATAATCAATCATCAATCATCATGCATCAATCACCAATCATCAATCATCAATCATTAATCATCAATCATCAATCATCAGTCGTCAATCATCAGTCATCAATCATCAATTATTATTCATCAATCATCAACAATCAATCACCAATCATCAAACATCAATCATCAATCATCAATAATTTTTCATCAATACTGATTCATCAATCATCAATCATCAATCACAGAACATCGATTTCAATCACTAATCATCAAACATCAATCATCAATCATCAAAAATCAATAATCAATATTCATAAATAAATCATCAATCCCCAATAACCAATTATTAATATACCACCATCAATCATGTGTTATCAATCATCAATTTCAATCACCAATCATCAATCATCATATATCAATCATCAATAATCAACCATCAATCATCAATCACCAATAATTAATCAGCAATCATCAATCATCTGTTATCAATAATCAATCATCAATCATCAAAAGTCAATCATCAATATTCAATCAGCAATCATCAATCATCAATCATCAGTCGTCAAACATCAATCGTCAATAATCAATCATCATCCATCAATCATCACTCATCAATAATCAATGGTTAGTCATAAATCATCATTCATCAATCATCAATAAAAAATGATCAATCATCACTCATCACGGATCCAGTATCAATCAACAATAATAAAACATCAATCATCAAATTTCATATATGAATTATAAATCACCAATAACCAATTACCAATCATCAATCATCAACTATCAATCATTATTCGTCAATCATCAATCATCAATCATCAATCATCAATCATCAATCATCAATCATCAATATTCAATCATCAATCATCAATAATCAATCATCAATAATCAATCGTCAATCATCATTTATCAATCATCAATCATCAAATATCAATCATCAAAAATCAATCATCAATCAACAATCATCAACCATCAAAACTTAATCCTCAATCATCAATCATCAATCACAAAATATCAATCATCAATCATCAATATTCAATCATCAATCACCAATCATCAATCATCAAACATCAATCACCAATCATCGATCATCAGTCGTCAATCATCAATCATCAATCATCAATCATCAATCATCAATCATCAATCATCAATCATCAATCATCAATCATCAATCATCAATCATCAATCCTCAATCATCTATCATCAATCATCAATCATCAATCATCAACCATCAATCATCAATCATCAACCATCAATCTCTAATCATCACTCATCAATAAAAAATGATCAATCATCACTCATCACGGATCCAATCTCAATCAACAATAATCAAATATCAATCATCAATCATCAATAATTATTCATCAATCCTCATTCATCAATCATCAATCATCAATCATATACCATCGATCATCACACACCAATAATCAAACCTCAATTATCAATCATCAATAAACAATCATCAATAATCATAAATAAATCATCAAACACCAATAACCAAATACCAATATTCCACTATCAATCAGCAGACATCAATCATCAATCATCAATCACCAGTCATCAATCATCATATATCAGTCATCAATAATCAATCATCAATCATATATCATCAACCATCAATCAACAATAATCAATAATCAATAATCAATCATCAATCATCAAAAATCAATCATCAATAATCAATCATCAATCATCAATCATCACTCATCAATAAAAAATGATCAATCATCACTCATCACGGATCCAGTATCAATCAACAATAATCAAACATCAATCATCAAGTTTCATACATGAATCATAAATCACCAATAACCAATTACCAATCATCAATCATCAATTATCAATCACCATAAGTCAATCATCAATAATCAATCATCAATCATCAATCATCAATAACCAATCATCAATAATCAATAATCAATAGTCAATCGTCCATCACGAATCATCAATAATCAATCATCAAATATCAATCATCAAAAATCAATCATCAAGCTACAATCACCAAACTTCATTACTTAATCCGCAGTCATCAATCATCAGTTATTATTTATCAATCATCAATCATCAATATTCAATGATAAATCACTAAGCATTAATCACCAATCATCAATCATCAATCGTCAATCATCAATCGTCAATCATCAATCATCAATAATCAATCATCAATCATCAGTCATCAATCGTCAATCATCAATCGTCAATCATCAATCATCAAAAATCAATCATCAATCATCAGTCATCAATCATCAATCATCAATCATCAATCATCAATCATCAATCATCAATCATCAATCATCAATCAGCAGTCATCAATAATAGATCATCGAACATTAGTCACTAATCAACAATCATCAATCACAGATCATCAATCGTCAATCATCAATAATTAATCATCAATAACCAATCATCAAACAGCAAACAGATATCAGAAATCAGCAATGATCAATCATCAATCATCAATCTTCAATCATCAATTATCAATCATCAATCAAGAATGATCAATTATCAACAATCAATCGTCAATCATCAATCATCAATCATCAATCATCAGTCATCAATAAGCAATTATCAATCACCAGACATCAAGCATCAATCATCAATCATCAATCACCAATCATCAATCATCAATCATCAATCACCAATCATCAAACATCAATCATCAATTAACAATAATTTTCCATCAATCCTCAATCATCAATCATCAATCATCAATCATAGATCATCGATATTCAATCACTAATCATCAAACCTCAATCATCAATAATCAATAATCAAACGACAATAATCATAAATAAATCATCAATAACCAATAAACAGAAACCAATATTCCACCATCAATCATCAGTCATTAACAATCAATCATCAATCAACAACAATCAATCAGCAATAATCAATCATCAGTCATCAATAATCAATCATCAATCATCAATCATCAATCAGCAATCATCAATGAACAAATGGCAATCATCAATCGTCAAACATCAATCATCAATAATCAATCATCTATCATCAATCATCACTCATAAATAATCAATGGTTAGTCACAAATCGTCAATCATCAATTATTATTGTTCAACCATCAAAAATCAATCATCAATCAAAAATCATCAACCATCAATACTTAATCCACAGTCATCAATCGTCAGTCATCAATTATCAATAATCAATCATGAATTATCAATCATAAATCACTAATAATTAATCATCAATCATCAATCATCAATCATCAATCATCAATCGTCAATCGTCAATCATCAATCATCAATCATCAATCATCAGTCATCAGTCATCAATCATCAATCATCAATCATCAATCATCAATCATCAGTCATGAATAGTCAATCATCAATAATGAATCATTAATCATCAATCATCAATCATCAATCATCAATGATCAATCATCAACCATCAATCATCAATTACCAATCATCAGTCATCAAAAATAGATCATCGAACATCAGTCACTAATAATCAATCATCAATCACCAATCATCAATCGTCAATCATCAATATATAATCATCAATAACCAATCATCAAACATCAATCAGCAATCAGCAATCATCAATCATCAATCATCAATCATCAATCATCAATCAAGTATGATCAATTATCAATCATCAATCAACAATCATCAATCATCAATCATCTATCATCAATTATCAATAATCAATAATCAATCACCAATCATCAAGCATTAATCATCAATCATCAATCATCAATCATCAATCGTCAATCATCAATCATCAATCATAAATCATCAATCGTCAATCATCAATCATCAATCATCAATCATTAATCATCAATCATCGATCATTAATCATCAATCATCAATCATCAATCGTCAGTCATCATTCATCAGTCGTCAATCGTCAATCATCAATCATCAATTATTATTCATCAATCATCAACCATCAATCACCAATCATCAACCATCAATTGTCAATCACCAATCATCAAAAATCAGTCATCAATTATCAATAATTTTTCATCAATCACCATTCATCAATCATCAATCATCAATCATAGATCATCGATATTCAATCACTAATCCTCAAAACTCAATCATCAATCATCATTATTCAAACATTAATAATCATAAATAAACCATCAAAAACCAATAACCAAATACCCATATTCCACCATCAATCATCAGTAATTATTCATCAATCATCAATCACAAATCATCAATCATCATACATCAATCATCAATAATCAATCATCAATCATCAGTCAAAAATAATCAATCAGCAATCATCAATCATCAGTCATCAATAATCAATCATCAATCATCAATCAGCAATCAGCAGTAATCAATAATCAATCATCAATCATCAATCATCAAACATCAATCATCAATAATCAATCATCAATCATCAATCATCACTCATCAATAATCAATGGTTAGTCATAAATCACCATTCATCAATCATTATTGATCAACCATCAAAAATCAATCATCAATCAACAATCATCGAACATCAATACCTAATCCTCAATCATCAATAATCAGTCATCAAATATCAATCATCAATCATCAGTTATCAATTATAAATCACTAATGAATAATCATCAATCTTCAATCATCAATCATCAATAATCAATCGTCAATCATCAATCATCAATCATCAATCATCAATAATCAGTCATCAATCATCAATCAATAATCATCAATTATCAATCGTCAATCACCAATCATCAATAATCAATGGTTAGTCATAAATCACCATTCATCAATCATTATTGATCAACCATCAAAAATCAATCATCAATCAACAATCATCGAACATCAATACCTAATCCTCAATCATCAATAATCAGTCATCAAATATCAATCATCAATCATCAATTATCAATTATAAATCACTACTGATTAATCATCAATCATCAATCATCAATCATCAATCATCAAACTCAACCACCAATCATCAATCATCAATTATCAGTAATCAATTATCAATCATCAATCATCAATCACCAATCATCAATCATCAATCATCAACTATCATTCATCAAACTCAATTATCAATCAACAATAATCAATAATCAATTATCAGTCATCAATTATCAACCATCAATCACCAATCACCAATCATCAAGCATAAATAATCAATCATTAAACATCAATAATCAATCGTCAATAATCAGTCATCAATCATCAATCATCAATCATCAATCATCCATAATCAGTCATCAATAATCAATCATCAATCATCAATCATCAATCTTCAATCATCTATCATCAATCATCAATCATCAATCATCAATCATTAATCATTAATCATCAACCATCAAAAATCAATCAGCAATCAGCAGTCAGCAATCATCGATCATCATTAGTCAATCACCAATAATCATAAATAAATCATCATACACCAATAATCATTTACCAATTTTCGACCATCAATCATCAGTCATCAATAATCAATCATCAATAATCAATCATCAATCATCACACATCAATTATCAATCATAAATAATCAATCATCAATCATCAATCATCAATCATCAATCAGCAATCATCAATCATCAGTCATCAATAATTAATCATCAATCATCAATCATTAATCATCAAACAGCAATCATCAATCATCAGTCATCCATGATCAATTACAATAGTCAATCATTAATCACCGATCATCAGTCATCAATCATCAAACAATAATAATGAATCATCAGTTATCAATCTTTAAATGTCAATCATCAATCATCAATAGCAAATCATCAATAATCAATAATCAATATTCAATCATCAAGCATGAATCATCAATCATCAATCATAAAACAACGATAATCAATCACCAATAACCAATCATCAAACATCAATCATCAATCATCAATAACCAATCATCCAACATCAAACATCAATCAACAATCATAAATCTTCAATCATCAATCCTCAATCACCGATAATCAATCATCAATCATCATCATCAATCATCACTAATTATTCACCAAACACTAATCATCAATCATCAATCATAGATCAACGATAATCAATCACCAATAATCAATCATCAATCATCAATCATCAATTAGAAAGAAAATATCATGAATCATTTTTTATCAATCTTCAATTTTTAATTATCAATCATCAATCACCAATCACCGATCATCAATCATCAATCACCAATCACCGATCATCGTTCATCAATCACTAATCATCAATCATCAATCATCAATCATCAGTCATCAATCATCAATCATCAATCATCAATCGTCAATCATCAATCATCAATCATCAATCATCAATCATCAGTCATCATTCATCATTCAACAATTATCAATCATCAATCATCAATCGTAAATCATCATTCATCAGTCATCAATAATCAAATATAAATAAGGACGCATCATCGATCAACGTTCCCTAATGAATGACCAATTACCAGTCATCAATCGTCAATCATCAATCATCAAGCATCAATGATCAATCATCAGTCATCAATCAATAATCAACAATCATCAATCATCAATCATCAATCATCAAAAATCAATCAATATTATTGAATCATCAATTATCAATCTTCAACTTTCAATCATCAATCATCAATTACCAATCATCAATAATCAATCATCAATCATCAATCATTAATCATTAATCATCAATAATCAATCATCAATCATCAATCGTCAATCATCAATCATCAATCATCAATCATCAATCATCAGTCATCAATCAATAATCATCAATCATCAATCATCAATCATCAATCATCAAAAATCAATCAATATTATTGAATCATCAATTATCAATCTTCAACTTTCAGTGATCAATCATCAATTACCAATCATCAATCATCAATCATCAATCATCAATCATCAATCATTAATCATTAATCATCAATCATCAATCATCAATCATCAATCATCAATAGTCAATCAATATAAATGAATCATCAATTATCAATCTTCAACTTTCAGTCATCAATCATCAATCGTCAATCATCAATCATCAATCATCAATCATCAATCATAAGTCATCAATCATTATTCATCAATCATCAATCATCAAGCATCAATCATCAATCATCAATCATTGACCAGCGATAATCAATCACCAATAATCAATAATCAATCATCAATCATCAATCAGAAATCAATAATCATGAATCATTTATTATCAATCTTCAATTGTCAATAATCATACATCAATCGTCAATCATCAATCATCAATCATCAATCATCAATCATCAGTCATCAATCAATAATCATCAATCATAAATAATCAATCATCAATCATCAATCATCAATCATTAGTCCTCAATAATCAATCATCAATCATCAATCACCAATCATCAATCGGCAATCATCAATCATCAGTCATCAATAATCAGTTAACAATAGTCAATCATCAATCACCAATCATCAGTCATCAATAATCAAACAATAATAATGAATCATCAGTCATCAATCTTCAAATTTCAATAATCAATCATCAAAAACCAATCATCAATAATCAATAATCATTATTCAATCATCAAGCATCAATCATCAATCATCAATCAAAGATCAACGATAATCAATCACCAATAACCAATCATCAATCATCAATCATCATTCATCAATAACCAATCATCCAACATCAAACATCAATCAACAATCATAAATCTTCAATCATCAATCCTCAATCACCGATAATCAATCATCAATCATCATCATCAATCAACACTAATTATTCACCAAACACTAATCATCAATCATCAATCATCAATCGACAATCATCAATTCAATCATCAATCATCAATCGTCAATCATCAAACATCAATCATCAATCATCAATCATCAGTCATCAATCACTAATCATCAATCATCAATCATCAAGCATCAATCATCAATCATCAATCATAGATCAACGATAATCAATCACCAATAATCAATCATGAATCATCAATCATCAATCTTTACTCATCAGTTATTAATCATCAATCATCAATCATCAATCATCAGCCATCAATCATCAATCATCAATCATCAATCATCAATCATCTATCATCAATAATCGATCATCAATCATCAATCATGAATCACCAATGATCAATGATCAATCATCAATCATCAATCATCAATCGTCAATCATCAATCATCAATCATCAATCATCAATCATCAGTCATCAATCATCAATCATCAATCATCAATCATCAATCATCAATCATCAATCATCAAGCATCAATCATCAATCATCAACCATAGATCATCGATCATCAATCACTAATCATCGATCATCAATATTCAATCATCAATCATCAAACATCAATCGATAATCACGAATCATCTATTTTCAATCTTCAATTTTCAATTAACAATCATAAATCATCCAAAATCAAACATCAATAATCAATCATCAATCATCAATCACAGATCATCGACCATCAATCACTAATCATCAATCATCAGTCATCAATAATCAATCATCAATCATAGATCACCAATCATCAATCATCAATCGACAATCATCAATTCAATCATCAATCATCAATCGTCAATCATCAAACATCAATCATCAATCATCAATCATCAGTCATCAATCACTAATCATCAATCATCAATCATCAAGCATCAATCATCAATCATCAATCATAGATCAACGATAATCAATCACCAATAATCAATCATAAATCATCAATCATCAATCTTTAATCATCAGTTATTAATCATCAATCATCAATCATCAATCACCAGCCATCAATCATCAATCATCAATCATCAATCATCAATCATCTATCATCAATAATCGATCATCAATCATCAATCATGAATCACCAGTGATCAATGATCAATCATCAATCATCAATCATCAATCGTCAATCATCAATCATCAATCATCAATCATCAATCATCAGTCATCAATCATCAATCATCAATCATCAATCATCAATCATCAATCATCAATAAACAATCAATATTAATGAATCATCAATTATCAATTATCAACTTTCAATCATCAATCATCAACTACCAATCATCAATCATCAATCATCAATCATCAATCATCATCCATCAATCATCATTCATCAACCATAGATCATCGATCATCAATCACTAATCATCGATCATCAATATTCAATCATCAATCATCAAACATCAATCGATAATCACGAATCATCTATTTTCAATCTTCAATTTTCAATTAACAATCATCAATCATCCAACATCAATCATCAATAATCAATCATCAATCATCAATCACAGATCATCGACCATCAATCACTAATCATCAATCATCAGTCATCAATAATCAATCATCAATCATGAATCATTAATCATCAATGATCAATCATCAATGGTCAATAACCAAAGGTCAACAATCAACAATCTATCGTCAATAATCAATCATCAAACGTCAATCATCAATCGTCAACCATCAAACATCAATCATCAATCATCAATCATCAGTCATCAATCACTAATCATCAATCATCAATCATCAAGCATCAATCATCAATCATCAATCATAGATCAACGATAATCAATCACCAATAATCAATCATCAATCATCAATCATCAATCTTTAATCATCAGTCATCAATCATCAATCATCAATCATCAATCATCAGCCATCAATCATCAATCATCAATCATCAATCATCAATCATCAATTATCAAACATCAATCATCAATAATCGATCATCAATCATCAATCATGAATCACCAATGATCAATGATCAATCATCAATCATCAATCATCAATCGTCAATCATCAATCATCAATCGTCAATCATCAATCATCAGTCATCAATCATTATTCATCAATCATCAATCATCAATCATCAATCATCAATAATCAATCAATATTAATGAATCATCAATTATCAATTATCAACTTTCAATCATCAATCATCAACTACCATTCATCAATCATCAATCATCAATCATCAATCATCAATCATCAAGCATCAATCATAAATCATCAACCATAGATCATCGATCATCAATCACTAATCATCGATCATCAATATTCAATCATCAATCATCAAACATCAATCGATAATCACGAATCATATATTTTCAATCTACAATTATCAATTAACAATCATCAATCATCCAACATCAATCATCAAAAATCAATCATCAATCATCAATCACAGATCATCAACCATCAACCACTAATCATCAATCATCAATCATCAATAACCAATCATCAATCCTGAATCATTTCTCATCAATGATCAATCATCAATGGTCAATAACCAAAGGTCAACAATCAACAACCTATCGTCAATATTCAATCATCAATCATCAATCACCAATCGTCAATAATCAATCATCAATCATCAAACATAGGTCATCGATCATCAATCACTAATCATCAATCATTAATCAGCAATCATCAATAATCAATCATCATTTCTTATTCATCATTCATCAATCATCAAACATCAATCAGCAATCAGCAATCAGCGATTATCAATCAGCAATCATCAATCATCAATGATCGATCATCAATCATCAATCAACAATCAACAATCATCAATCATCACGCATCCATCACCAATCATCAATCACCAATAATCTGTCATCTATAATCATAAATCATTTATCAATCACCAATAACCAATTACCAATTTTCAATCATCAACATTCAGTCATCAATGATCAATCATCAATCGCCAATCATCAATCTTCAATTATCAATCATCAATAACCAATCATCAATCATCAATCATCAATCACCAAATATCAATCATCAAAATTCGATAGTCATTCATCAGTCATCAATCTACAATCATCAATAACCAATCATCAATAGTCAATCATCAATCTGCAATCAGCAATAATCAATAACCAATCATCAAACATCAATCATCAACCATCAACCATCATTCATCAATCATCAATCATCAATCGTCGCTCATCAATGATCAATGGTCAATTATAAATTATCATTCATCACTCATCAATAAACAACGATCAATAATCAATTATCAATGATCAATTTTCAATCACCAAGAATCAACCATCAATCAACAAAAATCGTATATCAATTATCAATCACCAATAACCAATTACCAATTATCAAACATCAACAATCAATCACCATTCATCAATCATCTATCATCACCCATCAATCACCAATAATCAATCATCAATCATCAACAATCAGTCATCAATAATCAATCATCAATCACCAATCATCAATAAACAATCATCAATCATCAATCATCAATCATCAATCATCAAACATCAATAATCAATCATCAATCACCAATCATCAATCAGCAATCATCAAACATCAATAATCAATCATCAGTCACCAATCATCAATCAGCAATCAGCGATTATCAAACATCAATTATCAATCATCAATCATCAAACACCAATCATCAATCATCAACCATCAATCATCAATCATCAATCATCAAACATCAACGATCAATCATCAATCATCAATCATCAATCATCAATCATCAATCATCAATCGTCAATCACCAATCACCAATCATCAATCATCAATCATCAATAATCAATCATCAATCATGAATCATCAATCATCAATCATCAATCATCAATCATCAAACACCTATTATCATTAATCAATCATAAATCATCAATCATCAATCATCCACCATCAATCATCAATCATCAATCATCAATCATTAATAATCAATAATCGAACATCAATGATCGATCACCAATCATCAATCAACAATCTTCAAATATCAATCATCACGCATCCATCATCAATCACCAGTCATCAATCATCAGTCATCAATAATCATTATTCAAACATCAAACACCAACAACCAATATCAAATATCAATAATCAATCCTCAATTATGCATAATCAATCATCAATCATCAATCATCAATCATCAATTATCAATCATCAATAATCAATCATCAATCATCAATCATCAATCATCAATCATCAATCATCAATCATCAATCATCAATTATCAATCATCAATAATCCATCATCAATCATCAATCATCAATCATCGATCATCAATCATCAATCATCAATCATCAATCACCAATCATCAAAATTCGATAGTCTTTCATCAGTCATCATTCTACAATCATCAATATACAATGATCAATCACCAATGATCAATCAGCAATCAGCATTAATCAAAAAACAATCATCAATAATCAATCATCAAACATCAGTCATCAATAATCTATCATCAATCATCAATCATCGCTCATCAATAATCGATGTTCAATGATAAATTATCATTCATCTATCATCAATAATCAACGGTGAATAATGAATCATCAATTATTCATTGTCAATCACCAATAATCAAACATCAATCATCATTAATCATATATCAATTATCAATCACCAATAACCAATTACCAATTATCAATCATCAATAATCAATCATCAATCATCAATCATCAATCATGAATCCCCAATCATCAATAATTTATAATCAATCATTATTAATCAATCAATCATAATCAATTGTCAATCACCAATCATCAATCATCAATCATCAATAACCAATCCTCAAACATCAAACATCAATCAACAATCATCAATCTTCAATCATCAATCCACAATCACCTATCATCAATCATCAATCATCAATCATCAAATAAAATTCCTCAAACATCAAACATCAATCAACAATCATCAATCTTCAATCATCAATCCTCAATCACCTATCATCAATCATTTTTCATCAATCATCAATCACCACTAATAATCCACCATTCACCAATCATCAATCATCAATCATCAATCATCAATAATCAATTGACAATAGTCAATCATCAATCACCAATCATCTGTCATCACTCATCAAACAATAATAATGAATCATCAGTCATCAATCTTCAAATGTCAATCATCAATCATCAATAACAAATCATCAAAAATCAATAATCAATATTCAATCATCAAGCATCAATCATCAATAATCAATCATAGATCGACAATAATGAATCACCAATAACCAATCATCAATCATCAATCATCAATCATCAATAACCAATCATCCAACATCAAATATCAATCAACAATCATAAATTTTCAATCATCAATCCTAAATCACCGATAATCAATCATCAATCATCATCATCAATCATCACTTATTATTCACCAAATACTAATCATCAATCATCAATCATCAATCGACAATCATCAATCATCAATCATCAACCATCAATCGTCAATCATCAATCATCAATCATCAATAATCAATCATCAATCATCAATCATCAATCATAGATCAACGATAAGCAATCACCAATAATCAATCATCAATCATCAATCATCAATCAGAAATCAATAATCATGAATCATTTTTTATCAATCTTCAATTTTTAATTATCAATCATCAATCATCAATCATCAATCATCAATCATCAATAACCAGTCACCGATCATCGACCATCAATCACTAATCATCAATCATCAATCATCAATCATCAATCATCAATCTTCAATAATCAATCGTCAATCATCAATCATCAATCATCAATCATCAATGATCAGTCATCAAACATTAATCATCAATCATCAATCATCAATCATCAATAATCAATCAATATTATTGAATCATCAATTATTGATCTTCAACTTTCAATCATCAATCATCAATTACCAAACATCAATCATCAATCATCAATCATCAATCATCAATCATTAATCATCAATCATCAATCATCAATCATCAATCATCAATTATCAATGATCAATCATCAATCATCAATCATCAATCATCAATCATCAATCGTCAATCATCAATCATCAATCATCAATCATCAGTCATCAATCATTAATCATCAATCAGCGTGCATCAATAATCAATCATCAATCATCAATCATAGATCAACGATAATCAATCACCAATAATCAATCATCAATCATCAATCATCAATCAGAAATCAATAATCATGAATCATTTATTATCAATCTTCAATTTTCAATTATCAATCATCAATCATCAATCATCAATCATCAATCATCAATCATCAATCACCAATCACCGATTATCGATCATCAATCACTAATCATCAATCATCAATCATCAATCATCAATCATCAATCATCAATCGTCAATCGTCAATCATCAATCATCAATCATCAATCATCAATCATCAGTCAACAATCATTAATCATCAAACATCAATCATCAATCATCAATAATCAATCAATATTAATGAATCATCAATTATCAATTATCAACTTTCAATCACCAATCATCAATTACCAATCATCAATCATCAATCATCAATCATCAATCTTCAATAATCAATCATCAATCATCAACCATAGATCATCGATCATCAACCACTAAACATCGGACATCAATCGTCAATCATCAATCATCAAACATCAATCGATAATCACGAATCATCTATTTTCAATCTTCAATTTTCAATTATCAATCATCAATCATCCATCATGAATCATCAATAATCAATCATCAATCATCAATCACAGATCATCGATCATCAATCACTAATCATCAATCATCAATAATCAATCATCAATCATGAATCATTATTCATCAATGACCAATCATCAATGGTCAATAACCAATGGTCAACAATCAACAATCTATCGTCAATAATCAATCATCAATCATCAATCACCAATCGTCAATAATCAATCATCAATCATCAAACATAGGTCATCGATCATCAATCACTAATCATCAATCATCAATCAGCAATCATCAATAATCAATCATCATTTATTATTCATCAATCATCAATCATCAAACATCAATCAGCAATCAGCAATCAGCGATCATCAATCAGCAATCACCAATAATCTGTCATCTATAATCATAAATCATTCATCAATCACCAACAACCAATTACCAATTTTCAATCATCAATATTCAGTCATCAATGATCAATAATCAATCGCCAATCATCAATCTTCAATTATCAATCATCAATAACCAATCATCAATCATCAATCATCAATCAACAGTCATCAATCATCAATCACTAATCATCAATCATCAATCATCAATCATCAATCAACAATCACCAATCATCAATCATCAATCATCAATCATAAATCATCGATAATCAGTCACTAGTCATCAATCATCAATCATCTATCATCAACCATCAATCATCAATCAATAATCATAAATCATCAATCATCAAAAATCAATCAGCAATCAGCAATCAGCAATCATCAATCATCATTAGTCAGTCATCAATAATCATAAATAAATCATCAATCACCAATAATCATTTACCAATTTTCGACCATCAATCATCAGTCATCAATAATCAACCATCAATAATCAATCATCAATCATCACACATCAATTATCAATCATAAATAATCAATCATCAATCATCAATCATCAATCATCAATTACCAATGATCAATCATCAATCATCAATCATCAATCATCAATCATCAATCGTCAATCATCAATCATCAATCATCAATCATCAGTCATCAATCATTAATCATCAATCAGCGTGCATCAATAATCAATCATCAATCATCAATCATAGATCAACGATAATCAATCACCAATAATCAATCATCAATCATCAATCATCAATCAGAAATCAATAATCATGAATCATTTATTATCAATCTTCAATTTTCAATTATCAATCATCAATCATCAATCATCAATCATCAATCATCAATCATCAATCACCAATCACCGATCATCGATCATCAATCACTAATCATCAATCATCAATCATCAATCATCATTCATCAATCATCAATCGTCAATCGTCAATCATCAATCATCAATCATCAATCATCAATCATCAGTCAACAATCATTAATCATCAATCATCAATCATCAATCATCAATAATCAATCAATATTAATGAATCATCAATTATCAATTATCAACTTTCAATCATCAATCATCAATTACCAATCATGAATCATCAATCATCAATCATCAATCTTCAATAATCAATCATCAATCATCAACCATAGATCATCGATCATCAACCACTAAACATCGGACATCAATCGTCAATCATCAATCATCAAACATCAATCGATAATCACGAATCATCTATTTTCAATATTCAATTTTCATTTATCAATCATCAATCATCAATCACCAATCGTCAATAATCAATCATCAATCATCAAACATAGGTCATCGATCATCAATCACTAATCATCAATCATCAATCAGCAATCATCAATAATCAATCATCATTTATTAATCATCAATCATCAATCTTCAAACATCAATCAGCAATCAGCAATCAGCGATCATCAATCAGCAATCACCAATAATCTGTCATCTATAATCATAAATCATTCATCAATCACCAATAACCAATTACCAATTTTCAATCATCAATATTCAGTCATCAATGATCAATAATCAATCGCCAATCATCAATCTTCAATTATCAATCATCAATAACCAATCATCAATCATCAATCATCAATCACCAATCATCAATCATCAATCACTAATAATCAATCATCAATCATCAATCATCAATCAACAATCACCAATCAGCAATCAGCAATCATCAATCATCATTAGTCAGTCATCAATAATCATAAATAAATCATCAATCACCAATAATCATTTACCAATTTTCGACCATCAATCATCAGTCATCAATAATCAATCATCAATAATCAATCATCAATCATCACACATCAATTATCAATCATAAATAATCAATCATCAATCATCAATCATCAATCATCAGTCCTCAATAATCAATCATCAATCATCAATCACCAATCATCAATCGGCAATCATCAATCATCAGTCATCAATAATCAGTTAACAATAGTCAATCATCAATCACCAATCATCAGTCATCAATCATCAAATAATAATAATGAATCATCAGTCATCAATCTTCAAATTTCAATCATCAATCATCAAAAACCAATCATCAACAATCAATAATCATTATTCAATCATCAAGCATCAATCATCAATCATCAATCATAGATCAACGATAATCAATCACCAATAACCAATCATCAATCATCAATCATCAATCATCAATAACCAATCATCCAACATCAAACATCAATCAACAATCATAAATCTTCAATCATCAATCCTCAATCACCGATAATCAATCATCAATCATCATCATCAATCATCACTAATTATTCACCTAACACTAATCATCAATCATCAATCATCAATCGCCAATCATCAATTCAATCATCAATCATCAATCGTCAATCATCAAACATCAATCATCAATCATCAATCATCAGTCATCAATCACTAATCATCAATCATCAATCATCAAGCATCAATCATCAATCATCAATCATAGATCAACGATAATCAATCACCAATAATCAATCATGAATCATCAATCATCAATCTTTAATCATCAGTTATTACTCATCAATCATCAATCATCAATCATCAGCCATCAATCATCAATCATCAATCATCAATCATCAATCATCTATCATCAATAATCGATCATCAATCATCAATCATGAATCACCAATGATCAATGATCAATCATCAATCATCAATCATCAATCGTCAATCATCAATCATCAATCATCAATCATCAATCATCAGTCATCAATCATCAATCATCAATCATCAATCATCAATCATCAATCATCAATAAACAATCAATATTAATGAATCATCAATTATCAATTATCAACTTTCAATCATCAATCATCAACTACCAATCATCAATCATCAATCATCAATCATCAATCATCAAGCATCAATCATCAATCATCAACCGTAGATCATCGATCATCAATCACTAATCATCGATCATCAATATTCAATCATCAATCATCAAACATCAATCGATTATCACGAATCATCTATTTTCAATCTTCAATTTTCAATTAACAATCATCAATCATCCAACATCAATCATCAATAATCAATCATCAATCATCAATCACAGATCATCGACCATCAATCACTAATCATCAATCATCAGTCATCAATAATCAATCATCAATCATAGATCATCAATCATCAATCATCAATCGACAATCATCAATTCAATCATCAATCATCAATCGTCAATCATCAAACATCAATCATCAATCATCAATCATCAGTCATCAATCACTAATCATCAATCATCAATCATCAAGCATCAATCATCAATCATCAATCATAGATCAACGATAATCAATCACCAATAATCAATCATGAATCATCAATCATCAATCTTTAATCATCAGTTATTAATCATCAATCATCAATCATCAATCATCAATCATCAGCCATCAATCATCAATCATCAATCATCAATCATCAATCATCTATCATCAATAATCGATCATCAATCATCAGTCATCAATCATCAATCATCAATCATCAATCATCAATCATCAATCATCAATAAACAATCAATATTAATGAATCATCAATTATCAAATATCAACTTTCAATCATCAATCATCAACTACCAATCATCAATCATCAATCATCAATCATCAATCATCAAGCATCAATCATCATTCATCAACCATAGATCATCGATCATCAATCACTAAACATCGATCATCAATATTCAATCATCAATCATCAAACATCAATCGATAATCACGAATCATCTATTTTCAATCTTCAATTTTCAATTAACAATCATCAATCATCAATCACTAATCATCAATCATCAATCATCAATCATCAATCACAGATCATCGACCATCAATCACTAATCATCAATCATCAGTCATCAATAATCAATCATAAATCATGAATCATTAATCATCAATGATCAATCATCAATGGTCAATAACCAAAGGTCAACAATCAACAATCTATCGTCAATAATTAATCATCAATCATCAATCGTCAATCATCAAACATCAATCATCAATCATCAATCATCAGTCATCAATCACTAATCATCAATCATCAATCATCAAGCATCAATCATCAATCATCAATCATAGATCAACGATAATCAATCACCAATAATCAATCATGAATCATCAATCATCAATCTTTAATCATCAGTTATTAATCATCAATCATCAATCATCAATCATCAGCCATCAATCATCAATCATCAATCATCAATCATCAATCATCAATCATCAATCATCAATCATCAATAATCGATCATCAATCATCAATCATGAATCACCAATGATCAATGATCAATCATCAATCATCAATCATCAATCGTCAATCATCAATCATCAATCATCAATCATCAATCATCAGTCATCAATCATTATTCATCAATCATTATTCATCAATCATCAATCATCAATCATCAATCATCAATAATCAATCAATATTAGTGAATCATCAATTATCAATTATCAACCTTCAATCAACAATCATCAACTACCAATCATCAATCATCATCATCAATCATCACTAATTATTCACCAAACTTTAATCATCAATCATCAATCATCAATCGACAATCATCAATTCAATCATCAATCATCAATCGCCAATCATCAAACATCAATCATCAATCATCAATCATCAGTCATCAATCACTAATCATCAATCATCAATCATCAAGCATCAATCATCAATCATCAATAATAGATCAACGATAATCAATCACCAATAATCAATCATGAATCATCAATCATCAATCTTTAATCATCAGTTATTAATCATCAATCATCAATCATCAATCATCAGCCATCAATCATCAATCATCAATCATCAATCATCAATCATCTATCATCAATAATCGATCATCAATCATCAATCATGAATCACCAATGATCAATGATCAATCATCAATCATCAATCATCAATCGTCAATCATCAATCATCAATCATCAATCATCAATCATCAGTCATCAATCATCAATCATCAATCATCAATCATCAATCATCAATCATCAATAAACAATCAATATTAATGAATCATCAATTATCAATTATCAACTTTCAATCATCAATCATCAACTACCATTCATCAATCATCAATCATCAATCATCAATCATCAAGCATCAATCATAAATCATCAACCATAGATCATCGATCATCAATCACTAATCATCGATCATCAATATTCAATCATCAATCATCAAACATCAATCGATAATCACGAATCATCTATTTTCAATCTTCAATTTTCAATTAACAATCATCAATCATCCAACATCAATCATCAATAATCAATCATCAATCATCAATCACAGATCATCGACCATCAATCACTAATCATCAATCATCAGTCATCAATAATCAATCATCAATCATAGATCATCAATCATCAATCATCAATCGACAATCATCAATTCAATCATCAATCATCAATCGTCAATCATCAAACATCAATCATCAATCATCAATCATCAGTCATCAATCACTAATCATCAACCATCAATCATCAAGCATCAATCATCAATCATCAATCATAGATCAACGATAATCAATCACCAATAATCAATCATGAATCATCAATCATCAATCTTTAATCATCAGTTATTAATCATCAATCATCAATCATCAATCATCAATCATCAGCCATCAATCATCAATCATCAATCATCAATCATCAATCATCTATCATCAATAATCGATCATCAATCATCAATCATGAATCACCAATGATCAATGATCAATCATCAATCATCAATCATCAATCGTCAATCATCAATCATCAATCATCAATCATCAATCATCAGTCATCAATCATCAATCATCAATCATCAATCATCAATCATCAATCATCAATAAACAATCAATATTAATGAATCATCAATTATCAATTATCAACTTTCAATCATCAATCATCAACTACCAATCATCAATCATCAATCATCAATCATCAATCATCAAGCATCAATCATCAATCATCAACCATAGATCATCGATCATCAATCACTAAACATCGATCATCAATATTCAATCATCAATCATCAAACATCAATCGATAATCACGAATCATCTATTTTCAATCTTCAATTTTTAATTAACAATCATCAATCATCCAACATCAATCATCAATAATCAATCATCAATCATCAATCACAGATCATCGACCATCAATAGCTAATCATCAATCATCAGTCATCAATAATCAATCATCAATCATGAATCATTAATCATCAATGATCAATCATCAATGGTCAATAACCAAAGGTCAACAATCAACAATCTATCGTCAATAATCAATCATCAAACGTCAATCATCAATCGTCAACCATCAAACATCAATCATCAATCATCAATCATCAGTCATCAATCACTAATCATCAATCATCAATCATCAAGCATCAATCATCAATAATCAATCATAGATCAACGATAATCAATCACCAATAATCAATCATCAATCATCAATCATCAATCTTTAATCATCAGTCATCAATCATCAATCATCAATCATCAATCATCAGCCATCAATCATCAATCATCAAACATCAATCTTCAATCATCAATCATCAATCATCAATCATCAATCATCAATCATCAATCGTCAATCATCAATCATCAATCATCAATCATCAATCATCAATCATCAGTCATCAATCATTATTCATCAATCATCAATCATCAATCATCAATCATCAATAATCAATCAATATTAATGAATCATCAATTATCAATTATCAACTTTCAATCATCAATCATCAACTACCAATCATCAATCATCAATCATCAATCATCAATCATCAATCATCAAGCATCAATCATAAATCATCAACCATAGATCATCGATCATCAATCACTAATCATCGATCATCAATATTCAATCATCAATCATCAAACATCAATCGATAATCACGAATCATATATTTTCAATCTACAATTATCAATTAACAATCATCAATCACCCAACATCAATCATCAAAAATCAATCATCAATCATCAATCACAGATCATCAACCATCAACCACTAATCATCAATCATCAATCATCAATAATCAATCATCAATCATGAATCATTATTCATCAATGATCAATCATCAATGGTCAATAACCAAAGGTCAACAATCAACAATCTATCGTCAATAATCAATCATCAATCATCAATCACCAATCGTCAATAATCAATCATCAATCATCAAACATAGGTCATCGATCATCAATCACTAATCATCAATCATTAATCAGCAATCATCAATAATCAATCATCATTTCTTATTCATCATTCATCAATCATCAAACATCAATCAGCAATCAGCAATCAGCGATTATCAATCAGCAATCATCAATCATCAATGATCGATCATCAATCATCAATCAACAATCAACAATCATCAATCATCACGCATCCATCATCAATCATCAATCACCAATAATCTGTCATCTATATACATAAATCATTCATCAATCACCAAAAACCAATTACCAAATTTCAATCATCAACATTCAGTCATCAATGATCAATCATCAATCGCCAATCATCAATCTTCAATTATCAATCATCAATAACCAATCATCAATCATCAATCATCAATCACCAAATATCAATCATCAAAATTCGATAGTCATTCATCAGTCATCAATCTACAATCATCAATAACCAATCATCAATAGTCAATCATCAATCTGCAATCAGCAATAATCAATAACCAATCATCAAACATCAATCATCAACCATCAACCATCATTCATCAATCATCAATCATCAATCGTCGCTCATCAATGATCAATGGTCAATTATAAATTATCATTCATCACTCATCAATAAACAACGATCAATAATCAATTATCAATGATCAATTTTCAATCACCAAGAATCAACCATCAATCAACAAAAATCGTATATCAATTATCAATCACCAATAACCAATTACCAATTATCAATCATCAACAATCAATCACCATTCATCAATCATCTATCATCACCCATCAATCACCAATAATCAATCATCAATCATCAACAATCAGTCATCAATAATCAATCATCAATCATCAATCATCAATCATCAATATTCAATCATCAATCATCAATCATCAATCATCAAACATCAATAATCAATCATCAATCACCAATCATCAATCAGCAATCATCAAACATCAATAATCAATCATCAGTCACCAATCATCAATCAGCAATCAGCGATTACCAAACATCAATTATCAATCATCAATCATCAAACATCAATCATCAATCATCAAACATCAATCATCAATCATCAATCATCAAACATCAACGATCAATCATCAATCATCAATCATCAATCATCAATCATCAATCATCAATCATCAATGACCAATCATCAATCATCAATCATCAATCATCAATAATCAATCATAAATCATGAATCATCAATCATCAATCATCAATCATCAATCATCAACCACCTATTATCATTAACCAATCATAAATCATCAATCATCAATCATCCACCATCAATTATCAATCATCAATCATCAATCATTAATAATCAATAATCGAACATCAATGATCGATCACCAATCATCAATCAACAATCATCAAATATCAATCATCACGCATCCATCATCAATCACCAGTCATCAATCATCAGTCATCAATCATCAATCATCAGTAATCAATCATCAACATTCAATCATCAATCATCAATTTTCAATCATCAATAATCAATCATCAATCATCAATCATCAATCATCAATCATCAATCATCAATCATCAATCATCAATTATCAATCATCAATAATCCATCATCAATCATCAATCATCAATCATCGATCATCAATCATCAATCATCAATCATCAATCACCAATCATCAAAATTCGATAGTCTTTCATCAGTCATCATTCTACAATCATCAATATACAATGATCAATCACCAATGATCAATCAGCAATCAGCATTAATCAAAAAACAATCATCAATAATCAATCATCAAACATCAGTCATCAATAATCTATCATCAATCATCAATCATCGCTCATCAATAATCGATGTTCAATGATAAATTATCATTCATCTATCATCAATAATCAACGATGAATAATGAATCATCAATTATTCATTGTCAATCACCAATAATCAAACATCAATCATCAATAATCATATATCAATTATCAATCACCAATAACCAATTACCAATTATCAATCATCAATAATCAATCATCAATCATCAATCATCAATCATCAATTATCAATCATCAATCATCAATCATCAATCATTATTAATCAATCAATAATAATCAATTGTCAATCACCAATCATCAATCATCAATCATCAATAAACAATCCTCAAACATCAAACATCAATCAACAATCATCAATCTTCAATCATCAATCCACAATCACCTATCATCAATCATCAATCATCAATCATCAAATAAAATTCCTCAAACATCAAACATCAATCAACAATCATCAATCTTCAATCATCAATCCTCAATCACATATCATCAGTCATTATTCATCAATCATCAATCACCACTTATAATCCACCATTCACCAATCATCAATCATCAATCATCAATCATCAATAATCAATTAACAATAGTCAATCATCAATCACCAATCATCTGTCATCAATCATCAAACAATAATAATGAATCATCAGTCATCAATATTCAAATGTCAATCATCAATCATCAATAACAAATCATCAATAATCAATAATCAATATTCATTCATCAAGCATCAATCATCAATATTCAATCATAGATCGACGATAATGAATCACCAATAACCAATCATCAATCATCAATCATCAATCATCAATAACCAATCATCCAACATCAAACATCAATCAACAATCATAAATTTTCAATCATCAATCCTAAATCACCGATAATCAATCATCAATCATCATCATCAATCATCACTAATTATTCACCAAATACTTATCATCAATCATCAATCATCAATCGACAATCATCAATCATCAATCATCAACCATCAATCGTCAATCATCAATCATCAATCATCAATAACCAATCATCAATCATCAATCATCAATCATAGATCAACGATAAGCAATCACCAATAATCAATCATCAATCATCAATCATCAATCAGAAATCAATAATCATGAATCAATTTTTATCAATCTTCAATTTCTAATTATCAATCATCAATCATCAATCATCAATCATCAATCATCAATAACCAGTCACCGATCATCGACCATCAATCACTAATCATCAATAATCAATCATCAATCATCAATCATCAATCATCAATCATCAATCGTCAATCATCAATCATCAATCATCAATCATCAATCATCAGTCATCAATCATTAATCATCAATCATCAATCATCAATCATCAATAATCAATCAGTATTATTGAATCATCAATTATCAATCTTCAACTTTCAATCATCAATCATCAATTACCAAACATCAATCATCAATCATCAATCATCAATCATCAATCATTAATCATCAATCATCAATCATCAATCATCAATCATCAATCATCAATAGTCAATCAATATTAATGAATCATCAATTATCAATCTTCAACTTTCAATCATCAATCATCAATCGTCAATCATCAATCATCAATCATCAATCATCAGTCATCAATCATTAATCATCAATCAGCGTGCATCAATAATCAATCATCAATCATCAATCATAGATCAACGATAATCAATCACCAATAATCAATCATCAATCATCAATCATCAATCAGAAATCAATAATCATGAATCATTTATTATCAATTTTCAATTTTCAATTATCAATCATCAATCATCAATCATCAATCATCAATCATCAATCACCAATCACCGATCATCGATCATCAATCACTAATCATCAATCATCAATCTTCAATCATCAATCATCAATCATCAATCATCAATCGTCAATCGTCAATCATCAATCATCAATCATCAATCATCAATCATCAGTCAACAAGCATTAATCATCAATCATCAATCATCAATCATCAATAATCAATCAATATTAATGAATCATCAATTATCAATTATCAACTTTCAATCATCAATCATCAATTACCAATCATCAATCATCAATCATCAATCATCAATCTTCAATAATCAATCATCAATCATCAACCATAGATCATCGATCATCAATCACTAAACATCGGACATCTATCGTCAATCATCAGTCATCAAACATCAATCGATAATCACGAATCATCTATTTTCAATCTTCAATTTTCAATTATCAATCATCAATCATCCATCATCAATCATCAATAATCAATCATCAATCATCAATCACAGATCATCGATCATCAATCACTAATCATCAATCATCAATAATCAATCATCAATCATGAATCATTATTCATCAATGACCAATCATCAATGGTCAATAACCAAAGGTCAACAATCAACAATCTATCGTCAATAATCAATCATCAATCATCAATCACCAATCGTCAATAATCAATCATCAATCATCAAACATAGGTCATCGATCATCAATCACTAATCATCAATCATTAATCAGCAATCATCAATAATCAATCATCATTTATTAATCATCAATCATCAATCATCAAACATCAATCAGCAATCAGCAATCAGCGATCATCAATCAGCAATCACCAATAATCTGTCATCTATAATCATAAATCATTCATCAATCACCAATAACCAATTACCAATTTTCAATCATCAATATTCAGTCATCAATGATCAATCATCAATCGAAAATCATGAATCTTCAATTATCAATCATCAATAACCAATCATCAATCATCAATCATCAATCACCAATCATCAATCATCAAAATTCGATAGTCATTCATCAATCATCAGTCTAAAATCATCAATAACCAATCATCAATAGTCAATCATCAATCAGCAATCAGCAATAATCAATAACCAATCATCAAACATCAATCATCAACCATCAACCATCATTCATCAATCATCAATCATCAATCGTCGCTCATCAATGATCAATGGTCAATTATAAATTATCATTCATCACTCATCAATAAACAACGATCAATAATCAATTATCAATGATCAATTTTCAATCACCAAGAATCAACCATCAATCACCAAAAATCGTATATCAATTATCAATCACCAATAAACAATTACCAATTATCAATCTTCAATAATCAATCATCATTCATCAATCATCTATCATCACCCATCAATCACCAATAATCAATAATCAATCACCATTCATCGATCATCAATCATGTAATCATCAATCAACCAAGAACAATCGTCAATCACCAATCATCAATCATCAAACATCAATCAGCAATCAGCAATCAGCGATCATCAATCAGCAATCATCAATCATCAATTATCGATCATCAATCATCAATCAACAATCAACAATCATCAATCATCACGCATCCATCATCAATCATCAATCACCAATAATCTGTCATCTATAATCATAAATCATTCATCAATCACCAATAACCAATTACCAATTTTCAATCATCAACATTCAGTCATCAATGATCAATCATCAATCGCCAATCATCAATCTTCAATTATCAATCATCAATAACCAATCATCAATCATCAATCATCAATCACCAAACATCAATCATCAAAATTCGATAGTCATTCATCAATCATCAATCTACAATCATCAATAACCAATCATCGATAGTCATCCATCAATCAGCAATCAGCAATAATCAATAACCAATCATCAAACATCAATCATCAGCCATCAACCATCATTCATCAATCATCAATCATCAATCGTCGCTCATCAATGATCAATGGTCAATTATAAATTATCATTCATCACTCATCAATAAACAACGATCAATAATCAATTATCAATGATCCATTTTCAATCACCAAGAATCAACCATCAATCAACAAAAATCGTATATCAATTATCAATCACCAATAACCAATTACCAATTATCAATCATCAACAATCAATCACCATTCATCAATCATCTATCATCACCCATCAATCACCAATAATCAATCATCAATCATCATTAATCAGTTATCAATCATCAATCATCAATCAACAATAAACAATCGACAATCACTGATCATCAATCATCTTTCATCAATTATCAATCATCAAACATCTATCACCAATCAACAATCAGCAATCATAAGTCATCAATCCTCAATCACCTATCATCGATAATCGAGTATCAATCATCAATCATCAGTAATCAATCATCAATCACCAAACATCAATAATCAAACATCAATCACAAATCATCAATCAGCAATCAGCGATTATCAAACATCAATAATCAATCATCAATCACCAATCATCAATCAGCAATCAGTGATTATCAAACATCAATCATCAATCATCAATCATCAAACATCAATCATCAATCATCGATCATCAATCATCAATCATCAATCATCAATCATCAATCATCAATCATCAATAATCAATCATCAATCATGAATCATCAACCATCAATCATCAATCATCAATCATCAACCACCTATCATCATTAATCAATCATAAATTATCAATCATCAATCATCAAATATCAATCATCAATCATCAATCATCAATCATTAATAATCAATAATCAATCATAAATGATCCATCACCAATCATCAATCAACAATCATCAAATATCAATCATCACGCACCCATCATCAATCACCAGTCATCAATCATCAGTCATCAATAATCATTATTCAAACATCAATCACCAACAACCAATACCAAATATCAATAATCAATCCTCATTTATCCATAATCAATCATCAATCATCAATCATCAATCATCAATTATCAATCATCAATCATCAATCATCAATCATGAATCATCAATCATCAATCATCAATCATCAATCATCAATCAAAAATACTCAATCATCAATCATTTATAATCAATTATTAATAATCAATAAATAATAATCAATTGTCAATCACCAATCATCAATCATCAATCATCAATAACCAATCCTCAAACATCAAACATCAATCAACAATCATCAATCTTCAATCATCAATCCTCAATCACCTATCATCAATCATCAATCATCAATCATCAATTACCAATCCTCAAACATCAAACATCAATCAACAATCATCAATCTTCAGTCATCAGTCTTCAATCACCGATAATCAATCAATAATCATCAATCATCAATCATCATTAATAATAATCCACCATTCACCAATCATCAATCATCAATCATCATCATCAATCATCACTAATTATTCACCAAAAACTAATCATCAATCATCAATCATCAATCGACAATCATCAATCATCAATCATCAATTATCAATCGTCAATCATCAATCATCAATCATCAATCATCAATAATCAGTCATCAATAATTAATCATCAATCATCAATCATCAAGCATCAATCATCAATCGTCAATCATAGATCAACGATAATCAATCACCAATTATCAATAATCAATCATCAATCATCAATGAGAAATCAATAATCATGAATCATTTTTTATCAATCTTCAATTTTTAATTATCATGCATCAACCATCAATCATCAATCATCAATCATCAATCATCAATCACCAATCACCGATCATCGATAATCAATCACTAATCATCAATCATCAATCATCAATCATCAATCATCAATCATCAATCATCAATCGTCAATCATCAATCATCAATCATCAATTCAATCATCAGTCATCAATCATTAATCATCAATCATCAATCATCAATCATCAATCATCAATAGTCAATCAATATTAATGAATCATCAATTATCAATCTTCAACTTTCAATCATCAATCATCAATCGTCAATCATCACTCATCAGTCATCAATAATCAACCATCAGTCATCACTCAATAATAATCAATCATCAATCATCAAGCATCAATCATAAATCATCAATCATAGATCAGCGATAATCAATCACCAATAATCAATCATCAATCATCAATCATCAATTAGAAATCAATAATCATGAATCATTTATTATCACCCTTCAATTTTCAATTATCAATCATCAATCATCAATCATCAACCATCAATCATCAATCACCAATCACCGATCATCGATCATCAATCACTGATCATCAATCAT
The DNA here is from genome assembly GCA_948099385.1 of Fasciola hepatica. NCBI lineage: Eukaryota > Metazoa > Platyhelminthes > Trematoda > Plagiorchiida > Fasciolidae > Fasciola > Fasciola hepatica. Next base: position 901,064 of record CANUEZ040000211.1, on the reverse strand, counting down.
CAATCATCAATCATCAATCATCAATCATCAATTACCAATCATCAATCATCAATCATCAATCATCAATCATCGAGCATCAATCATCATTTATAAATCATCGATAATCAGTCACTAATCATCAATCATCAATCATTAATCATAAGTCATCAATTTTCAAATTTCAATCATCAATCAATAATAATCAGTCATCAATAATCATAAATAAATCATCAATCACCAATAATCATTTACCAATTTTCGACCATCAATCATCAGTCATCCATAACCAATCATCAATAATCAATCACCAAGCATCACACATCAATTATCAATCATAAATATTCAATCATCAATCATCAATCATCAATCAGCAATCAGCAATCATCAATCATCAGCCATCAATAATCAATAATCAATCATCAATCATCAATCATCAATCAGCAATCATCAATCATCAGTCATCAATAATCAATTAACAATAGTCAATCATCAATCACCAATCATCAATCATCAATAATCAATCAATAGTAATGAATCATCAGTCATCAATCTTCAAATTTCAATCTTCAATCATCAATAACCAATCATCAATAATCAATCATCAATATGCAATCATCAAGAATCAATCATCATTCATCAATCATAGATCAACGATAATCAATCACCAATAACCAGTCATCAATCAGCAATCATCAATAACCAATCATCGAACATCAAACATCAATCAACTGTCATCAATCGTCAATCATCAATCCTCAATCACCGATAATCAATCATCAATCATCAATCATCAATCATCACTTATAATTCACCAAAAACTAATTATCAATCATCAATCATCAATCGACAATCATCAATCATCAATCATCAATCGTCAACCGTCAGTTAGCAATCATCCATCATCAGTCATTAATCATCAAACATCAAGCATCAATCATCAATCATCAATCATCAATCATCAAACACCAATCATCAATCATCAATCATCAATCATAAATCATCGATAATCAGTCACTAGTCATCAATCATCAATCATCAATCATCAACCATCAATCATCAAGCATCAATCATCAATTATAAATCATCGATAATCAGTCACTTATCATCAATCATCAATCATTAATCATAAATCAACATTCTTCAAATTTCAATCATCAATCAGTAATAATCAGTCATCAATATTCATAAAAAATCATCAATCACCAATAATCAATTACCAATTTTCGACCATCAATCATCAGTCATCTATAATCAATCATCAATAATCAATTATCAAGCATCACATATCAATTATCAATTATAAATAATCAATCATCAATCATCAATCATCAATCTTCAAAAGGCATGCATCAATCATCAATCTTCAACCATGGATCATCGATCATCAATCACCAATAACCAATCATCAATCATCAATCATCAATCATCAATAACCAATCATCCAACATAAAACATTAATCAACAGTCATCAATCATCAATAATCAATCATCAATCATCGATATTCAATCATCAATCATCATCACAAATCATCACTAATTATTCACCAAACACTAACCATCAATCATCAATCATCAAACGACAATCATCAATCATCAATCATCAATCATCAATCGTCAATCATCAATCATCAATCATCAATCATCAATCATCAAACATCAACCATCAATCGTCAATCATCAAAAATCGATCAGCATTCATCAATAATCAATCAGCAATCATCAATCATCAGTCATCAATAATCAATTAACAATAGTCAATCATCAATAACCAATCATCAATCATCAATCATCAATCATCAATAACCAATCATACAACATCAAACATCAATCAAAAATCATCAATCTTCAATCATCAATCCTACATCACCGATAATCAATCATCAATCATCATCATCAATCATCACTAATAATTCACCAAACACTAATCATCAATCATCAATCATCAATCGACAATCATCAATTAAATCATCAATCATCAATCGTCAATCATCAATCATCAATCATCAATCATCAGTCATCAATCATTAATCATCAATCAGCGTGCATCAATAATCAATCACTAATCATCAATCATCAATCATCAATCATCAATCATCAATCATCAATCATCAATCGTCAATCATCAATCATTAATCATCAATCACCAATAATCAGTCATCAATCATTAATCATCAATCATCAATCATCAATCATCAATCATCAATAATCAATCAATATTAATGAATCATCAATTATCTATCATCAACTCTCAATCATCAATCATCAATTACCAATCATCAATCATCAATCATCAATCATCAATCATCAAGCATCAATCATCAATCATCAACCATAGATCATCGATCATAAATCACTAATCATCGATCATCAATATTCAATCATCAATCATCAAACATCAATCGATAATCATGAATCATCTATTTTCAATCTTCAATATTCAATCATCAATCATCAATCACTTATCATTAATCATCAATCATCAATAATCAATCATCAATCATGAAACATTAATCATCAATGATCAGTCATCAATGGTCAATAACCAATGGTTAACAATCAACAATCTATCGTCAATAATCAATCATCAATCATCAATCACCAATCGTCAATAATCAATCATCAATCATCAAACATAGATCATCGATCATCAATCACCAATCATCAATCATTCATCAGCAATCATCAATAATCAATCATCATTTATTAATCATCATTCATCAATCATCAAACATCAATCAGCAATCAGCAATCAGCGATCATCAATCAGCAATCATCAATCATCAATGATCGATCATCAATCATCAATCATCAATAATCTGTCATCTATAATCATAAATCATTCATCAATCACCAATAACCAATTACCAATTTTCAATCATCAACATTCAGTCACCAATGATCAATGATCAATCATCAATCATCAATCTTCAATTATCAATCATCAATAACCAATCATCTATCATCAATCATCAATCATCAATCATCAGTCATCAAATTTCGATAGTCATTCATCAATCATCAATCTATAATCACCAATAACCAATCATCAATATTCAACCATCCATCAGCAATCAGCAATAATCAATAACCAATCATCAAACATCAATCATCAACCATCAACCATCATTCATCAATCATCAATCATCAATCGTCGCTCATCAATGATCAATGGTCAATTATAAATTATCATTCATCACTCATCAATAAACAACGATCAATAATCAATTATCAATGATCCATTTTCAATCACCAAGAATCAACCATCAATCAACAAAAATCGTATATCAATTATCAATCACCAATAACCAATTACCAATTATCAATCATCAACAATCAATCACCAATCATCAATCATCTATCATCACCCATCAATCACCAATAATCAATCATCAATCATCATTATACAGTTATCAATCATCAATCATCAATCAACAATAAACAATCGACAATCACTGATCATCAATCATCTTTCATCAATTATCAATCATCAAACATATATCACCAATCAACAATCAGCAATCATAAGTCATCAATCCTCAATCACCTATCATCGATAATCAAGAATCAATCATCAATCATCAGTAATCAATCATCAATCACCAATCATCAATAATCAATCATCAATCATCAATCATCAAACATCAATCATCAAACATCAATAATCAATCATCAATCAAAAATCATCAATCAGCAATCAGCGATTAGCAAACACCAATCATCAATCATCAATCATCAAACATCAATCATCAATCATCAACCATCAATCATCAATCATCAATCATCAAACATCAATCTTCAATCATCAATCAACAATCATCAATCATCAATAATCAATCATCAATCATCAATGACCAATCATCAATCATCAATCATCAGTCATCAACAATCAATCATCAATCATCAATCATCAATCAGCAATCATCAATCATCAATCATCAACCACCTATTATCATTAATCTATTATAAATCATCAATCATCAATCATCAAATATCCACCATCAATCATCAATCATCAATCATTATTAATCAATAATCAATCATCAATGATCGATCACCAATCATCAATCAACAATCATCAAACATCAATCATCACGCATCCATCAACAATCACCAGTCATCAATCATCAGTCATCAATAATCATTATTCAAACATCAATCACCAACAACCAATATCAAATATCAATAATCAATCCTCATTTATCGATAATCAATCATCAATCATCAATCATCAATCATCAATTATCGATCATCAATAATCCATCATCAATCATCAATCATCAATCATCGATCATCAATCATCAATCATCAATCATCAATCACCAATCATCAAAATTCGATAGTCTTTCATCAGTCATCATTCTACAATCATCAATATACAATGATCAATCACCAATGATCAATCAGCAATCAGCAATAATCAAAAAACAATCACCAATAATCAATCATCAAACATCAGTCATCAATAATCTATCATCAATCATCAATCATCGCTCATCAATAATCGATGGTCAATGATAAATTATCATTCATCTACCATCAATAAACAACGATCAATAATCAATCATCAATTATCCATTGTCAATCATCAATAATCAAACATCAATCTTCAGTAATCATATATCAATTATCAATCACCAATAACCAATTACCAATTATCAATAATCAATAATCAATCATCAATCATCAATCATAAATACTCAATCATCAATCATTTATAATCAATCAATAATAATCAATCAATAATAATCAATTGTCAATCACCAATCATCAATCATCAATCATCAAAAACCAATCCTCAAACATCAAACATCAATCAACAATCATCAATCTTCAATCATCAATCATCAATCATGAGTCATCAATCATATATCATCGATAATCAGCCACTAATCATCAATCATTAATCACCAATCATCAATCATCAATCATCAATCATCAATCATCAATCGTCAATCGTCAGTCATCAATCATCAATTATCAATCATCAGTCATAAATCATCAATCATCAATCATCAATCATCAATCATCAATCATCAATCATCAATCATCAATATTCAATCATCAAATATCAATCATCAATCATCAATCATCAATCATCAGTCATCAATCATCGATCATCAATCATCAATCATCAATCATCAGTCATCAATCATTAATCATCAATCATCAATCATCAATCATCAATCATCGATCATCAACCATCAATCATAGATCATCGATCATCAATCACCAATGATCAATCATCAATCATCAATGAATAATCGTGAATCATTTATTATCAATCTTCAATTTTCAATTATCAATCATCAGTCATCAATTACCAATCATCAATCATCAATCATCAATCATCAATCAATAAAAATGAATCACCAATTATCAATCTTCAAATTTCAGTCATCAATCATCAAATACCAATCATCACCCATCAATCACTAACCATCAAATATCATGCATCAATCATCAATCATCAACCATGGATCATCGATCATCAATCACCAATTACCAATCATCAATCATCAATCATCAATCATCAATAACCAATCATCCAACATAAAACATCAATCAACAATCATCAATCTTCAATAATCAATCATCAATCACCGATAATCAATCATCAATCATCATCATCAATCATCACTAATTATTCACCAAACACTAATCATCAATCATCAATCATCAATCGACAATCATCAATCATCAATCATTAATCATCAATCCTCAATCATCAATCATCAATCATCAATCATCAGTCATCAATCATTAATCATCAATCATCAATCATCAATCACCCATCACCGACCATCGATCATCAATCACTGATCATCAATCATCAATCATCAATCATCTATCATCAATGGTCAATCATCAATCGTCAATCATCAATCATCAATCATCAGTCATCAAACATTAATCACCAATCATCAATCATCAATCATCAATCATCAATCATCAATCAATAATAATGAATCATCAATTATCAATCTTCAACTTTCAATCATCAATCATCAATTACCCATCATCAATCATCAATCATCAATCATCAATCATGAAGCATCAATCATCAATTATAAATCATCGATAATCAGTCACTAATCATCAATCATCAATCATTAATCATAGATCATCAATCTTCAAATTTCAATCATCAATCATTAATAATCAGTCATCAATAATCATAAATAAATCATCAATCACCAATAACCAATTACCAATTTTCCACCATCTATCATCAGTCATCTATAATCAATCATCAATAATCAATCATCACCATCACACATCAATTATCAATCATAAATAACCAATCATCAATCATCAATCATCAATCAGCAATCAGCAATCATCAATCATCAGTCATCAATAATCAATAATCAATCATCAATCATCAAAAATCAATCAGCAATCCTCAATCATCAGTCATCAATAAACAGTTAACAATAATCAATCATCAATCACTAATCATCAATCATCAATCATCAAACAATAATAATGAATCATCAGTCATCAATCTTCAAATTTCAATCATCAATCATCAATAACCAATCGTCAATAATCAATCATCAATATTCAATCATCAATCGTAAATCATAAATCATCAATCATCAATTAAAAATCGTCAATCACAAATCAATAATCATCAAACATAAACTATCAATCATCAAACGTCAATCATCACTCAACAATCATCTCTCATCAATTATTAATCATCAATCACCTATCATCAATCATCAATTATCAATCATCAATCATCAATAATCAATCATCAATCACTAATCATTAATCATCAATCATCAATCATCAATCATCAATCATCAATCGTCAATCATCAATCATCAATAATCAATCATCAATCATCGATCATCAATCATCAATCATCAATCATCAATCATCAGTCATCAATCATCGATCATCAATCATTAGTTATCAATCATCAATCATCAAACATCAATCAAAGATCATCAATAATCAATCATCAATCGTAAATCATAAATCATCAATCATCAATTACCAATCGTCAAAAACAAATCAACAATCATTATTCATCAACTATCAATCATCAAACGTCAGTCATCAATCAACAATCATCTCTCATAAATTATCAATCATCAATCACCTATCATCAATCATCAATTATCAATCATCAATCATCAATAATCAATCATCAATCACTAAACATCAATCATCAATTATCAATCATCATTCATCAATCATCAATCGTCAATCATCAATCATCAATAATCAATCATCAATCATCGATCATGAATCATCAATCATCAATAATCAATCATCAATTATCTATCATTAACAATCAATCATCAACCATCGATCAACAATCATAGATCCTCGATCATTAGTCACTAATTATCAAACATCAATCCCCAATCATCAACCATCAATCATCAATCATTAATCATCAATCATCAATCATCAATCGTCAATCATCTATCATCAGTCATCAATTACCAATCTTCAATCATCAAACATCAATCATCTTTCAAAAATCATCAAGAATCAATCATCAATCATCAATCATCAATCATCATTCGTCAATCATCAATCATCAATCATCAATCGTCAATCACCAATCAACAATCACCAATCATCAGTCATCAATCTCCAATTATCAATAATCAATCTTCAATCATCTATCATCAATCATCAATCATCAATCATCAACCATCAATCACCAAACATCAACCATCAATCATGAATCACCAATCATCAACCATCAATAATCAATCATCAATGATTATTCATCAATCCTCATTCATGACTCATCTATCATCAAACATCAACCAATAATAATCAATCATCAATTATCAGTCATCAGTGGTCAACGGACAATAATCAATCATCAATAATCAGTCACCGGTAATCAACTATAAATAATCAATTATCATTCGTGAATCATCATCGATCGAAATTCCATAATCAATGATCAATTACCAATCATCAATCATCAATCATCAATAATCTATGATCAATCATCAATCAACAATCATCAATAATCAATCAATAATAATCAATCGTCAATCACCAATTATCAATCATCAATCATCAATCATCAATCATCAAACGTCAATCATCAAACATCAATAATCAATCATCAAACATCAATCCTCAATTATATATCATCAATCATCAATTATCAAACATCAATCGTCACTCATCAATTATCAAACACTAATTATCAGTCATCAACCATCAATCATCAATCATCAATCATCAAGCTTCAATCATCAATCATCAATCATTAATCATCAACCATCAATCACCAATCATCAATCATCAATCATGAATCACCAATCATCAACCATCAATAATCATTCATCAATAATTATTCATCAATCCTCATTCATCAATCATCAATCATCAATCATAAATCATCACTCATCAATCATTAATCATCAGTCATAAATCATCAATCATCAATCATCAATCATCAATCATCAATCATCAATCATCAATCAACACTCAGCAAACACCAATCATCAATCATCAATCATCTATCATCAATCATCCATCATCAGTCACAAATCATCAATCATCAATCACCAATCATCAATCATCAATAATCAATCAATAATCATAAATCATTATTCATCAAAAATCAACCATCAATCAGCAATCAGCAATTATCAATCATCAACTTTAAATCATCGATCATCGCTCATCAATCATCAATCATCAATCGTCAATCATCAATCATCAATCATCAATAATCAATTATCAATCATCAATCATCAATCATCAATCATCAATCATCAATCATCAATCAATAATAATGAATCGCTAAATATCAATCTTCAAATTTCAATCATCAAAAATCAATAACCAATCTTCAATCATCACTAATCAATCATCAATCATCAATAAGCAATCAGCAATCAGCAATCATCAATAATCGATCATCAATCATCAATCATCAAACATCAATCACCAGTCATCAATCATCAATAATCAATCATCAATCATCAATCATCAATCATCAATCATCAATCATCCATCAGCAAACATCAATCATCAATCATCAATCATCAATCATCAATCATCCATCATCAGTCACAAATCATCAATCTTCAACCACCAATCAATCATAATCAATCATAAATCAATAATTATAAATCATCAATCATCCATCATCAATCATCAATAATCATCATCAATATACATAAATAATTCTTCAATAAACAATAACCAATTACCAATTTTCCAACATCAATCATCAGTAATCAATAATCAATCATCAATCATTAATCATCAATCATCAATTATCAAACCTCAGTAATCAATAATCAATCATCAATCATCAATATTCAATCAGCAATCATCAATCAGCAGTCATCAATAATCAATCATCAATCATCAATCTTCAATAATCAATCATCAATCATCAATCATCAATCATCAATAATCAATTATCAATCATCAATCATCAATCATCAATCATCAATCATCAATCATCAACCACCTATTATCATTAATCAATTATAAATCATCAATCATCAATCATCAAATATCCACCATCAATCATCAATCATCAATCATTAATAATCAATAATCAATCATCAATGATCGATCACCAATCATCAATCAACAATCATCAAACATCAATCATCACGCATCCATCAACAATCACCAGTCATCAATCATCAGTCATCAATAATCATTATTCAAACATCAATCACCAACAACCAATATCAAATATCAATAATCAATCCTCATTTATCCATAATCAATCATCAATCATCAATCATCAATCATCAATTATCAATCATCAATAATCCATCATCAATCATCAATCATCACACATCGATCATCAATCATCAATCATCAATCATCAATCACCATTCATCAAAATTCGATAGTCTTTCATCAGTCATCATTCTACAATCATCAATATACAATGATCAATCACCAATGATCAATCAGCAATCAGCAATAATCAAAAAACAATCACCAATAATCAATCATCAAACATCAGTCATCAATAATCTATCTTCAATCATCAATCATCGCTCATCAATAATCGATGTTCAATGATAAATTATCATTCATCTACCATCAATAAACAACGATCAATAATCAATCATCAAATATCCATTGTCAATCATCAATAATCAAACATCAATCATCAGTTATCATATATCAATTATCAATCACCAATAACCAATTCCCAATTATCAATAATCAATAATCAATCATCAATCATCAATCATAAATACTCAATCATCAATAATTCATAATCAATCAATAATAATCAATCAATAATAATCAATTGTCAATCACCAATCATCAATCATCAATCATCAATAACCAATCCTCAAACATCAAACATCAATCAACAATCATCAATCATCAATGATCAATCATCAATCATCAATCATCAATCATCAATCATCAATATTCAATCATCAATTATCAATCATCAATCATCAATCATCAATCATCAGTCATCAATCATCGATCATCAATCATCAACCATCAATCATCAGTCATCAATCATTAATCATCAATCATCAATCATCAATCATCAATCATCAATATTCAATCATCAATCATCAATCATCAATCATGAATCATCAATGAATAATCGTGAATCATTTATTATCAATCTTCAATTTTCAATTATCAATCATCAGTCATCAATTACCAATCATCAATCATCAATCATCAATCATCAATCATCAATCATCAATCATCAGTCATCAATTACCAATCATCAATCATCAATCATCAATCATCAATCATCAATCATCGATAATCAGTCACTAATCATCAATCATTAATCACCAATCAACAATCATCAATCATCAATCATCAATCATCAATCGTCAATCGTCAGTCATCAATCATCAATTATCAATCATCAGTCATAAATCATCAATCATCAATCATCAATCATCAATTATCAATCATCAATCATCAATCATCAATCATCAATATTCAATCAACAATTATCAATCATCAATCATCAATCATCAATCATCAGTCATCAATCATCGATCATCAATCATCAACCATCAATCATCAGTCATCAATCATTAATCATCAATCATCAATCATCAATCATCAATCATCGATCATCAATCATCAATCATAGATCACCGATCATCAATCACCAATGATCAATCATCAATCATCAATCATCAATCATCAATCATCAATGAATAATCGTGAATCATTTATTATCAATCTTCAATTTTCAATTATCAATCATCAGTCATCAATTACCAATCATCAATCATCAATCATCAATCATCAATCAATAAAAATGAATCATCAATTATCAATCTTCAAATTTCAGTCATCAATCATCAAATACCAATCATCACCCATCAATCACTAATCATCAAATATCATGCATCAATCATCAATCATCAACCATGGATCATCGATCATCAATCACCAAATACCAATCATCAATCATCAATCATCAATCATCAATAACCAATCATCCAACATAAAACATCAATCAACAATCATCAGTCATCAATCATTAATCATCAATTATCAATCATGAATGATCAATCATCAATCATCAATCATCAATCATCAATCATCAATAATCAATCATCAATCATCAATCGTCAATCATCAATCATCAATCATCAATCATCAGTCATCAATAATTAATCATCAATCATCAATCATCAATGATCAATCATCAATCATCAATCATCAATCACCAATCACCGACCATCGATCATCAATCACTGATCATCAATCATCAATCATCAATCATCTATCATCAATGGTCAATCATCAATCGTCAATCATCAATCGTCAATCATCAGTCATCAATCATCAATCATCAATCATCAATCATCGATCATCAATCATCAATCATCAATCATCAATCACCAATCATCAAAATTCGATAGTCTTTCATCAGTCATCATTCTACAATCATCAATATACAATGATCAATCACCAATGATCAATCAGCAATCAGCAATAATAAAAAAAATCACCAATAATCAATCATCAAACATCAGTCATCAATAATCTATCTTCAAACATCAATCATCGCTCATCAATAATCGATGGTCAATGATAAATTATCATTCATCTACAATCAATAAACAACGATCAATAATCAATCATCAATTATCCATTGTCAATCATCAATAATCAAACACCAATCATCAGTAATCAAATATCAATTATCAATCACCAATAACCAATTACCAATTATCAATAATCAATCCTCAAACATCAAACATCAATCATCAATCATCAATCATCAATCATCAATTATCAATCATGAGTCATCAGTCATATATCATCGATAATCAGTCACTAATCATCAATCATTAATCACCAATCATCAATCATCAATCATCAATCATCAATCATCAATCGTCAAACGTCAGTCATCAATCATCAATTATCAAATATCAGTCATAAATCATCAATCATCAATCATCAATCATCAATCATCAATCATCAATCATCAATCATCAATCATCAATCATCAATCATCAATCATCAATCATCAATCATCAATCATCAGTCATCAATCATCAATCATCAATCATCAGTCATCAATCATCGATCATTAATCATCAATCATCAATTATCAATTTTCAATCATTAATCATCAATAATCAAACATCAATCATCAATCATCGATCATAAATCATCAATCATCAATCATCGATCATCAATCACAAATGATCAATCATCAATCATCAATCATCAATCATCAGTCATCAATCATCAATCATCAATCATCAGTCATCAATCATCGATCATTAATCATCAATCATCAATCATCAGTCATCAATCATTAATCATCAATCATCAATCATCAATCACCAATCATCAATAATCAATCATCAATCATCAATCGTCAATCATCAATCATCAATCAGCAATCATCAGTCATCAATCATTAATCATCAATCATCAATCATCAATGATCAATCATCAATCATCAATCATCAATCACCAATCACCGACCATCGATCATCAATCACTGATCATCAATCATCAATCATCAATCATCTATCATCAATGGTCAATCATCAATCGTCAATCATCAATCATCAATCATCAGTCATCAATCATCAATCATCAATCATCAATCATCGATCATCAATCATCAATCATCAATCATCAATCACCAATCATCAAAATTCGATAGTCTTTCATCAGTCATCATTCTACAATCATCAATATACAATGATCAATCACCAATGATCAATCAGCAATCAGCAATAATAAAAAAAATCACCAATAATCAATCATCAAACATCAGTCATCAATAATCTATCTTCAATCATCAATCATCGCTCATCAATAATCGATGGTCAATGATAAATTATCATTCATCTACAATCAATAAAAAACGATCAATAATCAATCACCAATTATCCATTGTCAATCATCAATAATCAAACACCAATCATCAGTAATCATATATCAATTATCAATCACCAATAACCAATTACCAATTATCAATAATCAATCCTCAAACATCAAACATCAATCAACAATCATCAATCTTCAATCATCAATTATCAATCATGAGTCATCAGTCATATATCATCGATAATCAGTCACTAATCATCAATCATTAATCACCAATCATCAATCATCAATCATCAATCATCAATCATCAATCGTCAATCGTCAGTCATCAATCATCAATTATCAATCATCAGTCATAAATCATCAATCATCAATCATCAATCATCAATCATCAATCATCAATCATCAATCATCAATCATCAATCATCAATCATCAATCATCAATCATCAATCATCAATCATCAGTCATCAATCATCAATCATCAATCATCAGTCATCAATCATCGATCATTAATCATCAATCATCAATAATCAGTCATCAATCATTAATCATCAATCATCAATCATCAATCATCAATCATCGATCATCAATCATCAATCATCAATCATCGATCATCAATCACCAATGATCAATCATCAATCATCAATCATCAATCATCAATAACCAATCATCCAACATAAAACATCAATCAACATTTATCAATCTTCAATAATCAATCATCAATCACCGATAATCAATCATCAATCATCATCATCAATCATCACTAATTATTCACCAAACACTAATCATCAATCATCAATCATCAATCGACAATCATCAATCATCAATCATCAATCATCAATCGTCAATCATCAATCATCAATCAGCAATCATCAGTCATCAATCATTATTCATCAATCATCAATCATCAATGATCAATCATCAATCATCAATCATCAATCACCAATCACCGACCATCGATCATCAATCACTGATCATCAATCATCAATCATCAATCATCTATCATCAATGGTCAACCATCAATCGTCAATCATCAATCATCAATCATCAGTCATCAAAAAATAATCATCAATCATCAATCATCAATCATCAATCATCAATCATCAATCAATATTAATGAATCATCAATTATCAATCTTCAACTTTCAATCATCCATCATCAATTACCAATCATCAATCATCAATCAGCAATCATCAATCATGAAGCATCAATCATCAATTATAAATCATCGATAATCAGTCACTTATCATCAATCATCAATCATTAATCATAGATCATCAATCTTCAAATTTCAATCATCAATCATAAATAGTCGGTCATCAATAATCATGAATAAATCATCAATCACCAATAACCAATTACCAATTTTCGACCATCTATCATCAGTCATCTATAATCAATCATCAATAATCAACCATCAAGCATCACACATCAATTATCAATCATAAATAATCAATCATCAATCATCAATCAGCAATCAGCAATCAGCAATCATCAATCATCAGTCATCAATAATCAATAATCAATCATCAATCATCAATAATCAATCAGCAATCCTCAGTCATCAGTCATCAATAAACAATTAACAATAATCAATCATCAATCACTAATCATCAATCATCAATCATCAAACAATAATAATGAATCATCAGTCATCAATCTTCAAATTTCAATCATCCATCATCAATAACCAATCGTCAATAATCAATCATCAATATTCAATCATCAATCGTAAATCATAAATCATCAATCATCAATTAAATATCGTCAATCACATATCAACAATCATCAAACATAAACTATCAATCATCAAACGTCAATCATCACTCAACAATCATCTCTCATCAATTATTAATCATCAATCACCTATCATCAATCATCAATTATCAATCATCAATCATCAATAATCAATCATCAATCACTAATCATTAATCATCAATCATCAATCATCAATCATCAATCATCAATCGTCAATCATCAATCATCAATAATCAATCATCAATCATCGATCATCAATCATCAATCATCAATCATCAATCATCAGTCATCAATCATCAATCATCAATCATTAGTTATCAATCATCAATCATCAAACATCAATCATAGATCATCAATAATCAATCATCAATCGTAAATCATAAATCATCAATCATCAATTACCAATCGTCAAGCACAAATCAACAATCATTATTCATCAACTATCAATCATCAAACGTCAGTCATCAATCAACAATCATCTCTCATAAATTATCAATCATCAATCACCTATCATCAATCATCTATTATCAATCATCAATCATCAATAATCAATCATCAATCACTAAACATCAATCATCAATTATCAATAATCAATCATCAATCATCAATCGTCAATCATCAATCATCAATAATCAATCATCTATCATTAACAATCAATCATCAACCATCGATCAACAATCATAGATCCTCGATCATTAGTCACTAATTATCAATTATCAATCCCCAATCATCAACCATCAATCATCAATCATTAATCATCAATCATCAATCATTAGTTATCAATCATCAATCATCAAACATCAATCAAAGATCATCAATAATCAATCATCAATCGTAAATCATAAATCATCAATCATCAATTACCAATCGTCAAACACAAATCAACAATCATTATTCATCAACTATCAATCATCAAACGTCAGTCATCAATCAACAATCATCTCTCATAAATTATCAATCATCAATCACCTATCATCAATCATCAATTATCAATCATCAATCATCAATCATCAATCGTCAATCATCAATCATCAATAATCAATCATCAATCATCGATCATGAATCATCAATCATCAATAATCAATCATCAATCATCTATCATTAACAATCAATCATCAACCATCGATCAACAATCATAGATCCTCGATCATTAGTCACTAATTATCAAACATCAATCCCCAATCATCAACCATCAATCATCAATCATTAATCATCAATCATCAATCATCAATCGTCAATCATCTATCATCAATCATCAATTAACAATCTTCAATCATCAAACATCAATCATCTTTCAAAAATCATCAAGCATCAATCATCAATCATCAATCATCAATCATCAATAATCAATCATCAATCATCAATCATCAATCGTCAATCATCAATCATCAATCATCAACCATCAATCACCAATCAACAATCACCAATCATCAGTCATCAATCTCCAATTATCAATAACCAATCTTCAATCATCTATCATCAATCATCAATCATCAATCATCAACCATCAATCACCAAACATCAACCATCAATCATGAATCACCAATCATCAACCATCAATAATCAATCATCAATGATTGTTCATCAATCCTCATTCATGACTCATCTATCATCAAACATCAACCAATAATAATCAATCATCAATTATCAGTCATCAGTGGTCAACGGACAATAATCAATCATCAATAATCAGTCACCGGTAATCAACTATAAATAATCAATTATCATTCAGGAATCATCATCAATCGAAATTCCATAATCAATGATCAATTACCAATCATCAATCATCATTCATCAATAATCTATGATCAATCATCAATCAACAATCATCAATAATCAATCAATAATAATCAATCGTCAATCACCAATTATCAATCATCAATCATCAATCATCAATCATCAAACGTCAATCATCAAACATCAATAATCAATCATCAAACATCAATCCTCAATTATATATCATCAATCATCAATTATCAAACATCAATCATCACTCATCAATCATCAATCACTAATTATCAGTCATCAACCATCAATAATCAATCATCAATCATCAAGCTTCAATCATCAATCATCAATCATCAATCATCAACAATCAATCACCAATCATCAATCATCAATCATGAATCACCAATCATCAACCATCAATAATCATTCATCAATAATTATTCATCAATCCTCATTCATCAATCATCTATCATCAAACATCAACCATAAATAATCAATCATCAATTTTCAGTCATCAGTGATCAACAGACAATAATCAATCATCAATAATCAGTCACAGGTAATCAACCCTAAATCATCAATTATCAATAGGATTCATCATTGATCAATCCTCCATAATCAATGATCAATTATCAATCATCAATCATCAATCATCAATCATCAATCATCAATCATCAATAATCAATTATCAATCGTCAATCACCAATCATCAATAATCAACAATCAATCATCAATAATTATTCATCAATACTCATTCATCAATCATCTATCATCAAACATCAACCATTAATAATCAATCATCAATTTTCAGTCATCAGTGATCAACAGACAATAATCAATCATCAGTAATCAGTCACAGGTAATCAACCCTAAATCATCAATTATCAATCAGGATTCATCATCGTTCAATCTTCCATAATCAATGATCAATTATCAATCATCAATCATCAATCATCAATCATCAATCATCAATCATCAATCAACAATAATCAACAAACGTTCAATAATAATCAATCGTCAATCACCAATTATCAATCATCAATCATCAATCATCACTATACAATCATCAATCACTAATCATCAATCATCAACCATCAATCATCAATCATCAATCATCAATCATAAATCATCACTCATCAATCATTAATCATCAGTCATAAATCATCAATCATCAATCATCAATCATCAATCATCAATCATCAATCATCAATCAACACTCAGCAAACACCAATCATCAATCATCAATCAGCAATCATCAATCATCCATCATCAGTCACAAATCATCAATCATCAATCACCAATCATCAAACATCAATCATCAATCATTAATCATAAATCATTATTCATCAAAAATCAACCATCAATCAGCAATCAGCAATTATCAATCATCAATTTTAAATCATCGATCATCGCTCATCAATCATCAATCATCAATCGTCAATCATCAATCATCAATCATCAATAATCAATTATCAATCATCAATCATCAATCATCAATCATCAATCAACAATCATCAATCAATAATAATGATCCGCTAAATATCAATCTTCAAATTTCAATCATCAAAAATCAATAACCAATCTTCAATCATCACTAATCAATCATCAATCATCCATCATCAATCAGCAATCATCAATCATCAATAATCAATCATCAATCATCAATCATCAAACATCAATCACCAGTCATCAATCATCAATAATCAATCATCAATCATCAATCATCAATCATCAATCATCACTCATCCATCAGCAAACATCAATCATCAATCATCAATCATCAATCATCAATCATCCATCATCAGTCAGAAATCATCAATCTTCAACCACCAATCAATCATATTCAATCATAAATCAATAATTATAAATCATCAATCATCAATCATCAATCATCAATAATCATCATCAATATACATAATTAAATCTTCAATCACCAATAACCAATTACCAATTTTCCAACATCAATCATCAGTAATCAATAATCAATCATCAATCATTAATCATCAATCATCAATTATCAAACCTCAGTAATCAATAATCAATCATCAATCATCAATATTCAATCAGCAATCATCAATCAGCAGTCATCAATAATAAATCATCAATCATCAATCTTCAATAATCAATCATCAATCATCAATCATCAATCATCAATAATCAATTATCAATCATCAATCATCAATCATAAATCATCAATCATCAATCATCAATCAATAATAGGTAATCATCAATTATCAATCTTTAAATTTCAATCATCAATCATCAATAACCAATCATCAATAATCAATAATCAATCATCAATTATCGAGCATGAATCATGAGTCATCCATCACAGAACATAGACCATCAATCACAAATCATCAATCATCAATCATCAATATTCAATCATCAATCATCAATCAATAATCATGAAACATTTATTATCAATCTTCAATTTTTAATCATCAATCATCAATCATCAATCATCAGTCATCAACTATCAATCATCAATCTTAGATCATCGATCATCTATTACTAATCTTCAATCATCAATCATCAATCATCATACATCAATCATCAATCCATTATCATGAATAATCCATTACCAATCTTCAATTTCCAATCATTATTCATCAATCATATATTACCAATCATCAATCATCAATCATCAATCATCAATCAATTATATTAAATCATCAATTATCAATTTTCAAATTTAAATCATCAATTATCAATTACCAATAATTAATCTTCAATCATCAGTCATCAATCATCAATCATCAAGCATCAATCATCAATCATCAACCGTTGATCATCGATCATCTATCACCATTCATCAATCAGCAATCATCAATCATCAACCATCAATCAATAATCACGAATCATCTATTATCAACATTGACTTTCCAATCACCAATCATCAATCATCAATCATCAATCATATATCATCGATCATTAATCACTAATCATCAATCATCAAATATCAATCATCAATCATCAATCATCAATAATTTTTAATCAATAATCAATCATCAATGATCGATCACCAGTCATCAATCAACAATCACCAATTATCAATCGTCACGCATCCATCATCAATCACCAGTCATCAATCATCAGTCATCAATAATCATTATTCAAACATCAATCACCAACAACCAATAAAAATTTCAATAATCAATTCTCATTTATCCATAATCAATCATCAATCATCAATCATCAATCATCAATTATCAATCATCAATAATCCATCATCAATCATCAATCATCAATCATCAATCATCAATCACCAATCATCAAAATTCGATAGTCTTTCCTCAGTCATCATTTTACAATCGTCAATATACAATGATCAATCACCAATGATCAATCAAAAATCAGCAATAATCAAAAAACAATCATCAATTATCAATCATCAAACATAAGTCATCAATAATCTATCATCAATCATCAATCATCGCTCATCAATGATCGATGGTCAATGATAAATTATCATTCATCTATCATCAATAAACATTGATCAATAATCAATCATCAATTATCCATTGTCAATCACCAATAATCAAACGTCATTCATCAATCATCAAACATCAATCATCAATCATCAATCATCAATCGTCAATCATCAGTCATCAATAAGCAATCACCAATAACCAATTACCAATTATCAATCATCAATAATCAATCATCAATCATCAATCATCAATCATAAATACTCAAACATCAATCACTTATAATCAATCCTTAATAATCAATCAATAATAATCAATTGTCAATCACCAATCATCAATCATCAATCATCAATAATCAATCCTCAAACAACAAACATCAATCAACAATCATCAATCTTCAATCATCAATCGTCAATCACTTATCATCAATCATTATTCATCAATCATCAATCATCACTAATAATTCACCATTCACTAATCATCAATCATCAATCATCAATCATCAATAATCATTCATCAATCGTCAATCGTCAGTCATCAATCATCAATCATCAATCATCAGTCATAAATCATCAATCATCAATCATCAATCATCAATCATCAATCATCAATCATCAATCATCAAACATCAATCATCAATTATCAATCATAAATATTCAATCATCAATCATCAATCATCAATCATCAATCATCAATCATCAGTCATCAATAAGCAATCATCAATAATCAATCATCAATCATCAGTCAACAATAATCAATCATCAATCATCAATCATCACTCATCAATCACCAATCATCAATCATCAATAATCAATCATCAATCATCAATCAATCATAATGAATCATCAATTATCAATTTTCAAATTTCAATCACCAATCATCAATAACCAATCATGTATAATCAATCATCATTCAACAATCATCAAGCATCAATCATCAATCATCAATGATAGACCATCGATCATCAATCACCAATAATCAATCATCAATCATCAATCATCGATCATCAATGAAAAATCGTGAATCATTTATTATCAATATTCAATTTTCAATTATCAATCATCAGTCATCAATTACCAATCATCAATCATTAATCGTCCATCATCAATCAGTAAAATGAATCATCAATTATCATTCTTCAAATTTCAGTCATCACTCATCAATCATCAATCATCAAAAATCATGCATGGATCATCAATCATCAACCATGGATCATCGATCATCAATCACCAATAACCAATCATCAATTATCAATCATCAATCATCAGTAACCAATCATCCAACATAAAACATCAATCAACAATCATCAATCTTCAATAATCAATCATCAATCACCGATAATCAATCATCAATCATCATCATCAGTCATCAATAATTATTCACCAAACACTAATCATCAATCATCAATCGACAATCATCAATCATCAATCATCAATCATCAATCGTCAATCATAGATCAACGATAATCAATCACCAATAATCAATCATCAATCATCGATCATCAATCAGAATTCAATAATCATGAATCATTTAATATCAATCTTCAATTTTCAATTATCAATCATCAATCATCAATCATGAATCATCAATCATCAATCACCAATCACCGATCATCGATCATCAATCACTGATCATCAATCATCAATCATCAATCAACAATCATCAATCATCAATCATCAATCGTCAATCATCAATCATTACTCATCAATCATCAATCATCAATCATCAATCATTACTCATCAATCATCAATCATCAAACATCAACCATCAATAATCAATCAATAATAATGAATCATCAATTATCAATCTTCAACTTTCAATCATCAATCATCAATTACTAATCATCAATCATCAATCATCAATCATCAATCTTCAAGCATCAATCATCAATTATAAATCATCGATTATCAAACACTAATTATCAATCATCAATCATTAATCATAAATCATCAATCTTCAAATTTCAGTCATCAATCATTAATAATCAGTCATCAATTATCATCAATAAATCATCAATCACCAATAATCAATTACCAATTTTCGACCATCAATCATCAGTCATCAATAATCAATCACCATAAATCAATCATCAAGCATCACACATCAATTATCAATCATGAATAATCAATCATCAATCATCAATTATCAATCATCAATCAGCAATCATCAATCATCAGTCATCAATAATCAATAATCAATCATCAATCATCAATCATCAATCAGCAATCATCACATAAAATTCACCAAACACTAATCATCAATCATCAATCATCAATCGACAATCATCAATCATCAATCGTCAATCGTCAATCGTCAGTTAGCAATCATCCATCATCAGTCATTAATCATCAAACATCGATCATCAATCATCAATCATCAATCATCAATCATCAATCGTCAATCATCAATCATCACTCATCAATCATAAATCATCGATAATCAGTCACTTGTCATCAATCATCAATTATCAATCATCAACCATCAATCATCAATCACCAATCATCAATCATCAATCATCAGTCATCAATCATCAATCATCAATCGTCAATCACCAATCATCAAGCATCAATCATCAATCAACAATCAGCAATCATAAATCATCAATCCTCAATCACCTATCATCAATCATCAATTATCAATCATCAATCA
This sequence comes from Fasciola hepatica, assembly GCA_948099385.1. NCBI lineage: Eukaryota > Metazoa > Platyhelminthes > Trematoda > Plagiorchiida > Fasciolidae > Fasciola > Fasciola hepatica. Next base: position 878,203 of record CANUEZ040000211.1, on the reverse strand, counting down.
TCAGTAATCAATCATTAATCATCAATCATCAATCATCAGTCATCAGTCATCAATCATCAACCATCTAACATCAATCTTCAATCAACAATAATCGATCGTCAATCATCACGCACCCATCATCAATCATCAATCATCAATCATCTGTCATCAATAATCCTAAATCAATCATCAATCACCAATAACCAATTACCAATTATCAATCATCAATCGTCAGTCGTCAATGATCAATGATCAATCATCAATCATCAATCTTCAATTATCAATCATCAATAATCTGTCAACAATAAACAATCGTCAATCACCAATCATCAATCATCAATTACCAATCATCAATCATCAAAATTAGATAGTCATTCATCAATCATCAATCTACAATCATCAATAATCAATAATCAATCATCAATCATCAATCATCTTTCATCAATCATCAATCATCAATCATCAATCATCAAACATCAACCATCAATCATCAATCATTAATCATGAATCGTCACTCATCAATGATCAATGGTCAATCAGAAATTATCATTCATCAATCATCAATAAACAACGATCAATAACCAAGTATCACGGATCCATTTTCAATCACCAATAATCAAACATCAATCATCAAAAATCGTATATCAATTATCAATCACCAATAGACAATTACCAATTATCAATCATCAATAATCAATCATCATTCATCAATCATCTATCATCACCCATCAATCACCAATAATCAATAATCAATCATGATTCATCAATCATCAATCATGTAATCATCAATCAACCAAGAAAAATCGTCAATCACCAATCACCAATCATCATTTATCAAATATCAATCATCAATCATCAATCATTTATCATCAATCATCAGCAATCAAAGGTCAAAAATCAATGGTCAACAATCAACAATCTATCGTCAATAATCAATCATCAATCATCAATCATCAATCGTCAATAACCAATCATCAATCATCAAAAATAGATCATCGCTCATCAATCACTAATCATCAATCATCAATCATCAATCATCAATCATCAATCATCAATCGTCAATCGTCAATCATCAATCATCAACCATCAATCATCAGTCATCAATCATCAATCGTCAACAATCTATCATAAATCATCAATCATCAATCATCAATTATCAATCATCAACCATCAATCATCAATCATCAATCATAGAACATCGATCATCAGTCACTAATCATCAATCATCAATCATCAATAATCAATCATCAATCCTCAATCGTTATTCGTCAATCATCAATCATCAATCGTCAATCATCAATCATCAATCAACAATCATCAATCATGAATCACCAATAATCAATCAACAATCATCAGTCATCAATCAACACGCAACCATTATCAATCATCAATCAACAATACTCAATTAACAATAATCATAAATAAATCATCAATCATCAATAACCAAATACCAGTTTTTCACAATCAATCATCAGTCATCAATAATCAATCATCATAAACCAATCATCAATCATCAATTATCAATCATCATTGATCAATCATCATTCATCAAATATCAATCATCAATCATCAATAATTAATCATCAATCATCAATCATCAAAGGTCAAAAATCAATGGTCAACAATCAACAATCTATCGTCAATAATCATTCATCAATCATCAATCAACAATCGTCAATAAACAATCAACAATCATCAAAAATAGATCATCGATCATCAATCACTAATCATCAATCATCAATCATCAATCATCAATCACCAAACAGCAATCATCATTCATCAAAGTAAATCATCAATCATCTTTTATCAATCATCATTGATTAGTCATCAATCATCAATCATCAATCATCAATCATCAATCATCAACCATCAATCATCAATCATCAATCATCAATCATAGATCATCGATCATCAGTCACTAATCATCAATCATCAATCATCAATAACCAATAATCAATCCTCAATCGGTAATCACCATTCATCAATCATCAAACATCAATCATCAATTATCAATCAGCGATCATCAATCATTAATCATCAATCATCAATCATGAATCACCAATAATCAATCAACAATCATCAGTCATCAATCATCACGCAACTATTATCAATCATCAATCATCAATAATCAATTAACAATAATCATAAATAAATCATCAATCATCAATAACCAATTACCAATTTTACACAATCAATCATCATTCATCAATAATCAATCATCATAAATCAATCATCAATCATCAATTATCAATCATCATTGATCAATCATCAATCATCAATCATCAATCAGCAATCAGCAATTATTAATCATCAGTCATCAATTATCAATCATCAATCATCAATCATCAGACATCATTCAGCAATCAGCAATCAGCAATCATCAATAATCAATCATCAACCATCAATCATCAAACATCAATCATCAATCATCAATCATCAATCATCGATCATCAATCATCAGTATTCAATTGTTATTCATAAATAATCATTCATCAATCATCAATTATCAATCATCAAGCATCATAAATCAGTCATCAATCATCAATCAACAATCATCAATCATCAATCATCAAACATCAACCATCAATCGTCAATCATCATACATCAATCATCAACCATCAATCATCAATCAACAATAATCAATCATCAATAATCTAACATCAAATTTCAATTATCATTCAATAATCATCGATGGTCAAAAATAAATATTCAATTTTCGATCAGCAATCACCAATCATCAATCAACAATAAACAATCGTCAGTCACCAAACATCAATCATCATTCATCAACTATCAATCATCAAACATCAATCCTCAATCAACAATCAGCAATCATCAATCATCAGTCATCAAAAATAATCATCATTCATCAATCATTTATCATCACCCATCAATCAATAATAATCAATAATCAATCATCATTCATCAATCACAATAATCAATCATCAATCAACCAAGAACAATCGTCAATCACCAATCATCAATCATCATTCATCAAATATCAATCATCAATCATCAATCTTTAATCATCAATCATCAATCATCAAAGGTCAACAATCAATGGTCAACAATCAACAATCTATCGTCAATAATCAATCATCAATCATCAATCATCAATCGTCAATAAACAATCATCAATCATCAAAAATAGATCATCGATCATCAATCACTAATCATCAATCATCAATCATCAATCATCAATCACCAAACAGCAATCATCAATCATCAAAGTAAATCATCAATCATCGTTTATCAATCATCATTGATTAGTCATCAATCATCAATCATCAATCATCAATAATCAATCATCAACCATCAATCATCAATCATCAATCATCAATAATAGATCATCGATCATCAGTCACTAATCATCAATCATCAATCATCAATAATCAATCATCAATCCTCAACCGTTAGTCACCATTTATCAATCATCAAACATCAATCATCAATCAGCAATCAGCGATCATCAATCATCAATCATCAATCATGAATCACCAATAATCAATCAACAATCATCAGTAATCAATCATCACGCAACCATTATCAATCATCAATCATCAATAATCAATTAACAATAATCATAAAAAAATCATCAATCATTAATAACCAATTACCATTTTTACACAATCAATCATCAGTCATCAATAATAAGTCATCATAAATCAATCATCAATCATCAATTATCAATCATCATTGATCAATCATCAATCATCAATCATCAATCAGCAATCAGAAATTTTTAATCATCAGACATCAATTATCAATCATCAATCATCAATCATCAAAAATCATTCAGCAATCAGCAATCATCAATCATCAATCATCAATCATCAACCATCAATCATCAAACATCAATCATCAATCATCAATCATCAATCATCGATCATCAGTATTCAATTGTTATTCATAAATAATCATCCATCAATCATCAATTATCAATCATCAGTTATCAATCATATATTATCAATCATCAATCATCAAACATCAATCATCAATCATCAATCAATAATCATCAATAATCATTCCTCAAACACCAACAATCAATCTTCAATCATCATTCATCAATCATCAACCATCAATAATCAATCAACAATCACCAATCATCAATCATCAATCCTCAATAACCTATCATCAATCATCAATTATCAATCATCAATTATAAATCAACAATAATCAATCATCAATAATCAAACATCAAAAGTCAATTATCAATCAATAATCATCGGTGATCAATAATAAATATTCAATTTTCGATCACCAATCATCAATCATCAATCAACAATAAACAATCGTCAGTCACCAAACATCAATCATCATTCATCAACTATCAATCATCAAACATCAATCCTCAATCAACATTCAGCAATGATAAATCATCAATCCTCAATCACCTATCATCAATCATCAATTATCAATCATCAATCATCAGTAATCAATCGTCAATCACCAATCATCAATTTTCATAAATGATTCATCAATCGCCAATAACAAATTACCAATTTTCCACAAACAATCATGAGTCAACAATAATCAATCATCAATCATCAATCACCAATCATCAGTTACCAATCATCATTGATCAATAATCGATCTTCAATCAACAATCATCAATCAGCAATTATCAATCATCAGTCATCAATAATCAATCATCAATCATCAATCATCAATCATCAATCGTCAATCAGGAATCAGCAATCAGCAATCAGCAATAATCAATAATGAATCATCAATCATCAATAATCAAACATCAATCATCAATCAACAATCATCAATCATCAATCATCAATCATCAATATTCAATTGTTAATCAAAATTCATCATACATCAATCATCAATTAACAGTGATCAATCATCAATCATCACGGATCCATTATAAACCACCAATAACCAAACATCAAGCATCAATAATCATATATCAATTATAAATAACCAATAACCATTTACCAATTATGAATCATCAATAATCAATCATCATTCGTCAATCACCAATCATCAATCATCAATCATCAATAATCAATCGTCAATCAGCAATCACCAATCACCCATCATCAATCATCAATCATCAATCATCAATCAGCAATCATCAATCGACAATAATCAATCATCAATCATCAATCATCAATCATCAGTCATCAATCATCAATAATCAATCATCAATCATCAATCATCAATTATCAATCATCAATCATCAATCATCAATAATCAATCATAGATAATCGATCATCGGTCACTAATCATCAATGATCAATCATCACGCATCCATCGTCAATCATCAATCATCAATCATCAATCATCAATTATCAATTTTCAATCATTGATCATCAATAATCAAACATCAATCATCAATCATCGATCATCAATCATCACTCATCACACATCACGGATCAATTATCAATCACCAATAATCCAACATCAATCATCAATATTCATATATCAATAATAAATCACCAATAACCAATTACCAATTATCACTGATAAATAATCATTCATCATTCGTCAATCATCAATCATCAATCATCAATCATTAATCATCAATCATCAATCATCAATAAAAATAATCAATCGTCAATCACCAATCATCACTCATCAAAAATCAACTTTCAATCATCAAAGATCAATCATCAATCAACAATCATCAACCATCAATCATCAATCCTCAATGATCAATCTTCAACCATCAATCATCATTCATCACACATCAAACATCAATCATCATTCATCAATCATCAATCATCAATCATCAATCATCAATCATCAATCATCAATCATCAATCATCATTCATCAATCATCAATCAACAATAATCAATCAACAATCATCAACCATCATTCATCAATCTTCAATAATCAATGTTCAAACAACAATCATCAATCTTCACACATCAAACATCAATCATCAATTATCACTCATCAATCATCAATCATCAATCATCAATCCTCAAAAATCAATCTGCAACCATCAATCATCAATCATCACAAATCAATCATCAATCATCAATTATTAATCATCAATCATCAATCATCAATCATCATTTATCAATCATCTATCGTCAATCATCCATCATCAATTATCAATCATGAATCATCAATCGTCAATCACCAAACATCAACCATCAATCATCAATCATCAATCATCAATCGTCAATCATCAATCATCAATCATCAATCATCAATCTTCAATCATCAATGATCAGTCATCAATCATCAACTATCAATCATCAATCATCAATCATCAATCATCAACCATCAATAATCAATCATCAATCAACAACCATCAATCACCAATTAATAATCAACAGTACTCAATAATAAGTCATCAATCATCAATCATCAATCGTCGATAATAAAATATCAAACACAAAATATCTAACATCAATCATCAAACATCAAACATCAATCATCAATCATCGATCATCAATCGTCAATCATCAATATTCAATCATCATTTATTAATCAGCAATCATCAATCATCAATCATCAATCATGAAACATCAATCTTCAGGCTTCAGATCTCAAACATCAATCATCAATCACTAAATATCTATCAAAAACAATCAATAATCAATAATAACTCTTCAATCTGCAATCATCAAAAAGAAAACACCAACATCCAATCTTCCATAATCAATGATCAACTATCAATTATCAATCATCAATCATCAATCATCAATCACCAATCATCAATCAACAATCATCATACGTCAATCATCAATCATCAATAAATAATTATCAATCATCAATCATCAATCATCAATCATCAACCATCAATCATCAATCAACAATCATGAAAGATCCATTATCAACCTTCATTTTTCACTCATCAATGATCAATAATCAATCATCAATCATCAATCATCAATCATCAATCATCAATCATCAATCATCAAAAAACAATCATCAATATCCTATATGCAATCATCAATAATCAACTATCAGCCATCAGTAATCAACCTTCAATCATCAATCATCAATCATCAATCATCAAACATCAATCATCATCCATTAATGATCAATCAATGATCATGAAATAATAATTACCAATCTTCAATTTTCACAAATCAATCATCAATCGTCAATCACTAATCCTCAATCATCAATCATCAAACATCAATCATCAATCAGCAATCATCAATCATCATTCATCAATCATCAAAAATCAATCACGAATCACCAAACACCAAAAAACAATCATCAAGCATCAACAATCAATCAACAATCATCAATCATCAATCATCAATCACCTATCATCAATCATCAGTTATCAATAATCAATCATCAATAATCATCCATCAACCACCCATCATCAATCATCAATCATCAATAATCATAAATAAATCATCAATCACCGATAACCAATTACCAATATTCCACCATCAATTGTCAGTCGTCAATAATCAATCATCAATCACCAAAAATCAATCATCGATCAGCAATCATCAATCATCAGTCATCAATGATCAGTAATCATAAATCAATCATCAGTCACAAATAACCGATCACTTATAATCAACCATCAATCATCAGTAATCAATAATCAATCGTCAATCACCTATCATCATTCATCATTCATCAATCATCAGTCATCAATGATCAATCATCAATCATCATTCATCAATCATAAATCATCAATAATCAATCGTCAATCAGCAATCAGCAATCACCAACCATCAATCATCAATCATCAAGCATCAACAATCAATCAACAATCATCAATCATCAATCATCAATCATCTATCATCAGTCATCAATTATCAATAATCAATCATCAATAATCATCCATCAACCACCCATCGTCAATCATCAATCATCAATCATCAATCATCAATCATCAAACATCAATCACCAATCATCAGTCATCAAACATCACTCATCAATAATCAATGGTCAATCAAAAATCATCATTCATCAATAATCAACAAACAATGATCAATCATCAATCATCACGGATCCATGACAATCACCAATAATCAACCATTATTCATCAATAATCATGTATCAATCATCAGTAACCAATAACCAATTACCAATTATCAATTACCAATCATCAATCATCATTCATCACTCATGAATCATCAATCATCAATCATCAATAATCATAAATAAATCATCAATCACCGATAACCAATTACCAATATTCCACCATCAATCATCAGTCGTCAATAATCAATCATCAATCACCAAAAATCAATCATCAATCAGCAATCATCAATCATCAGTCATCAACGATCAATCACCAATCATCAATCATCAATCATCAATCATCGATAATCAATCGTCAATCAGCAATCACCAATCACCAACCATCAATCATCAAGCATCAATCATCAATCATAAATCATCAATCATCAATCATCAATCATCTATTATAAATCATCAATTATCAAACATCAATCATCAATAATTATCCATCAACCACCCATCATCAATCAGCAATCATCAAACATCAATCATCAATCATCAATAATCAAACATCAAACATCAATCATCAATCAATATTCATCGATGATCAATAATAAATTTTCAAATTTCAATCATCAATCTACAATCATCAATCAATAATAAACAATCGTCAGTCACCAATCATCAGGCATCATTCATCAACTATCAATCATCATACATCAATCCTCAGTCAACAATCAGCAATCATAAAGCATCAATGCTCAATCACCTAACATCAATCATCAATTATCAATCATCAATCATCAGTAAACAATCGTCAATCACCAATCACCAATCAGCAAACAGCAATAATATATAATCAATCATCAATCATCAATCATCAAACATCAATCATCAATTATCAATCATCAATCATCAATCTTCAATATTCAATTGTTAATCATAAATCGTCATACATCAATCATCAATTAACAATGATCAATCATCAATCATCACGGATCCATTATCAATCACCAGTAATCAAAAATCAATCATCAATAATCATATATCAATCATAAATAACCAATAACCACTTACCGATTATGAATCATCAATAATCAATCATCATTCGTCAACCATCAATAATCAATCATCAATCATCAATCATCAACCATCAATCATCAATCATCAATAATTATTCATCATTCGTCATTCATCAATCATCTATCATTAAACATCAACCAAAAATAATGAATCAACATTTATCAGTCATCAGTTGTCGACATTCAATAATCAATCATTAAAAATCAACCACCGGTAATCAACATTAATTCATCAATTTTCAATGAGAATCATCATTGAACAATCTTCCATAATCAATGATCAAATATCAATCATCAATCATCAATCATCAGTCATCAATGATCAATCATCAATCATCATTCATCAATCATCAATCATCAATAATCAATCGTCAATCAGAAGTCACCAATCACTAATCATCAATCATCACATATCAATCGTCAATCATCAATTATCAATCATCAATCATCACTCATCAATCGTCAATCATTATTAATCTATCAGCAATCATGAATCGTCAATCATCAATCATCAATCATCAATCATCAATCATCAATCAACAATCATCAATCGTCAATCATCAATCATCAATCATCAATCATCAATCATCAATCATCAGTCATCAATCATCAATCATCAATAATCAATCATCAATCATCAATCACCAATCACCAATCCTCAATCATCAATCATCATTCATCAATCGTCAATCATCAATCATCAATCAATAATTATCAACCATCAATCATCAATCATCAATCATCAACCATCAATCATCAATCAATAATCATGAAAGATCGATTATCAATTTTCATTTTTCACTCACCAATGATCAATAATCAATCATCAGTCATCAATTATCAATCACCAATCATCAAACATCAATCATCAATAATTATCCATCAACCACCCATCATCAATCAGCAATCATCAAACATCAATCATCAATCATCAATAATCAAACATCAAACATCAATCATCAATCAATATTCATCGATGATCAATAATAAATTTTCAAATTTCAATCATCAATCTACAATCATCAATCAATAATAAACAATCGTCAGTCACCAATCATCAGGCATCATTCATCAACTATCAATCATCATACATCAATCCTCAGTCAACAATCAGCAATCATAAAGCATCAATGCTCAATCACCTAACATCAATCATCAATTATCAATCATCAATCATCAGTAAACAATCGTCAATCACCAATCACCAATCAGCAAACAGCAATAATATATAATCAATCATCAATCATCAATCATCAAACATCAATCATCAATTATCAATCATCAATCATCAATCTTCAATATTCAATTGTTAATCATAAATCGTCATACATCAATCATCAATTAACAATGATCAATCATCAATCATCACGGATCCATTATCAATCACCAGTAATCAAAAATCAATCATCAATAATCATATATCAATCATAAATAACCAATAACCACTTACCGATTATAAATCATCAATAATCAATCATCATTCGTCAACCATCAATAATCAATCATCAATCATCAATCATCAACCATCAATCATCAATCATCAATAATTATTCATCATTCGTCATTCATCAATCATCTATCATTAACCATCAACCAAAAATAATGAATCAACATTTATCAGTCATCAGTTGTCGACATTCAATAATCAATCATTAAAAATCAACCACCGGTAATCAACATTAATTCATCAATTTTCAATGAGAATCATCATTGAACAATCTTCCATAATCAATGATCAAATATCAATCATCAATCATCAATCATCAGTCATCAATGATCAATCATCAATCATCATTCATCAATCATCAATCATCAATAATCAATCGTCAATCAGAAGTCACAAATCACTAATCATCAATCATCACATATCAATCGTCAATCATCAATTATCAATCATCAATCATCACTCATCAATCGTCAATCATTATTAATCTATCAGCAATCATGAATCGTCAATCATCAATCATCAATCATCAATCATCAATCATCAATCAACAATCATCAATCGTCAATCATCAATCATCAATCATCAATCATCAATCATCAATCATCAGTCATCAATCATCAATCATCAATAATCAATCATCAATCATCAATCACCAATCACCAATCCTCAGTCATCAATCATCATTCATCAATCGTCAATCATCAATCATCAATCAATAATTATCAACCATCAATCATCAATCATCAATCATCAACCATCAATCATCAATCAATAATCATGAAAGATCGATTATCAATTTTCATTTTTCACTCACCAATGATCAATAATCAATCATCAGTCATCAATTATCAATCACCAATCACCAATCATCAATCATCAATAATCAATAAACAATCATCAATATCCTATATACAATCATCAATAATCAAACATCAGCCATCAGTAATCAACCATCAATCATCAATCATCAATCATCAATGATCAAACATCAATCATCATCCATTAATCATGAATCAGTGATCATTAATTATCAATTACCAATCTTCAACTTTCACTCATCAATCATCAATCGTCAATCACTAATCCTCAATCATCAATCATCAAACATCAATCATCAATCAGCAATCATCAATCATCAATCATCAAAAATCAATCATGAATCACCAGTCATCAATAAACAATCATCAGTCATCAGTCATCACGCATCCATTATCAATAATCAATCATCAGTCATCAATGATGAGTAATCATAAATGAATCATCAGTCAGCAATAACCGATCACTAATAATCAACCATCAATCATCAGTAATCAATAATCAATCTTCAATCACCTATCATCATTCATCATTCATCAATCATCAATCATCAATAATCAGTCATCAATCATCAATCGTCAATCATCAATCATCAATGTGCATTCATCAATAATCAATAATCAATCATCAATTATCCATCATCAATCATCAATCATCAATCATCAATCATCAAAAATCAATCACCAATCATCAGTCATCAAACATCACTCATCAATAATCAATGGTCAATCATAAATCATCATTCATCAATAATCAACAAACAATGATCAATCATCAATCATCACGGATCCATTATCAATAACCAATAATCCAACATCAATCATCAATGTTCTTATATCAATCATAAATCACCAATAACCAATTACCAATTATCAATGATCAATAATAAATCACCATTCGTCAATCATCAATCATCAAACATTATTCACCAATCAAGACTCATCAATCATCAATAATCAATCCTCAATCATCTATCATCAATCATCAATCATCAATCAACAATAATCAATCAACAATCATCAACCATCAACCATCAATCCACAATAATCAATCTTCAACCATCAATTATCAATCATCAATCATAAATCATCAATCATCATTCATCAATAATCAATCATCAATCATCAATCATCAACACTCAATAATCAATCTTCAAACATCAATCATCAATCATCACACATCAATCATCAATCATCAATAATCAATCATCAATAATCAATAATCAGTCATCAATAATCAATCATCAATCTTCAATCGTCAATCATCAATCATCAATCATCAATCTTCAATCATCATTTATCATTCATCTATCATCAATCATCTATAATCAATTATCAATCGTCAATCATCAATCATCAATAATCAATCGTCAATCAGCAATCACCAATAACCAATCATCAATCATCAAGCATCAAGCATCAATCATCAATCAACAATCATCAATCATCAATCATCAATCATCAATCTTCAATCGTCAATCATTAATAATCTATCAGCAATCAACAATCGTCAATAGTCAATCATCAATCATCAAGCATCAATCATCGTTTATCAATCATCAATCATCAATCATCAATCATCAATCATCAATCATCAATCAATAATCATCAATCATCAATCATCAATCATCACACATCAAACATCAATCATCAATAATGAATCATCAATAATCAATAATCAATCATCAATCATCAATCATCAATCATCAATCGTCAATCCTCAATCATCAATCATCAATCATCAATCTTCAATCATCATTTATAATTCATCTATCATCAATCATCTATAATCAATTTTCAATCGTCAATCATCAATCATCAATCAACAATCATCGATCATCAACCTACAATCATCGATCCTCAATCGTCAATCATCAATTATCAATCGTCAATCATCAATCATCAATCATCAATCATCAATCATCAATAATCAATCATCAATCATCAATCGTCAATCATCAATCCTCAATAATAAATCATCAACCATCAATGATCAATCATTAATCATAGATCATCAATCATCATTCATCAATAATCAATCATCAATAATCAATCATCAATCATCAATCAACAATCATCAATCATCAATCATCATTTATCAATCATCTATCATCAATAATCAATAATCGATTATCAATAATCAATTATGAATCATCAATCATCAATCATCAATCGTCAATCATCAATCATCAATCATCAATCATCAATCTTCAATCATCATTTATCATTCATCTATCATCAATCATCTATAATCAATTATCAATCGTCAATCATCAATCATCAATCATCAATCATCAATCATCAATCATCAATCGTCAATCATCAATCATCAATCATCAATCATCAATCTTCAATCATCATTTTTTAATCAGCAATCTTCAATCATCAATCATCAATCATCAAACATCAATCTTCGTGCTTCAGATCTCAAACATGAATCATCAATCACTAACTATCTATCAAAAAAAAATCAATAATCAATAATAATTCCTCAATCTCCAATCATCAAAAAGAAAACACCATCAATCAATCTTCCATAATCAAAGATCAACTATCAATTATCAATCATCAATCATCAGTCATCAATCACCAATAATCAGTCATCAATCATACATAATCAATCGTCAATCATCAATCATCAATCAATAATTATCAATCATCAATCATCAATCATCAACCATCAATCATCAATCAATAATCACTAAATATCGATTATCAATCTTCATTTTTCACTCATCAATAATCAATAGTCATTCATCAATCATCAATCATCAATCATCAATCATCAGTCATCAAACAACAATCATCAATATCCTATAAGCAATCATCATCAACAATCAACCATCAGCCATCAGTAATCAACCATCAATCATCAATCATCAATCATCAATCATCAAACATCAATCCTCATCCATTATTCATCAATAAATAATCATGAATTATCAATTACCAATCTTCAGTTTTCAGTCATCAATCATCAATCGTCAATCACTAATCCTCAATCATCAATCATCAAACATCAATCATCAATCAGCAGTCATCAATCATCAATCATGAATCATCAAAAATCAATCACGAATCACCAGTCATCAATAAACAATCATCAGTCATCAGTCATCACGCATCCATTATCAATAATCAATCATCAAACCTCAATGATCAGTAATCATAAATCAATCATCAGTCAGAAATAACCGATCACTAATAATCAACCATCAATCATCAGTATTCAATAATCAATCTTCAATCACCTATCATCATTCATCATTCATCATTCATCAATCATCAATCATCAATCATCAGTCATCAATCATCAATCGTCAATCATCAATCATCAATTTGCATTCATCAATAATCAATCATCAATCATCAATTATCCATCAGCAATCATCAATCATCAATCATCAATCATCAAACATCAATCACCAATCATCAGTCATCAAACATCACTCATCAATAATCAATGGTCAATCATAAATCATCATTCATCAATAATCAGCAAACAATGATCAATCATCAATCATCACGGATCCATTACCAATCACCAATAATCAACAATTATTCATCAATAATCATATATCAATCATCAGTAACCAATAACAAATTACCAATTATCAATTATCAAACATCAATCATCATTCATCAATCATCAATCATCAATCATCAATCATCAATAATCATAAATAAATCATCAATCACCGATAACCAATTACCAATATTCCACCACCAATCATCAGTCATCAATAATCAATCATCAATCACCATTCATCAATCATCAATCATCAGTCATCAATGATCAATCATCAATCATCATTCATCAATCATCAATCATCGATAATCAATCGTCAATCAGCAATCACCAATCACCAATCATCAATCATCAATCATCAAGCATCAACCATCAATCAACAATCATCAATCATCAATCATCAATCATCTATCATCAATCATCAATTATCAATCATCAATCATCAATATTCATCCATCAACCACCCATCATCAATCATCAATCATCAATCATCAATCATCAATCATCAATAATCAAACATCAAACATCAATCATCAATCAATAATCATCGATGATCAATAATAAATCTTCAATTTTCAATCATCATTCATCAATCATCAATCAACAATAAACAATCGTCAGTTACCAATCACCAGGCATCATTCATCAACTATCAATCATCAAACATCAATCCTTAATCAACAATCAGCAATCATATATCATCAATCCCCAATCACCTGTCATCAATCATCAATTATCAATCATCAATCATCAGTAATCAATCGTCAATCACCAATCATCAATTTTCATAAATAATTCATCAATCATCACTAACAAATTACCAATTTTCCACCATCAAACATCAGTCATCAAAGATCAATCATCATAAATCAATCACCAATCATCAATTATCGATCATCATTGATCAATTATCAATCAGCAATCATCAATCCTTAATCAGCAATTTTCAATCATCAGTCATCAATAATCAATAATAAATCATCAATCTTCAATTATCAATCGTCAATAAGCAATCAGCAATCAGCAATCAGCAATCATCAATAATCAATCATCCATCAATAATCATCAAACATCAATCAACAATTATCAATTATCAATAATTATTCATCAATCGTCATTCATCAATCATCTATCATCAAACATCAACCAAAAATAATGAATCAACATTTATCAGTCATCAGTTGTCGACATTCAATAATCAATCACCGGTAATCAAAACTAATTCATCAATTTTCAATGAGAATCATCATTGAAAAATATTCCACAATCAATGATCAAATATCAATCATCAATCATCAATCATCAGTCATCAATGATCAATCATCAATCATCATTCATCAATCATCAATCATCAATAATCAATCGTCAATAAGCAATCACCAATCACCAATCATCAATCATCAAGCATCAAGCATCAATCATCAATCAACAATCATCAATAATCAATCATCAATCATCAATCATCAATCGTCAATCATTATTAATCTATCAGCAATCAACAATTGTCAATCATCAATCATCAATCATCAATCATCAATCATCAATCATCAATCCTCAATAATCAATCATCGATCATCAATCATCAACCATCAATCATAATCCATCAATCATCAATCATCAATCATCAATCATCAATCATCAATCATCTATCATCAATCATCAATCATCAACCATCAATTATGAATTTTCAATCATCAATCATCAATAATCAAACATCAATCATCAATCACCAGTCATCAATCATCAATTATCAATTTTCAAGCAATAATCATCAATAATCAATCATCAATCATAAATGATCAATCATCAATTATCACTCATCAATAATCAACTGTTAATTATAACCCATCATTCATCAATGATTAATAATCAATGATCAATCATCACCCATCACGGATCCATTATCAATCACCAATTATCCAACATCAATCATCAATTTTCATATATCAATAATAAATCATCAATAACCAATTACCAATTATCAATGATCAATATTCAATCATCATTCGTCAATAATCAATCATCAAACATCAATCATCAATCATCAATCATATATAATCAGTCACCAATCATCAATCGTCAATCATCAATCATCAATGTGCATTCATCAATAATCAATCATCAATCATCAATTATCCATCAGCAATCATCAATCATCAATCATCAATCATCAATCATCAATCATCAGTCATCAATCATCAATCGTCAATCATCAATCATCAATGTGCATTCATCAATAATCAATCATCAATCATCAATTATCCATCAGCAATCATCAATCATCAATCATCAATCATCAAACATCAATCACCAATCATCAGTCATCAAACATCACTCATCAATAATCAATGGTCAATCATAAATCATCATTCATCAATAATCAACAAACAATGATCAATCATCAATCATCACGGATCCATTACCAATCACCAATAATCAACCATTATTCATCAATAATCATATATCAATCATCAGTAACCAATACCAATTACCAATTATCAATTATCAATCATCAATCATTATTCATCAATCATCAATCATCACTAACAAATTACCAATTTTCCACCATCAATCATCAGTCATCAATGATCAATCATCATAAATCAATCATCAATCATCAATTATCAATCATCATTGATCAATCATCAATCACGAATCAGCAATCATCAATCAGCAATTTTCAATCATCAGTCATCAATAATCAATCATCAATCATCAATCATCAATCATCAATCGTCAATCAGCAATCAGCAATCAGTATTCAGCGATCATCAATAATCAATCATAAATCATCAATCATCAATCATCAATCATCAATCATCAATTATGAATTTTCAATCATTAATCATCAATAATCAAACATCAATCATCAATCACCAGTCATCAATCATCAATTATCAATTTTCAATCAATAATCATCAATAATCAATCATCAATCATAAATGATCAATCATCAATTATCACTCATCAATAATCAACTGTTAATTATAACCCATGATTCATCAATGATTAATAATCAATGATCAATTATCACCCATCACGGATCCATTATCAATCACCAATTATCCAACATCAATCATCAATTTTCATATATCAATAATAAATCATCAATAACCAATTACCAATTATCAATGATCAATATTCAATCATCATTCGTCAATAATCAATCATCAATCATCAATCATCAATCATCAATCATATATAATCAGTCACCAATCATCAATCGTCAATCATCAATCATCAATGTGCATTCATCAATAATCAATCATCAATCATCAATTATCCATCAGCAATCATCAATCATCAATCATCAATCATCAATCATCAATCATCAGTCATCAATCATCAATCGTCAATCATCAATCATCAATGTGCATTCATCAATAATCAATCATCAATCATCAATTATCCATCAGCAATCATCAATCATCAATCATCAATCATCAATCATCAATCATCAGTCATCAATCATCAATCGTCAATCATCAATCATCAATGTGCATTCATCAATAATCAATCATCAATCATCAATTATCCATCAGCAATCATCAATCATCAATCATCAATCATCAAACATCAATCACCAATCATCAGTCATCAAACATCACTCATCAATAATCAATGGTCAATCATAAATCATCATTCATCAATAATCAACAAACAATGATCAATCATCAATCATCACGGATCCATTACCAATCACCAATAATCAACCATTATTCATCAATAATCATATATCAATCATCAGTAACCAATACCAATTACCAATTATCAATTATCAATCATCAATCATTATTCATCAATCATCAATCATCACTAACAAATTACCAATTTTCCACCATCAATCATCAGTCATCAATGATCAATCATCATAAATCAATCATCAATCATCAATTATCAATCATCATTGATCAATCATCAATCACGAATCAGCAATCATCAATCAGCAATTTTCAATCATCAGTCATCAATAATCAATCATCAATCATCAATCATCAATCATCAATCGTCAATCAGCAATCAGCAATCAGTATTCAGCGATCATCAATAATCAATCATAAATCATCAATCATCAATCATCAATCATCAATCATCAATTATGAATTTTCAATCATTAATCATCAATAATCAAACATCAATCATCAATCACCAGTCATCAATCATCAATTATCAATTTTCAATCAATAATCATCAATAATCAATCATCAATCATAAATGATCAATCATCAATTATCACTCATCAATAATCAACTGTTAATTATAACCCATGATTCATCAATGATTAATAATCAATGATCAATTATCACCCATCACGGATCCATTATCAATCACCAATTATCCAACATCAATCATCAATTTTCATATATCAATAATAAATCATCAATAACCAATTACCAATTATCAATGATCAATATTCAATCATCATTCGTCAATAATCAATCATCAATCATCAATCATCAATCATCAATCATATATCATCAGTCATCAATCATCAATCGTCAATCATCAATCATCAATGTGCATTCATCAATAATCAATCATCGATCATCAATTATCCATCAGCAATCATCAATCATCAATCATCAATCATCAATCATCAATCATCAATCATCAGTCATCAATCATCAATCGTCAATCATCAATCATCAATGTGCATTCATCAATAATCAATCATCAATCATCAATTATCCATCAGCAATCATCAATCATCAATCATCAATCATCAAACATCAATCACCAAACATCAGTCATCAAACATCACTCATCAATAATCAAAGGTCAATCATAAATCATCATTCACCAATAATCAAACATTATTCATCAATAATCATATATCAATCATCAGTAACCAATAACCAATTACCAATTATCAATTATCAATCATCAATAATTATTCATCAATCATCAATCATCACTAACAAATTACCAATTTTCCACCATCAATTATCAGTCATCAATGATCAATCATCAATCATCACGGATCCATTATCAATCACCAGTAATCAAAAATCAATCATCAATAATCATATATCAATCATAAATAACCAATAACCATTTACCGATTATAAATCATCAATAATCAATCATCATTCGTCAACCATCAATAATCAATCATCAATCATCAATCATCAATCATCAACCATCAATCATCAATCATCAGTAATTATTCATCAATCGTCATTCATCAATCATCTATCATCAAACATCAACCAAAAATAATCAATCAACATTTATCAGTCATCAGTTGTCGACAATCAATAATCAATCATTAATAATCAATCGCCGGTAATCAAACCTAATTCATCAATTTTCAATGAGAATCATCATTGAGCAATATTCCATAATCAATGATCAAATATCAATCATCAATCATCAATCATCAGTCATCAATGATCAAACATCAACCATCATTCATCAATCATCAATAATCAATAATCAATCGTCAATCAGCAATCAGCAATCACTAATCATCAATCATCAATCATCAAGCATCAATCATCAATCAACAATCATCAATCATCAATCATCAATCATCAATCATCAATCGTCAATCATTAATAATCTATCAGCAATCAACAATTGTCAATCATCAATCATCAATCATCAATCATCAATCATCAATCCTCAATAATCAATAATCGATCATCAATCATCAATCATCAATCATAATCCATCAATCATCAATCATCAGTAATCAATCACCAATCATCAGTAATCAATAATCAATCATCAATCATCAATCATCAATTATCAATTATCAATTTTCAATCATTATTCATCAATAATCAAACATCAATCATCAATCATCAATCACCAATTATCAGTCATCAATAATCAAATGTTAGTTATAAATCATCATCCATCAATGATTATTAATCAATGATCAATCATCACCCATCACGGATCCATTACCAATCACCAATAATCCAACATCAACCCTCAATCATCCATCATCAAACACCAATTATCAATTTTCAATCAATAATCATCAATAATCCAACATCAATCATCAATCATCAATCACCAATTATCACTCATCAATAATCAACTGTTAATTATAAACCATCATTCATCAATGATTAATAATCAATGATCAATCATCACCCATCACGGATCCATTATCAATCACCAATAATCCAACATCAATCATCAATTTTCATATATCAATAATAAATCATCAACAACCAATTACCAATTATCAATGATCAATAATCAATCATCATTCGTCAATCATCAATCATCAATCATCAATCATCAATCATATATCATCAGTCATCAATCATCAATCGTCAATCATCAATCATCAATCATCAATAGTCAATCATTAATAATCTATCAGCAATCAACAATTGTCAATCATCAATCATCAATCATCAATCATCAATCATCAATCATCAATCGTTAATAATCAATCATCGATCATCAATCATCAATCATCAATCATAATCCATCAATCATCAATCATCAATAATCAATCATCAATCATCAGTCATCAATCATCAATCACCAATCATCAAACATCAATCATCAATTATCAATTTTCAATCATTAATCATCAATAATCAAACATCAATCATCAATCATCAATCATCAATTATCAATCATCAATAATCAAATGTTAGTTATAATTCATCATCCATCAATGATTAATAATCAATGATCAATCATCACCCATCACGGATCCATTACCAATCACCAATAATCCAACATCAATCATCAATCATCAATCATCAATAACCAATTATCAATTTTCAATCAATAATCATCAATAATCAAACATCAATCATCAATCATCAATCACTAATTATCACTCATCAATAATCAACTGTTAATTATAAACCATCATTCATCAATAATTAATAATCATTCATCAATCATCACCCATCACGGATCCATTATCAATCACCAATAATCCAACATCAATCATCAATTTTCATATATCAATATTAAATCATCAATAACCAATTACCAATTATCAATGATCAATAATCAATCATCATAAATCAATCATCAATCATCAATTATCAATCATCATTGATCAATCATCAATCAGCAATCAGCAATCATCAATCAGCGATTTTCAATCATCAGTCATCAATAATCAATCATCAATCATCAATCATCAATCATCAATCGTCAATCAGCAATCAGCAATCAGCGATCAGCAATCAGCAATAATCAATCATCAATCATCAATCATCAAACATCAATCATCAATTATCAATTATCAATCATCAATCATCAATATTCAATTGTTAATCATAAATCACCATACATCAAACATCAGTTAACAATGATCAATCATCACTCATCACGGATCCATTATCAACCACCAATAACCAAACATCAATCACCAATAATCATATATCAATCATAAATAACCAATAACCATTTACCGTTTATAAATCATCAATAATCAATCATCATTCGTCAACCATCAATAATCAATCATCAATCATCAATCATCAATCATCAACCATCAATCATCAATCATCAATAATTATTCATCAATCGTCATTCATCAATCATCTATCATCAAACATCAACCAAAAATAATCAATCAACATTTATCAGTCATCAGTTGTCGACAATCAATAATCAATCATTAATAATCAATCGCCGGTAATCAAAACTAATTCATCAATTTTCAATGAGAATCATCATTGAACAATATTCCATATTCAATGATCAAATATCAATCATCAATCATCAATCAGCAGTCATCAATGATCAAACATCAATCATCATTCATCAATCATCAATCATCAATAATCAATCCTCAATAAGCAATCACCAATCACCAATCATCAATCATCAATCATCAAGCATCAATCATCAATCAACAATAATCAATCATCAATCATCAATCATCAATCGTCAATCATTAATAATCTATCAGCAATCAACAATTGTCAATCATCAATCATCAATCATCAATCATCAATCATCAATCATCAATCATCAATCATCAATCATCAATAATCAATCATCAATCATCAATCGTCAATCAGCAATCAGCAATCAGCAATCAGCAATCATCAATAATCAATCATCAATCATCAATCATCAAACATCAATCATCAATATTCAATTGTTAATCATAAATCATCATACATCAAACATCAGTTACCAATGATCAAACATCAATCATCACGGATCGATTATCAACCACCAATAACCAAACATCAATCATCAATAATCATATATCAATCATAGATAACCAATAACCGTTGACCGATTATAAATCATCAATAATCAATCATCATTCGTCAACCATCAATAATTAATCATCAATCATCAATCATCAATCGTCAATCATCAATCATCAATCATCATTCATCAATCATCAATCATCAATAATCAATCGTCAATCAGCAATCACCAATCACCAATCATCAATCATCAATCATCAAGTATCAATCATCAATCAACAATCATCAATCATCAATCCTCAATCATCAATCATCAGTCATCAATCATCAATCATCAATCATCATTCATCAATCATCAATCATCAATAATCAATCGTCAATCAGCAATCATCAATCACCAATCATCAATCATCAATCACCAATCATCAATCATCAATCATCAAGCATCAATCATCAATCAACAATCATCAATCATCAATCATCAATCGTCAATTAATAATAATCTATCAGCAATCAATAGTTGTCAATCATCAATCATCAATCATCAATCATCAATCATCAGTCATCAATCATCAATAATCAATCATCGATCATCAATCATCAATCATCAATCAAAATCCATCAATCATCAATCATCAATAATCAATAATCAATCATCAATCATCAATCATCAATCATCAATCATCAATCATCAATTATCAATTTTCAATCATTAATCATCAATAATCAAACATCAATCATCAATCATCAATTATCAATTTTCAATCATTAATCATCAATAATCAAACATCAATCATCAATCATCAATCATCACACATCAATAATCAATCATCAAGAATCAATCATCAATAATCAATCATCAATCATCAATCATCATTTATCAATCATCTATCATCAATCATAAATAATCAATTATCAATCATCAATCAGCAATAATCAATAATCAATCATCAATCATCAATCATCAATCATCGATCATCAATCATCAATCATCAATCATAATCCATCAATCATCAATCATCAATAATCAATCATCAATCATCAATCATCAATCATCAATCACCAATCATCAAACATCAATCATCAATTATCAATTTTCAATCATTAATCATCAATAATCAAACATCAATCATCAATCATCAATCATCAATTATCAATCATCAATAATCAAATGTTAGTTATAATTCATCATCCATCAATGATTAATAATCAATGATCAATCATCACCCATCACGGATCCATTACCAATCACCAATAATCCAACATCAATCATCAATCATCAATCATCAATAACCAATTATCAATTTTCAATCAATAATCATCAATAATCAAACATCAATCATCAATCATCAATCACTAATTATCACTCATCAATAATCAACTGTTAATTATAAACCATCATTCATCAATAATTAATAATCATTCATCAATCATCACCCATCACGGATCCATTATCAATCACCAATAATCCAACATCAATCATCAATTTTCATATATCAATATTAAATCATCAATAACCAATTACCAATTATCAATGATCAATAATCAATCATCATAAATCAATCATCAATCATCAATTATCAATCATCATTGATCAATCATCAATCAGCAATCAGCAATCATCAATCAGCGATTTTCAATCATCAGTCATCAATAATCAATCATCAATCATCAATCATCAATCATCAATCGTCAATCAGCAATCAGCAATCAGCAATCAGCAATCAGCAATAATCAATCATCAATCATCAATCATCAAACATCAATCATCAATTATCAATTATCAATCATCAATCATCAATATTCAATTGTTAATCATAAATCACCATACATCAAACATCAGTTAACAATGATCAATCATCAATCATCACGGATCCATTATCAACCACCAATAACCAAACATCAATCACCAATAATCATATATCAATCATAAATAACCAATAACCATTTACCGTTTATAAATCATCAATAATCAATCATCATTCGTCAACCATCCATAATCAATCATCAATCATCAATCATCAATCATCAACCATCAATAATCAATCATCAATAATTATTCATCAATCGTCATTCATCAATCATCTATCATCAAACATCAACCAAAAATAATGAATCAACATTTATCAGTCATCAGTTGTCGACAATCAATAATCAATCATTAATAATCAATCGCCGGTAATCAAAACTAATTCATCAATTTTCAATGAGAATCATCATTGAACAATATTCCATATTCAATGATCAAATATCAATCATCAATCATCAATCAGCAGTCATCAATGATCAAACATCAATCATCATTCATCAATCATCAATCATCAATAATCAATCCTCAATCAGCAATCACCAATCACCAATCATCAATCATCAATCATCAAGCATCAATCATCAATCAACAATAATCAATCATCAATCATCAATCATCAATCGTCAATCATTAATAATCTATCAGCAATCAACAATTGTCAATCATCAATCATCAATCATCAATCATCAATCATCAATCATCAATCATCAATCATCAATCATCAATAATCAATCATCAATCATCAATCGTCAATCAGCAATCAGCAATCAGCAATCAGCAATCATCAATAATCAATCATCAATCATCAATCATCAAACATCAATCATCAATATTCAATTGTTAATCATAAATCATCATACATCAAACATCAGTTACCAATGATCAAACATCAATCATCACGGATCGATTATCAACCACCAATAACCAAACATCAATCATCAATAATCATATATCAATCATAGATAACCAATAACCGTTGACCGATTATAAATCATCAATAATCAATCATCATTCGCCAACCATCAATAATTAATCATCAATCATCAATCATCAATCGTCAATAATCAATAAGCAATCATCATTCATCAATCATCAATCATCAATAATCAATCGTCAATCAGCAATCACCAATCACCAATCATCAATCATCAATCATCAAGTATCAATCATCAATCAACAATCATCAATCATCAATCCTCAATCATCAATCATCAGTCATCAATCATCAATCATCAATCATCATTCATCAATCATCAATCATCAATAATCAATCGTCAATCAGCAATCATCAATCACCAATCATCAATCATCAATCACAAATCATCAATCATCAATCATCAAGCATCAATCATCAATCAACAATCATCAATCATCAATCATCAATCGTCAATTAATAATAATCTATCAGCAATCAATAGTTGTCAATCATCAATCATCAATCATCAATCATCAATCATCAGTCATCAATCATCAATATTCAATCATCGATCATCAATCATCAATCATCAATCAAAATCCATCAATCATCAATCATCAATAATCAATAATCAATCATCAATCATCAATCATCAATCATCAATCATCAATCATCAATTATCAATTTTCAATCATTAATCATCAATAATCAAACATCAATCATCAATCACCAATTATCAATTTTCAATCCTTAATCATCAATAATCAAACATCAATCATCAATCATCAATCATCAATCATCACACATCAATAATCAATCATCAAGAATCAATCATCAATAATCAATCATCAATCATCAATCATCATTTATCAATCATCTATCATCAATCATAAATAATCAATTATCAATCATCAATCAGCAATAATCAATAATCAATCATCAATCATCAATCATCAATCATCAATCATCAATCATCAATCATCATTCGTCAATCATCAATCATCAATCATCAATCTTCAATCTTCAATCATCAATTATCAATTACCAATCATCAATCATCAATCATCAAACATCAATCTTCATGCTTCAGGTCTCAAACTTCAATCATCAATCACTAAATATCTATCAAAAACAATCAATAATCAATAACAATTCTTCAATCTCCAATCATCAAAAAGAAAACACCATCAATCAATCTTCCATAACCAATGATCAACTATCAATTATCAATCATCAATCGTCAACCATCAATCATCAATCAATAATTATCAATCATCAATCATCAATCATCAATCATCAACCATCAATCATCAAAAATCAATCACGAATCACCAATCATCAATAAACAATCATCAGTCATCAGTCATCACGCATCCATTATCAATAATCAGTCATCAAATTTCAATGATCAGTAATCATAAATCAATCATCAGTCAGAAATAACCGATCACTAATAATCAACCATCAATCATCAGTAATCAATAATCAATCTTCAATCACCTATCATCATTAATCATTCATCAGTCATCAATCATCAATCATTAGTAATCAACCATCAATCGTCATTCATCAATCATCAATCTGCATTCATCAATAATCAATCATCAATCATCAATTTTCCATCAGCAATCATCAATAATCAATCATCAATCATCAAACATCAATCACCAATCATCAGTCATCAAACATCACTCATCAATAATCAATGGTCAACCATAAATCATCATTCATCAATAATCAACAAACAATGATCAATCATCAATAATCACGGATCCATTACCAATCACCAATAATCAACAATTATTCATCAATAATCATATATCAATCATCAATAACCAATAACCAATTACCAATTTTCAATTATCAAT
Source organism: Fasciola hepatica (assembly GCA_948099385.1). Lineage (NCBI taxonomy): Eukaryota > Metazoa > Platyhelminthes > Trematoda > Plagiorchiida > Fasciolidae > Fasciola > Fasciola hepatica. The sequence goes on along the minus strand of CANUEZ040000211.1, from coordinate 850,704 downwards.
CATCAATCATCATTCATCAATTATCAATCATCAATCATCAATCATCAATAATCAGAAATAAATCATCAATCACCGATAACAAATTACCAATATTCCACCATCAATCATCAGTAATCAATCAACGATAATCAATCAACAATAATCAACCATCAATCAGCAATCATCAATCATCAATAATTAAATATCAATCATCACACATTGATCACCAATCAACACTCATCAATCATCAATAATCAATCCTCAATCATCTATCATCAATCATCAATTATCCATCAGCAATTATCAATTATCAATTATCAATCACCAATCATCAAATATCAATCATCAATGATCAATCTCCAATCATCAATCATCAAACATCACTCATCAATAACCAATCATCAATCATCATTCATCAATCATCAATCATCAATAATCAATCATCAATCAACAATCATCAAACATCAATCATCAATCATCAATCATCAGTCATCAATCATCAATCATCAATAATCAATCATCAATCATCAATCACCAATCACCAATCCTCAATCATCAATCATCATTCATCAATCACCAATCGTCAATCATCAATCATCAATAATCAATAATCAATCAACAATCATCAAACATCAATCATCAATCATCAATCACCAATCATCAATCATCAATTATCCATCATCAATTATCAATCATCAATCATCAATCTCAATTCATCAAAAAGAAAACACCATCAACCAATCTTCCATATTCAATGATCAATTATCAATTACCAATCTTCAATCATCAATCATCAATCATCAATCAGCAATCATCAATCCTCAATCGTCAATCATCAACCGTCAATCATTATTTGTCAATCATCAATCATCAATCATCAAACCACAATGATAAATCATCAATCAGCAATAAAAATGCATCAATAATCAATAAACAATCATCCATCATCAATCATCAATGACCAATAATTATTCATCAGTCATATTTCATCAATCATCCATCATCAATCATGAAACATCAATCATCTACCATCAATCATCTATCATTAATCATCAATAATCAATCATCAAACAACGAACATAAATCATCAATCAGCAATCAAAATGCATCAATCATCAATCAACAATCATCAATCATCAATTATCAATCATCAATAATTATTCATCAGTCATCAATCATCAATCATCCAACATCAATCATCAAACATCAATCATCAATCATCAGTCATCAATCATCAGTTATCATTCATCAATCATCTATCATCAATCATCAATTATCCATCAGCAATTATCAATTATCAATTATCAATCACCAATCATCAATTATCAATCATCAATGATCAATCACCAATCATCAATCATCAAACATCACTCATCAATAATCAATCATCAATCATCATTCATCAATCATCAATCATCGATAATCAATCATCAATCAACAATCATCAAACATCAATCATCAATCATCAATCATCAGTCATCAATCGTCAATCATCAATAATCAATCATCAATCATCAATCACCAATCACCAATCCTCAATCATCAATCATCATTCATCAATCACCAATCGTCAATCATCAATCATCAATAATCAATCATCAATCAACAATCATCAAACATCAATCATCAATCATCAATCATCAATCATCAATTATCAATTATCCATCATCAATTATCAATCATCAATCATCAATCATCAATCTCAATTCATCAAAAAGAAAACACCATCAATCAATTTTCCATATTCAATGATCAATTATCAATTAACAATCTTCAATCATCAATCATCAATCATCAATCATCAATCATCAGTAATCAATCATCAATCCTCAATCATCAATAATCAATCACCAATCCTCAAGCATCAATCATCAATTATCAATGATCAATCATCAATCATCAATCATCAATATTCATTCATCAATCGTCAATCATCAATCTGTAATTATTAAGCAAAAATCATTAATTTTGTTCATCAACCATCAATCATCAATCATCGACCATCAATCATCAATCACAAAATATAAATCTTCAGCCATTGCTCATCACTAAATAATCATCAATCATTAATCACCAATCACCAATCGTCAATCATCAAGCATCAAATATTAATTATCAATAATCAATCATCAATCACAAATCATCAATCACCAATCATCAATCACAAAATATAAATCATTAATGAACACTCATCACTCATCAATCATCAATCATCAATCATCAATCATCAATCATCAATCATCAATCATCAATCACCAATCACCAATCATCAATCATCCATCATCAGTCACGGATCAACACACATCAATATCCAATAAGTAATTACCAGTCATCAATCATCATTCATCATTCATCAACCATCAACTATCAATCATCAAATATCAATCATCAATCATCAATAATCAGTCATCAATCATCAATCACAAATCACCAATCATCAATCATCAATCACCAATCATCCATCATCAGTCACCAATCAACAATCATCAATAACCAATCAATAATTATCAGTCATCAGTCATCATTCATCATTCATCAACCATCAATCATCAATCACCAAATATCAATCATCAATCACCAATCATCAATCCTCAATCATCTACCATCAATCACCAATCATCAATCATCAATCATCAATCGTCAATCATCAATTATCAATCATCAATCAACGATGTTCAATCATCAATCATCAATCATCAGTAATCAATCATCAATCATCAATCATTGATCATCAATCATCAATCATCAATCGTCAATCATCAATTATCAATCATCAATTAACAATATTCAATCATCAAACATCAGTCATCAGTAATCAATCATCAATCATCAATCATTGATCATCAATCATCAATTCTCAATAATCAATAATCAATAATCAATAATCAATCACCCATCATCAACCATCAATATTCAATCATCAATCTTCAAACATCAATCACTAATTATTAAGCAAAAATCATTATTTTTGTTCATCAAAAATTCAATCATCAATCATCAATCATCAATCATCAATCATCAATCATTATTTATCAATAATCAATCATCAATCATCAATCATCAAACATAAATCATTATTAATCAATCATCAATCATCAATCATCAACCACCAATCATCATTAATCAATCATTAATCATCAATCATCAATCACCAATCATCAATCATCAATCATTAATCATCAATCATCAATCGTCAATCACCAATCACCAAACATCAATCATCATTCATCAATCATCAGTCACCAATCATCACACATTAAGAACAAATCAGTAATTACCAAGCATCAATCATCATTCCTCATTCATCAGCCGTCAATTATCAATTATCAATTATCAATCATCAATCATCAATCATCAATCATCAATCATCAATCATCAATTATCAATCACCAATCACCCATCATTAATCATCAATCATCAATCATCAGTCACCAATCAACAATCATCAACAACCAATCATTAATTACCAGTCATCAATCATCATTCATCATTCATCAACAATCAATCATCAATCATCAATCATCAATCATCAATCATCAATCAGCAATAATCAATCAATAATGTGGATTCATCAAATATCCATCTTCAAATTTCAATCACTAATCAACAATAAGCAATCAGCAATCATGAATCATCAATCATCAATCATCAAGCATCAATCATCAATCGTCAATCATAGATCATCGATCACCAATCACCAATCATCAATCATCAATCATCAATCATCAATCATCAATAATCAATAAATAATAATGAATCATTTGTTATCAATCGTCATTTTTCAATCATCAATATTCAATCATCATTCATCAATCATCTATCATCAATCATCAATCATCAATCATCAATCAGCTATCATCAATCATCAATCACCAAGCATCAATCATCAATCATCAATCATCAATCATCAATCATCAACCATCAATCATCAATCTTCAATCAACAATCATCGAACATCTTATATCAATCATCAATCACCAATCACAAATCATCAATCTTCAATCATCAATCATCAATAATCAATCGCCAATCATCAATCAATAATCATCAATCATCAAACATCAATCATCAATCATCAATCGTCAATCATCAACCATCAGTCTCCAATCATCAATCATCAATCATCAAACGTCAATAATCAATCATCAATCATCAATCATCAATCATCAATCAACAGGCATCAATCGTCAATCATCAATTATCAATCACCAATCATCAATCACCAATCACCAATCATCAATCATCAATCATCCATCATCAGTCACGGATCAACACACATCAATATCCAATAAGTAATTACCAGTCATCAATCATCATTCATCATTCATCAACCATCAACTATCAATCATCAAATATCAATCATCAATCATCAATAATCAGTCATCAATCATCAATCACAAATCACCAATCACTAATCATCAATCACCAATCATCCATCATCAGTCACCAATCAACAATCATCAATAACCAATCATTAATTACCAGTCATCAGTCATCATTCATCATTCATCAACCATCAATCATCAATCACCAAATATCAATCATCAATCATCAATCATCAGTAATCAATCATCAATCATCAATCATTGATCATCAATCATCAATCATCAATCGTCAATCATCAATTATCAATCATCAATTAACAATATTCAATCATCAAACATCAGTCATCAGTAATCAATCATCAATCATCAATCATTGATCATCAATCATCAATTCTCAATCATCAATAATCAATAATCAATCATCAATCATCCATCATCAACCATCAATATTCAATCATCAATCTTCAAACATCAATCACTAATTATTAAGCAACAATCATTATTTTTGTTCATCAAAAATTCAATCATCAATCATCAATCATCAATCATCAATCATCAATCATTATTTATCAATAATCAATCATCAATCATCAATCATCAATCATAAATCATTATTAATCAATCATCAATCATCAATCATCAACCACCAATCATCATTAATCAATCATTAATCATCAATCATCAATCACCAATCATCAATCATCAATCATTAATCATCAATCATCAATCGTCAATTACCAATCACCAAACATCAATCATCATTCATCAATCATCAGTCACCAATCATCACACATCAAGAACAAATCAGTAATTATCAAGCATCAATCATCATTCCTCATTCATCAGCCGTCAATTATCAATTATCAATTATCAATCATCAATCATCAATCATCAATCATCAATCATCAATCATCAATTATCAATCACCAATCACCCATCATTAATCATCAATCATCAATCATCAGTCACCAATCAACAATCATCAACAACCAATCATTAATTACCAGTCATCAATCATCATTCATCATTCATCAACAATCAATCATCAATCATCAATCATCAATCATCAATCATCAATCAGCAATAATCAATCAATAATGTGGATTCATCAAATATCCATCTTCAAATTTCCATCACTAATCAACAATAACCAATCAGCAATCATGAATCATCAATCATCAATCATCAAGCATCAATCATCAATCGTCAATCATAGATCATCGATCATCAATCACCAATCATCAATCATCAATCATCAATCATCAATCATCAATAATCAATAAATAATCATGAATCATTTGTTACCAATCGTCATTTTTCAATCATCAATATTCAATCATCATTCATCAATCATCTATCATCAATCATCAATCATCGATCATCAATCATCAATCATCAATCATCAATCACCAATCATCATGCATCAATCATCAGTCATCAATCATCAATCATCAACCATCAATCATCAATCTTCAATCAACAATCATCGAACATCTTACATCAATCATCAATCACCAATCACAAATCATCAATCTTCAATCATCAATCATCAATAATCAATCGTCAATCATCAATCAATAATCATCAATCATCAAACATCAATCGTCAATCATCAATCGTCAATCATCAACCATCAATCTCCAATCATCAATCATCAATCATCAAACGTCAATAATCAATCATCAATCATCAATCATCAATCATCAATCAACAGGCATCAATCGTCAATCATCAATCATCAATCATCAATAATTATTCATCAGTATCCATGCATCAATCATCTGTCATCATTCATCAACCATAAATTATCAATTATCAATCGTCAGTTGTCAATCATCAATGATCAATCAACAATCATCAATCATCAATATATATTTATGAATGATCAATTATCAATCATCAATATTCAATCATCAATAACCAATCATCTGTCATCAAGCATCAATCAACATTCATCAATAATTATTAAACAATGATCAATCATCGACCATCACGCATCCATTATCAATCACCAATAATCGAACATCAATCACCACTAATCATATATCAATTATCAATCACCAATAACCAAATACCAATCATCAATCATCAATAATCAATCATCATTCATCAATCATCAATCATCAATCATCAATCATCAATCATCAGTCACCAATCAACATTCATCAATCGTTAATCATCAATCATCAATCATCAATCATCAATTATCAATCACCAATCATCACTAATCAATCATCTATCATCGATCAGCAATTATCAATCATCAATCATCAATAATCAATCATCAATCACCAAACATCAAACATCAATACATATACATGAATGATCAATTATCAATCGTCAGTATTCAATCATCAATCATCAATCATCAATCATCAATCATCAATCACCAATCATCAATCAAAAAAATGTAAATCATCAATCATTATTCATCACTCATCAATCATCAATCATCAATCATCGAATATCAATCATCAGTCATCATTCATCCATCATCAATCATCAATCACTAATAATCAATCATCCATCATCAATAATCTATAATCAATCATCAATCATCAATAATCAATCATCAATTACCAATCATCAATAATTAATCATCAATCATCAACCATAATTCATCAAACATCAATCATCATTTATCAATCATCATTCATCAAACATCAATCAAAAATCAACAATCATCAATCCTCAATCATCAATCATCAATCATCCATCATCAATCGTCAAACATCAATCTCTAATTTTTAAGCAAAAATCATTAATTTTGTTCATCAATCATCAATCATCAATCATAAATTATCGATCATCAATCACAAAAGTAAAAGTTATCAGCCATCACGCACCACTCATTATTGATCAATCATTAATCATCAATCATCAATCGTCAATCATCAATCATCAATCATTAATTATCAATGATAAATCAACAATCATCAATCAGCTATCATCAATCATCACCCATCACTCATCAGTCATCAATCATCAATCATCAATCATCCATCATCAATCATCAATCATCAATGATCAATCATCAGTCATCAATCATCAATGATCGATCATCAATGCTCAATCATCAATCATCAATCATCAATCATCAATCATCAATCATCAATATTCAATCATCAATCTTCAAACATCAATCTCTAATTTTTAGGCAAAAATCATTATATTTCTTCATCAATCATCAAACACCAATCATAAATTATCGATCATCAATCACAAAATATAAGTCATCAGCCATCACGCATCACTCATTATTCATCAATCATCAATCATCAATCATCAATCATCGATCATCAATCATTAATTATCAATAATCAATCATCAATCATCAATCATCAATCACCAATCATCAATCATCAATATTCAATCAACAATCATCGAACATCTTACATCAATCATCAATCACCAATCACAAATGATCAATCATCAATCATCAATCATCAATAATCAATCGTCAATCATCAATCAATAATCATCAATCATCAATCATCAATCATCACCCATCAATCATCACCCATCAATCATCAATCGTCAAACATCAATCTCTAATTTTTAGGCAAAAATCATTATTTTTGTTCATCAATCATCAAATATCAATCATAAATTATCGATCATCAATCACAAAATATAAGTCATCAGCCATCACGCATCACTCATTATTCACCAATCATCAATCATCAATCATCAATAAGCTATCATAAATCATCAATCACCAAGCATCAATCATCAATCATCAATCATCAATCATCAATCGTCAATCATCAATCATCAATCTCCAATAATCAATCATCAATCATCAAACATCAATAATCAATCATCAATCATCAATCATCAATCATCAATCAGCAGGCATCAATCATCAATCATCAATCATCAATCATCAATAATTATTCATCAGTATCCATGCATCAATCATCTGTCATCATTCATCAACCATAAGTTATCAATTATCAATCGTCAGTTGTCAATCATCAAAAATCAATCATCAAACATCAATCATCAATATATATTTATGAATGATCAATTATCAATCATCAATATTCAATCATCAATCACCAATCATCTGTCATCAATCATCAATCATTATTCATCAATAATCAATGGTCAATCATGATTCATCATTCATCAATAATTAATAAGCAATGATCAATCATCGACCATCACGCATCCATTATCAATCACCAATAATCGAAAATCAATCACCACTAATCATATATCAAACATCAATCACCAATAACCAATTACCTATCATTAATCATCAATAATCAATCATCATTCATCAATCATCAATCATCAATCATCAATCATCAATCATCAATCAAAATTCATCAATCGTCAATCACCAAACATCAACCATCAATAATCAATCATCAATCACCAATCATCACTTATCAATCATCTATCATCAATCAGCAATTATGAATCAGCAATCATCAGTATTCAATCACCATTATCAATCACCAATAATCAAACATCGATCATCAATAATCATGTATCGATGATCAATATTCAATAACCAATTACCAATTATCAATCACCAATTATCAATCATCATTCATCAATCATCAATCATCAATCATCAATCAGCGATTTTCAATCATCAATAATCAATCTTCAATTTTTAATGATAAATCATCAATCATCAATCATCAATCTTAAATCATCAATCATCAATCATTAATAAATAATAATAATCCATCATCAATCATCAATCATCAATCACCAATCATCAATCAAAAAATGTAAATCATCAATCATTATTCATCACTCATCAATCATCAATCAACAATCATCAATTATCAATCATCAATCATCATTCATCCATCATCAATCATCAATCATCAATCACCAATCACTAATCATCAATCATCAATCATCTCTCATCAGTCACCAATCAACACATATCAATAACCAAAAAGTATTTACCAGTCATCAATAATCATTCATCATTCTTCAACCATCAATCATCAATTATCAATCATCAATCATCAATCATCAATCATCAATCATCAATCCTAAATCATCAATCATCAATCATCAATCATCAATCATCAATATTGAATCATCAATCGTCAAACATCAATCTCTAATTTTTAAGCAAAAATCATTAATTTTGTTCATCAATCATCAATCATCAATCATAAATTATCGATAATCAATCACAAAATAAAACGTTATCAGCCATCACGCACCACTCATTATAAATGAATCATCAATCACCAATCATCAATCGTCAATCATCAGTCATCAATCATTAATTATCAATAGTCAATCAACAATCATCAATCATCAATCATCAATCATCACCCATCAATCATCAGTCATCAATCATCAATCATCAATCATCCATCATCAATCATCAATCATCAATGATCAATCATCAATCATCAATCATCAATGATCGATCATCAATACTCAATCATCAATCATCAATCATCAATCATCAATCATCAATCATCAATATTCAATCATCAATCCTCAAACATCAATCTCTAATTTTTAGGCAAAAATCATTATTTTTGTTCATCAATCATCAAACATCAATCATAAATTATCGATCACCTATCACAAAATATAAGTCATCAGCCATCACGCATCACTCATTAATCATCAATCATCAATCATCAATCATCAATCATCAATCATCGATCATCAATCATTAATTATCAATACTCAATCATTAATTATCAATTATCAATCACCAATCATCAATCAATAATCACAAATCATCAATCAGCACCAATCACTCATCAGTAATCAATCATCAATCATCAATCACCAAGCATCAATCATCAATCATCAACCATCAATCATCACCCATCAACCATCAATCGTCAATCTTCAATCAACAATCATCAAACATCAATCATCAATCATCAATCACCAATCACAAATCATCAATCATCAATCATCAGTCATCAATAATCAATCGTCAATCATCAATCAATAATCATCAATCATCAATCATCAATCATCAATCATCAATCGTCAATCATCAATCATCAATCATCAATCATCAATCATCAATCATCAACCATCAATAATCAATCATCAATAATCAATCCTCAATCATCAATCAACAGTCATCAATCATCAATCATCAATCATCAATCATCAATAATTATTCATCAGTATCCATGCACCAATCATCAGTCATCAATCATCAATCAACATTATTCAATCGTCAATCGCCAAATATCAAAAATCAAACATCAATAATAAATAATCAATCATCAATCATCAATTAACAAACATCAATCATAAATCATCAATCCTCAAACATCAATCATCAGTCATCAATCATCAAGCATCAATCATCAATAATCAATCATCATCCCTCAATTATCGAAAATAAATGTACATTCATAAAGGATCAATAATCCATCTTCCATATTTAAAATTCAATCATCAATTATCAATAATCAATCATCAATCATCGATCATCAATCATCAATCATCAATCATCAATCATCAATCATCAATCATCAATCATCAATCATCAATCGTCAATCATCAATCATCAATAATCAATCATCAATATATATTTATGAATGATCAATTATCAATCATCAATATTCAATCATCAATCACCAATCATCTATCATCAATCATCAATCATCACTCACCAATAATCAAACATCAATCATCACTAATTATATATAAATCATCAATCACCAATAACCAATTACCAATCATCAATCATCAATAATCAATCATAATTCATCAATCATCAATCATAATTCATCAATCATCAATCATCAATCATCAATCAAAATTCATCAATCGTCAATCACTAATCATCAATCATCAATCATCAATCATCAATCATCAAACAACAATCACCAATCATCAATCATCAATCATCAATCATCAATCAAAATTCATCAATCGTCTATCACCATTCACCAATCATCAATCATCAATCATCAATCATCAATCAAAATTCATCAATCGTCAATCACCAATCATCACACATCAATCACCAATCATCAATCATCAATCGGTAATCATCAAGCATCAATCATCAATCGTCAATAATCAATTATCAATCATCAATCATCAATCACCAGTAATCAATCATCAATAATCTGTCATCAATCATCAATCATCAATCGTCAATCATCAATCATCAACCATCAATCATCATTCATCAATCATAAATCATCAATCCTCAATCATCAATCATCAATCAACAATCAACAATCATCAATCATCAATAATCAAACATCATCCCTCAATTATCCAACATAAATGTACATTCATGAAGGATCAATAATCAATCTTCCATATTTAAACTTCAATCATCAATCATCAATCATCCATCATCAATCATCAATATTCAATGATCAGTAATCAATCAGCAACCATCAATCAGCAATTATCAATAATCAATCATCAATCATCAATCATCAATCATCAATTATCAATCATCAATCATCAATCATCAATCATCAATCACCAATCATCAATAATCAATCATCAATCATCAATCATCAAACATGAATCATCAATATATATTTATGAATGATCAATTATCAATCATCAATATTCAATAATCAATCACCAATCATCTATCATCAATCATCAATCATCAATCACCAATAATCAAACAACAATCATCACTAATCATATATAAATCATCAATCACCAATAACCAATTATCAATTATCAATCATCAATCATCAATCATCATTCATCAATCATCAATCATCAATCATCAATCATCAATCATCAATCACCATACATCAATCGTCAATCACCAATCATCAATTATCAATCATCAATCATCAATCATCGAACATCAATCAATAATCATCAATCATCAATCATCAATCATCATTAATCACTCATGTATCATCAATCAGCATTACCAATCATCAATCATCAGTCATCAATCATCCAATATCATTCACCAATAATCAAACATCAATCATCAATAATCATGTATCAATGATCAATATTCAATGACCAAATACCAATTATCAATCATCAAGAATCAATCATCGTTCATTAATCATCAATCATCAATCAGCAATCAGCGATTATCAATCATCAATAATCAATCTTCAATTTTCAATCATAAATCATCAATCATCAATCATCAATCATCAATCATCAATCACCAATCATGAATCATCAATCATCCATCAGCAAACATCAATCATCAATCATCAATCATCAATCATCTATCACCAATTATCAATCCTCAATCATCAATCATCAACCATCAATCATCATTCATCAATCATCAATCATCAATCATCAATCACCAATCGTCAAATATCAATCACAAAATAAAATCGTCAGCCATCACTTATCATTCAATAATAATCAATCATCAATCATCAATCATCAAACTTCAATCATCAATCCTCAATCATCAATCACCAACCATCAATCATCATTCATCAATCATCAATCATCAATCATCAATCACCAATCGTCAAATATCAATCACAAAATAAAATCGTCAGCCATCACTTATCATTCAATAATAATCAATCATCAATCATCAATCATCAATCGTAAATCATCAATCATCAATCATTATTAATTAATATTCAATCATCAATCATCAACCATCAATCACCCGTCATCAATCACAAAAATTAAATCATCAATCATCACTCATCACTCATCAATCATCAATCATCAATCATCAATTATCAATCATCAATCACAAAATAAAATCGTCAGCCATCACTCATCATCCAATAATAATCAATCATCAATCATCAATCATCAATCGTAAATCATCAATCATCAATGCTTAATAATTAATATTCAATGATCAATCATCAACCATCAATCACCCGTCATCAATCACAAAAATTAAACATCAATCCTCACTCATCACTCATCAATCATCAATCATCAATCATCAATTATCAATCATCAATCATCATTCATCCATCATCAATCATCAATCATCAATCACCAATTCCTAATCATCCATCATCAATCATCCATCATCAGTCACCAATCAACACATGTCAATAAACCATCAAAAAATAACAGTCATCAATAATCATTCATCATTCATCAACCATCAATCATCAATAATCAAATATCAATCATCAATCATCAATCATCAATCATCAATCATAGATCACCAAAAACCAATCATCAATAACCAATCATCCATCATCAGTCACCAATCAACAATCATCAATAACCAATCAGTATTAACCAGTCATCAGTCATCAATCATCATTCATCAACCATCAGTCATTAATTATCGATTTTCAATCATCAATAATCAATCATCAATCCTCAATCATCTATCACCAATCATCAATAATCAATCATCAATCATCAATCATCAATCATCAATCTTCAGTCATCAATCATCAATGATAAATCACCGACCATCGCTCATCAATCATCAATCATCAATCATCAATCATCAATCATTAATCATCAATCATCAATCATCAATCATCGATCATCCATACTCAATCATTAATCATCAATCATCAATCATCAATGATCAATCACCAATCATCAATCATCATATATCAATCATCAATAATCAATCACCAATCACCAATCATCAATCATCAATCATCCATCATCAGTCACCAATCAACACACATCAGTAACCAATCAGTAATTACCAGTCATGAATCATCATTCATCATTCATCAACGATCAATCATCAATCATCAATTATCAAACATCAATCATCAATCATCAATCATCAATCACGAATCATCAATAATCAATCATCAAGCATCAATCACCAATCATCAATAAATAACCATGAATTATTTTCTTATCAATCTTCATTATTTAGTCACTAATATTCAATCATCAATCATCAATTATCCATCATCAATCATCGATAATCAATCATCAATCTTCAATCATCAATCCTCAATTTGCTATCATCAGTCATCAATCATCAATCATCAATCATCAATCATCAATCATCAATCATCAATCGTCAATCATCAATTATCAATCATCAATCATCAATCATCAATCATCAATCATCTATCATCAGTAAGCAATCATCAATCATCAATCATCAATCATAAATCACCAATACTCAATCATAAATAATCAATCAGCAATGATCAATCAACATCATCAATCAACAATATTCATCATCAGTCACCAATCAACAATCATCAATAACCAATCAGTATTTACCAGTCATCAGTCATCAATCATCATTCATCAACCACCAATCATCAATTATCGATTATCATTCATCAATCACCAATCATCAATAATCAATCATCAATCATCAAATATCAATCATCAATCATCAATCATCAATCATCAATCATCAATCACCAATCACCAATCATCAATCACCATTCAACCATCATCAGTAACCAATCAACAATCATCAATAACCAATCAGTATTTACCAGTCATCAGTCATCAATCATCAATCAACCATCAATCATCAATTATCAATTATCAATCACCAATCACCAATTATCAATGATCAATAATCTTTCATCAATCATAAATAATCAATCTTCAATCATCAATAACCAATCATCAATAATCAATCATCAATCATCAATCATCAATCATCAATCATCAATCATCAATCATCAATCATCAATTATCAATCCTCAATAATCAGTCATCAATTATCAATCATCAATCACCAATCATCAATCACCAATCATCCATCATCAGTCACCAATCAACAATCATCAATAACCAATCAGTATTTACCAGTCATCAGTCATCAATCATCATTAATCAACCATCAATCATCAATTATCGATTATCATTCATCAATCATCAATCATCAATCATCAATCATCAATCATCAAATATCAATCATCAATCATCAATCATCAATCATCAATCACCAATCACCAGTCACCAATCATCAATCACCATTCAACCATCATCAGTAACCAATCAACAATCATCAACAACCAATCAGTATTTACCAGTCATCAGTCATTAATCATCAATCAACCATCCATCATCAATTATCAATTATCAATCATCAATCACCAATCATCAATGATCAATAATCTATCATCAATCATCAATAATCAATCATCAAACATCAATAACCAATCATCAATAATCAATCATCAATCATCAATCATCAATCATCAATCATCAATCATCAATCATAAATCATCAATCATCAATCATCAATCATCAATCATCAATTATCAATCATCAATCACCAATCATCAATCATCAATAATCTATCATCAATCATCAATAATCAATCATCAATCATCAATAACCAATCATCAATCATCAATCATCAATCATCAATCATCAATCATCAATCATCAATCATCAATCATGAATCATCAATCATCAATCATCAAGCATCAATCATCAATCATCAATGAATAATCATGAATAATTTTATTATCAATCTTCATTATTTAGTCACCAATATTCAATCATCAATCATCAATTATCCATCATTTATTATCGATCATCAATCATCAATCATCAATCATCAATCCTCAATTTGCTATCATCAGTCATCAAACATCAATCATCAATCCTCAATCAACAGTCATCAATCATCAATCATCAATCATCAATCATCAATCATCAATCATCAATTATCAATCATCAATCATCAATCACCAATCACCAATCATCAATCATCAATCATCCGTCATCAGTCACCAATCAACAAACATCAATACCAAATCAGTAATTACCAGTCATGAATCATCATTCATCATTCATCAACGATCAATCATCAATCATCAATTATCAATCATCAATAATCAATCATCAATCATCAATCATGAATCATCAATCATCAATCATCAAGCATCAATCATCAATCATCAATGAATAATCATGAATTATTTTACTATCAATCTTCATTGTTTATTCACCAATATTCAATCATCAATCATCAATTATCCATCATCAATCATCGATCATCAATCATCAATCATCAATCATAAATCCTCAATTTGCTATCATCAGTCATCAATCATCAATCATCAATCATCAATCATCAATCATCAATCGTCAATAATCAAGTATCAATCATAAATCATCAATCATCAATCATCAATCAGCAATCATCAGTAATCAATCATCAATCATCAATCATCAATCATCAATCATCAATCATCAATCACCAAAAACCAATCATCAATCACCAATCATCCATCATCAGTCACCAATCAACAAACATCAAACATCAATCATCAATCGTCAATAATCAATTATCAATCATCAATCATCAATCATCAATAATCAATCATCAATATTCAAATATCAATCATCAATCATCAATCAACAATCATCAATGATCAATAATCTATCATCAATCATCAATAATCAATCATCAATCATCAATAACCAATCATCAATAATCAATCATCAATCATCAATCATCAATCATCAATTATCGAACATCAATCATCAATCATCAATCCTCAATCATCAATCATCAATCATCCATCATCGATCATCAATAATCAATAATCAATCATCAATCACCAATCATCAATCATCAATCATCAATCATCAATCATCAATCATCAATCACCAATCACCAATCATCAATCATCAATCATCCATCATCAGTCACCAATCAACACACATCAATAACCAATCAGTAATTACCAGTCATGAATCATCATTCATAATTAATCAACGATCAATCATCAATCATCAATTAACAATCATCAATATTCAATCATCAATCATCAATCATCAATCATCAATCATCAATCATCAATCATCAAGCATCAATCATCAATAAATAATCATGAATTATTTTATTATCGATCTTCATTATTTAGTCACCAATATTCAATCATCAATCATCAATAATCCATCATCAATCATCGATCATAAATCATCAATCATAAAACATCAATCCTCAATTTGCTATCATCAGCCATCAATCATCAATCATCAATCATCAATCAACAGTCATCAATCATCAATCATCAGTCATCAATCATCAATCATCAACAATCAATCATCAGTCATGAATAATCAATCAGCAATCACCAATCATCAATCATCAATCATCAGTAATCAATCATCAATCATCAATAATCAATCGTCAATCAAGAATGATCAATTATCAATCATCAATCAACAATCATCAATCATCAATTCTCTATCATCAATTATCAATAATCAATAATCAATCACCAATCATCAATCATCAATCATGAATCGTTATTAATCAATCATCAATCATAAATCATCGATCGTCAATAATCAATCATCAATCATCAAACATCAATCATCAATCATCTATCATCAATCATCATTCATCAGTCGTCAATCGTCAATCATCAATCATCAAACATCAATCATCAATTATCTATAATTTTTCATCAATCCTCAATCATCAATCATCAATCATCAATCATAGATCATCGAAATTCAAACACTAATCATCAAAACTCAATCATCAATCATGAATAATCAAAAATGAATAATCATAAATAAACCATGAATAACCAATAACCAAATACCAATATTCCACCCTCAATCATCAGTCATCAATCATCAATCATCAATCACAAATCAGCAATCATCATACATCAATCATCAATAATCACTCATCAATCATCAATCAGCAATAATCAATCAGCAATCATCAAACATCAGTCATCAATAATCAATCATCAATCATCAATCAGCAATCAGCAATAATCAATCATCAATCATTAATCATCAATCATCAAACATCAATCATCAATAATCAAACATCAATCATCAATCACCACTCATCAATAATCAATGGTTAGTCATAAATCATCATTCATCAATCATTATTGATCAACCATCAAAAATCAATCATCAATCAATAATGATCAACCATCAATACTTAATCCTTAATCATCAATATTCAGCCATCAATTATCAAATATCATGAATTATCAATCATAAATCACTAATAATTAGTCATCAATCATCAATCATCATTCATCAATCATCAATCGTCAATCATCAATCATCAATCATCAATCATCAATAATCAGTCATCAATCATCAATCATCAATCATCAATTATCAATCGTCAATCACCAATCATCAATAATCAATCATCCACTGTCTATCATCAAACTCAATAACAAATCATCAATCATCAATCATCAATTATCAGTAATCAATTATCAATCATCAACCATCAATCACCAATCATCAATCATCAATCATGAATCACCAATCATCAACCATCAACAATCAATCATCAATAATTATTCATCAATACTCATTCATCAATCATCTATCATCAAACATCAACCATTAATAATCAATCATCAATTTTCAGTCATCAGTGATCAACAGACAATAATCAATCATCAGTAATCAGTCACAGGTAATCAACCCTAAATCATCAATTATCAATCAGGATTCATCATCGTTCAATCTTCCATAATCAATGATCAATTATCAATCATCAATCATCAATCATCAATCATCAATCATCAATCATCAATCATCAATCATCACCAATCAATCATCAATCACTAATCATCAACCATCAACCATCAATCATCAATCATCAATCATCAATTTTCAATCATAAATCATCACTCATCAATCATTAATCATCAGTCAAAAATCATCAATCATCAGTCATCAATCATCAATCATCAATCATCAATCATCAATCATCAATTCACACTAAGCAAACATCAATCATTAATCATCAATCATCAATCATCAATCATCAATCCACCATCATCAGTCACAAATCATCAAACATCAATCACCAATCATCAATCATCAATCATGAATCATTAATCATAAATCATCAATCATCAAAAATCAATCATCAATCAGCAATCAGCAATTATCAATCATTAAAAATCAGTCATTAATAATGATAAATAAATCTTCAATCACCAATAAACAATTACCAATTTTCCACCATCAATAATCAGTCATCAAAAATCAATCATCAATAATCAATCATCAATCATCAATTATCAACCTCAGTAATCAATCATCAATCATCAATGATCAATAATCAATCAGCAATCATCAATGAGCAGTCATCAATCATCAATCATCAATCGGCAATCTTCAATAATCAATCATCAATCATCTATCATCAATCATCATTCATCAGTCGTCAATCGTCAATCATCAATCATCAAACATCAATCATCAATTATCTATAATTTTCCATCAATCCTCAATCATCAATCATCAATCATCAATCATAGATCATCGAAATTCAATCACTAATCATCAAAACTCAATCATCAATCATGAATAATCAACTATTAATAATCATAAATAAACCATCAATAACCAATAACCAAATACCAATATTCCACCCTCAATCATCAGTCATCAATCATCAATCATCAATCACAAATCATCAATCATCATACATCAATCATCAATCATCAATCATCAATCATCAATCATCAATCATCAATCATCAATCATCAATCAGCAATAATCAATCATCAATCATCAATCATCAATCATCAAACATCAATCATCAATAATCAATCATCAATCATCAATCATCACTCATCAATAATCAATGGTTAGTCATAAATCATCATTCATCAATCATTATTGATCAACCATCAAAAATCAATCATCAATCAGTAATGATCAACCGTCACTACTTAATCCTTACTCATCAATATTCAGCCATCAATTATCAAATATCATGAATTATCAATCATAAATCACTAATAATTAGTCATCAATCATCAATCATCATTCATCAATCATCAATCGTCAATCATCAATCATCAATCATCAATCATCAATAATCAGTCATCAATCATCAATCATCAATCATCAATTATCAATCGTCAATCACCAATCATCAATAATCAATCATCAACTGTCTATCATCAAACTCAATAACAAATCATCAATCATCAATCATCAATTATCAGTAATCAATTATCAATCATCAACCATCAATCACCAATCATCAATCATCAATCATGAATCACCAATCATCAACCATCAACAATCAATCATCAATAATTATTCATCAATACTCATTCATCAATCATCTATCATCAAACATCAACCATTAATAATCAATCATCAATTTTCAGTCATCAGTGATCAACAGACAATAATCAATCATCAGTAATCAGTCACAGGTAATCAACCCTAAATCATCAATTATCAATCAGGATTCATCATCGTTCAATCTTCCATAATCAATGATCAATTATCAATCATCAATCATCAATCATCAATCATCAATCATCAATCATCAATCATCAATCATCACCAATCAATCATCAATCACTAATCATCAACCATCAACCATCAATCATCAATCATCAATCATCAATTTTCAATCATAAATCATCACTCATCAATCATTAATCATCAGTCAAAAATCATCAATCATCAGTCATCAATCATCAATCATCAATCATCAATCATCAATCATCAATTCACACTAAGCAAACATCAATCATTAATCATCAATCATCAATCATCAATCATCAATCCACCATCATCAGTCACAAATCATCAAACATCAATCACCAATCATCAATCATCAATCATGAATCATTAATCATAAATCATCAATCATCAAA
This sequence comes from Fasciola hepatica, assembly GCA_948099385.1. Taxonomy (NCBI): domain Eukaryota; kingdom Metazoa; phylum Platyhelminthes; class Trematoda; order Plagiorchiida; family Fasciolidae; genus Fasciola; species Fasciola hepatica. The sequence goes on along the minus strand of CANUEZ040000211.1, from coordinate 829,865 downwards.
AATCAATCATCAATCAGCAATCAGCAATTATCAATCATTAAAAATCAGTCATTAATAATGATAAATAAATCTTCAATCACCAATAAACAATTACCAATTTTCCACCATCAATAATCAGTCATCAAAAATCAATCATCAATAATCAATCATCAATCATCAATTATCAACCTCAGTAATCAATCATCAATCATCAATGATCAATAATCAATCAGCAATCATCAATGAGCAGTCATCAATCATCAATCATCAATCGGCAATCTTCAATAATCAATCATCAATCATCTATCATCAATCATCATTCATCAGTCGTCAATCGTCAATCATCAATCATCAAACATCAATCATCAATTATCTATAATTTTCCATCAATCCTCAATCATCAATCATCAATCATCAATCATAGATCATCGAAATTCAATCACTAATCATCAAAACTCAATCATCAATCATGAATAATCAACTATTAATAATCATAAATAAACCATCAATAACCAATAACCAAATACCAATATTCCACCCTCAATCATCAGTCATCAATCATCAATCATCAATCACAAATCATCAATCATCATACATCAATCATCAATCATCAATCATCAATCATCAATCATCAATCATCAATCATCAAACATCAGTCATCAATAATCAATCATCAATCATCAATCATCAATCATCAAACATCAATCATCAATAATCAATCATCAATCATCAATCATCACTCATCAATAATCAATGGTTAGTCATAAATCATCATTCATCAATCATTATTGATCAACCATCAAAAATCAATCATCAATCAATAATGATCAACCATCAATACTTAATCCCTAATCATCAATATTCAGCCATCAATTATCAAATATCATGAATTATCAATCATAAATCACTAATAATTAGTCATCAATCATCAATCATCATTCATCAATCATCAATCGTCAATCATCAATCATCAATCATCAATCATCAATAATCAGTCATCAATCATCAATCATCAATCATCAATTATCAATCGTCAATCACCAATCATCAATAATCAACAATCAATCATCAATAATTATTCATCAATACTCATTCATCAATCATCTATCATCAAACATCAACCATTAATAATCAATCATCAATTTTCAGTCATCAGTGATCAACAGACAATAATCAATCATCAGTAATCAGTCACAGGTAATCAACCCTAAATCATCAATTATCAATCAGGATTCATCATCGTTCAATCTTCCATAATCAATGATCAATTATCAATCATCAATCATCAATCATCAATCATCAATCATCAATCATCAATCATCAATCACCACCAATCAATCATCAATCACTAATCATCAACCATCAACCATCAATCATCAATCATCAATCATCAATTTTCAATCATAAATCATCACTCATCAATCATTAATCATCAGTCAAAAATCATCAATCATCAATCATCAATCATCAATCATCAATCATCAATCATAAATCATCAATTCACACTCAGCAAACATCAATCATTAATCATCAATCATCAATCATCAATCATCAATCATCCATCATCAGTCACAAATCATCAAACATCAATCAGCAATCATCAATCATCAATCATGAATCATTAATCATAAATCATCAATCATCAAAAATCAATCATCAATCAGCAATCAGCAATTATCAATCATTAAAAATCAGTCAATAATAATGATAAATAAATCTTCAATCACCAATAACCAATTACCAATTTTCCACCATCAATAATCAGTCATCAAAAATCAATCATCAATAATCAATCATCAATCATCAATTATCAACCTCAGTAATCAATCATCAATCATCAATCATCAATAATCAATCAGCAATCATCAATGAGCGGTCATCAATCATCAATCATCAATCGGCAATCTTCAATAATCAATCATCAATCATCAATCATCAATCATCAATAATCAATTATCAATCATCAATCATCAACCGTAAATCATCAATCATCAATCATCAATCAATAATAATGAATCGTTAAATATCAATCTTCAAATTTCAAACATCAAAAATCAATAACCAATCTTCAATCATCAATCATCAATCATCAACCATCAATCACGAATCATCAATCATCAATCATGAATCACCAATCATCAACCGTCAAAAATCAATCACCAATCATCAATCATCAAACATCAAACGTCAATCATCAATAATCAGTATTCAATCATCAATCAACAATACTCAATTACCTATCATCGATCAACTATTATCAATCATCAATCATCATTAATCAATCATCAATCATCCATCAGCAAACATCAATCATCAATCATCAATCATCAATCATCAATCATCCATCATCAGTCACAAATCATCAGTCATCAATCACCTATCATCAATAATCAATCATCAATCAATAATCATAAATCATCGATCATCAATAGTCAATAATCAATCAGCAATCAGCAGTCATCAATCATCAAAAATCAGTCATCAATAATCATAAATAAATCTTCAATCACCAATAACCAATTACCAATTTTCCAAAATCAATCATAAATATTCAATCATCAATCATCAATCACCAATTATCAAACCTCAGTAATCAATCATCAATGATCAATCATCAATATTCAATCAGCAATCATCAACCAGCAGTCATCAATAATCAATCATCAATCATCAATAACCAATCATCAATAATCAATCATCAATAATCAATCATCAATCATCAATCATCAATCATCAATCACCAATCACCAATCATCAATCATCAATCATCCATCATCAGTCACCAATCAACAAACATCAATACCAAATCAGTAATTACCAGTCATGAATCATCATTCATCATTCATCAACGATCAATCATCAATCATCAATTATCAATCATCAATAATCAATCATCAATCATCAATCATGAATCATCAATCATCAATCATCAAGCATCAATCATCAATCATCAATGAATAATCATGAATTATTTTACTATCAATCTTCATTGTTTATTCACCAATATTCAATCATCAATCATCAATTATCCATCATCAATCATCGATTATCAATCATCAATCATCAATCATAAATCCTCAATTTGCTATCATCAGTCATCAATCATCAATAATCAATCATCAATCATCAATCATCAATCGTCAATAATCAAGTATCAATCATCAATCATCAATCATCAATCATCAATCATCAAGCATCAATCACCAAATACCAATCATCAATCACCAATCTTCCATCATCAGTAACCAATCAACAATCATCAATCATCAATCATCAATCGTCAATAATCAATTATCAATCATCAATCATCAATCATCAATACTCAATCACCAATCATCAAATGTCAATCATCAATCATCAATCAACAATCATCAATGATCAATAATCTATCATCAATCATCAATAATCAATCATCAATCATCAATAACCAATCATCAATAATCAATCATCAATCATCAATCATCAATCATCAATTATCAAACATCAATCATCAATCATCAATCCTCAATCATCAATCATCTATCATCCATCATCGATCATCAATAATCAATAATCAATAATCAATCATCAATCATCAATCATCAATCATCAATCATCAATCATAAATCATCAATCATCAATCACCAATCATCAATCATCAATCATCCATCATCAGTCACCAATCAACACACATCAATAACCAATCAGTAATTACCAGTCATGAATCATCATTCATCATTCATCAACGATCAATCATCAATCATCAATTAACAATCATCAATATTCAATCATCAATCATCAATCATCAATCATCAATCATCAATCATCAAGCATCAATCATCAATAAATAATCATGAATTATTTTATTATCAATCTTCATTATTTAGTCACCAATAATCAATCATCAATCATCAATTATCCATCATCAATCATCGATCATCAATCATCAATCATAAATCATCAATCGTCAATTTGCTATAATCAGCCATCAATAATCAATCATCAATCATCAATCAACAGTCATCAATCATCAATCATCAGTCATCAATCATCAATCATCAAACATCAATCATCAATAATCAATCATCAATCATCAATCACCACTCATCAATAATCAATGGTTAGTCATAAATCATCATTCATCAATCATTATTGATCAACCATCAAAAATCAATCATCAATCAATAATGATCAACCATCAATACTTAATCCTTAATCATCAATATTCAGCCATCAATTATCAAATATCATGAATTATCAATCATAAATCACTAATAATTAGTCATCAATCATCAATCATCATTCATCAATCATCCATCGTCAATCATCAATCATCAATCATCAATCATCAATAATCAGTCATCAATCATCAATCATCAATCATCAATTATCAATCGTCAATCACCAATCATCAATAATCAATCATCAACTGTCTATCATCAAACTCAATAACAAATCATCAATCATCAATCATCAATTATCAGTAATCAATTATCAATCATCAACCATCAATCACCAATCATCAATCATCAATCATGAATCACCAATCATCAACCATCAACAATCAATCATCAATAATTATTCATCAATACTCATTCATCAATCATCTATCATCAAACATCAACCATTAATAATCAATCATCAATTTTCAGTCATCAGTGATCAACAGACAATAATCAATCATCAGTAATCAGTCACAGGTAATCAACCCTAAATCATCAATTATCAATCAGGATTCATCATCGTTCAATCTTCCATAATCAATGATCAATTATCAATCATCAATCATCAATCATCAATCATCAATCATCAATCATCAATCATCAATCATCACCAATCAATCATCAATCACTAATCATCAACCATCAACCATCAATCATCAATCATCAATCATCAATTTTCAATCATAAATCATCACTCATCAATCATTAATCATCAGTCAAAAATCATCAATCATCAATCATCAATCATCAATCATCAATCATCAATCATCAATCATCAATTCACACTCAGCAAACATCAATCATTAATCATCAATCATCAATCATCAATCATCAATCATCCATCATCAGTCACAAATCATCAATCATCAATAATCAATCATCAATCATCAATTATCAACCTCAGTAATCAATCATCAATCATCAATGATCAATAATCAATCAGCAATCATCAATGAGCAGTCATCAATCATCAATCATCAATCGGCAATCTTCAATAATCAATCATCAATCATCTATCATCAATCATCATTCATCAGTCGTCAATCGTCAATCATCAATCATCAAACATCAATCAACAATTATATATAATTTTTCATCAATCCTCAATCATCAATCATCAATCATCAATCATAGATCATCGAAATTCAATCACTAATCATCAAAACTCAATCATCAATCATGAATAATCAAACATTAATAATCATAAATAAACCATCAATAACCAATAACCAAATACCAATATTCCACCCTCAATCATCAGTCATCAATCATCAATCATCAATCATCAAGCATCAATCATCATACATCAATCATCAATAATCACTCATCAAACATCAATCAAAAATAATCAATCAGCAATCATCAAACATCAGTCATCAATAATCAATCATCAATCATCAATCATCAATCAGCAATAATCAATCATCAATCATTAATCATCAATCATCAAACATCAATCATCAATAATCAATCATCAATCATCAATCATCACTCATCAATAATCAATGGTTAGTCATAAATCATCATTCATCAATCATTATTGATCAACCATCAAAAATCAATCATCAATCAATAATGATCAACCATCAATACTTAATCCTTAATCATTAATAATCAGCTATCAATTATCAAATATCATGAATTATCAATCATAAATCACTAATAATTAGTCATCAATCATCAATCATCATTCATCAATCATCAATCGTCAATCATCAATCATCAATCATCAATCATCAATAATCAGTCATCAATCATCAATCATCAATCATCAATTATCAATCGTCAATCACCAATCATCAATAATCAACAATCAATCATCAATAATTATTCATCAATACTCATTCATCAATCATCTATCATCAAACATCAACCATTAATAATCAATCATCAATTTTCAGTCATCAGTGATCAACAGACAATAATCAATCATCAGTAATCAGTCACAGGTAATCAACCCTAAATCATCAATTATCAATCAGGATTCATCGTCGTTCAATCTTCCATAATCAATGATCAATTATCAATCATCAATCATCAATCATCAATCATCAATCATCAATCATCAATCATCAATCATCAATCACCACCAATCAATCATCAATCACTAATCATCAACCATCAACCATCAATCATCAATCATCAATCATCAATTTTCAATCATAAATCATCACTCATCAATCATTAATCATCAGTCAAAAATCATCAATCATCAATCATCAATCATCAATCATCAATCATCAATCATCAATTCACACTCAGCAAACATCAATCATTAATCATCAATCATCAATCATCAATCATCAATCATCCATCATCAGTCACAAATCATCAAACATCAATCACCAATCATCAATCATCAATCATGAATCATTAATCATAAATCATCAATCATCAAAAATCAATCATCAATCAGCAATCAGCAATTATCAATCATTAAAAATCAGTCAATAATAATGATAAATAAATCTTCAATCACCAATAACCAATTACCAATTTTCCACCATCAATAATCAGTCATCAAAAATCAATCATCAATAATCAATCATCAATCATCAATTATCAACCTCAGTAATCAATCATCAATCATCAATGATCAATAATCAATCAGCAATCATCAATGAGCGGTCATCAATCATCAATCATCAATCGGCAATCTTCAATAATCAATCATCAATCATCAATCATCAATAATCAATTATCAATCATCAATCATCAACCGTAAATCATCAATCATCAATCATCAATCAATAATAATGAATCGTTAAATATCAATCTTCAAATTTCAATCATCAAAAATCAATAACCACTCTTCAATCATCAATCATCAATCATCAACCATCAATCACGAATCATCAATCATCAATCATGAATCACCAATCATCAACCGTCAAAAATCAATCACCAATCATCAATCATCAAACATCAAACGTCAATCATCAATAATCAGTATTCAATCATCAATCAACAATATTCAATTACCTATCATCGATCAACTATTATCAATCATCAATCATCATTAATCAATCATCAATCATCCATCAGCAAACATCAATCATCAATCATCAATCATCAATCATCAATCATCCATTATCAGTCACAAATCATCAATCATCAATCACCTATCATCAATAATCAATCATCAATCAATCATCATAAATCATCGATCATCAATAGTCAATAATCAATCAGCAATCAGCAGTCATCAATCATAAAAATCAGTCATCAATAATCATAAATAAATCTTCAATCACCAATAACTAATTACCAATTTTCCAAAATCAATCATAAATATTCAATCATCAATCATCAATCATCAATCACCAATTATCAAACCTCAGTAATCAATCATCGAAGATCAATCATCAATATTCAATCAGCAATCATCAACCAGCAGTCATCAATAATCAACCATCAATCATCAATAACAAATAATCAATAACCAATCATCAATAATCAATCATCAATCATCAATCATCACTCATCAATAATCAATGGTTAGTCATAAATCATCATTCATCAATCATTATTGATCAACCATCAAAAATCAATCATCAATCAATAATGATCAACCATCAATACTTAATCCTTAATCATCAATAATCAGCCATCAATTATCAAATATCATGAATTATCAATCACAAATCACTAATAATTAGTCATCAATCATCAATCATCATTCATCAATCATCAACCGTCAATCATCAATCATCAATCATCAATCATCAATAATCAGTCATCAATCATCAATCATCAATCATCAATTATCAATCGTCAATCACCAATCATCAATAATCAATCATCAACTGTCTATCATCAAACTCAATAACAAATCATCAATCATCAATCATCAATTATCAGTAATCAATTATCAATCATCAACCATCAATCACCAATCATCAATCATCAATCATGAATCACCAATCATCAACCATCAACAATCAATCATCAATAATTATTCATCAATACTCATTCATCAATCATCTATCATCAAACATCAACCATTAATAATCAATCATCAATTTTCAGTCATCAGTGATCAACAGACAATAATCAATCATCAGTAATCAGTCACAGGTAATCAACCCTAAATCATCAATTATCAATCAGGATTCATCATCGTTCATTCTTCCATAATCAATGATCAATTATCAATCATCAATCATCAATCATCAATCATCAATCATCAATCATCAATCATCAATCATCACCAATCAATCATCAATCACTAATCATCAACCATCAACCATCAATCATCAATCATCAATCATCAATTTTCAATCATAAATCATCACTCATCAATCATTAATCATCAGTCAAAAATCATCAATCATCAATCATCAATCATCAATCATCAATCATCAATCATCTATCATCAATTCACACTCAGCAAACATCAATCATTATTCATCAATCATCAATCATCAATCATCAATCATCCATCATCAGTCACAAATCATCAAACATCAATCACCAATCATCAATCATCAATCATGAATCATTATTCATAAATCATCAATCATCAAAAATCAATCATCAATCAGCAATCAGCAATTATCAATCATTAAAAATCAGTCATTAATAATGATAAATAAATCTTCAATCACCAATAAACAATTACCAATTTTCCACCATCAATAATCAGTCATCAAAAATCAATCATCAATAATCAATCATCAATCATCAATTATCAACCTCAGTAATCAATCATCAATCATCAATGATCAATAATCAATCAGCAATCATCAATGAGCAGTCATCAATCATCAATCATCAATCGGCAATCTTCAATAATCAATCATCAATCATCTATCATCAATCATCATTCATCAGTCGTCAATCGTCAATCATCAATCATCAAACATCAATCATCAATTATCTATAATATTTCATCAATCCTCAATCATCAATCATCAATCATCAATCATAGATCATCGAAATTCAATCACTAATCATCAAAACTCAATCATCAATCATGAATAATCAAACATTAATAATCATAAATAAACCATCAATAACCAATAACCAAATACCAATATTCCACCCTCAATCATCAGTCATCAATCATCAATCATCAATCACAAATCATCAATCATCATACATCAATCATCAATAATCACTCATCAATCATCAATCAAAAATAATCAATCAGCAATCATCAAACATCAGTCATCAATAATCAATCATCAATCATCAATCATCAATCAGCAATAATCAATCATCAATCATCAATCATCAATCATCAAACATCAATCATCAATAATCAATCATCAAACATCAATCATCACTCATCAATAATCAATGGTTAGTCATAAATCATCATTCATCAATCATTATTGATCAACCATCAAAAATCAATCATCAATCAATAACGATCAACCATCAATACTTAATCCTTAATCATTAATAATCAGCTATCAATTATCAAATATCATGAATTATCAATCATAAATCACTAATAATTAGTCATCAATCATCAATCATCATTCATCAATCATCAATCGTCAATCATCAATCATCAATCATCAATCATCAATAATCAGTCATCAATCATCAATCATCAATCATCAATTATCAATCGTCAATCACCAATCATCAATAATCAATCATCAACTGTCTATCATCAAACTCAATAACAAATCATCAATCATCAATCATCAATTATCAGTAATCAATTATCAATCATCAACCATCAATCACCAATCATCAATCATCAATCATGAATCACCAATCATCAACCATCAACAATCAATCATCAATAATTATTCATCAATACTCATTCATCAATCATCTATCATCAAACATCAACCATTAATAATCAATCATCAATTTTCAGTCATCAGTGATCAACAGACAATAATCAATCATCAGTAATCAGTCACAGGTAATCAACCCTAAATCATCAATTATCAATCAGGATTCATCATCGTTCAATCTTCCATAATCAGTGATCAATTATCAATCATCAATCATCAATCATCAATCATCAATCATCAATCATCAATCATCAATCATCAATCTTCACCAATCAATCATCAATCACTAATCATCAACCATCAACCATCAATCATCAATCATCAATCATCAATTTTCAATCATAAATCATCACTCATCAATCATTAATCATCAGTCAAAAATCATCAATCATCAATCATCAATCATCAATCATCAATTCACACTCAGCAAACATCAATCATTAATCATCAATCATCAATCATCAATCATCAATCATCCATCATCAGTCACAAATCATCAAACATCAATCACCAATCATCAATCATCAATCATGAATCATTAATCATAAATCATCAATCATCAAAAATCAATCAGCAATCAGCAATCAGCAATTATCAATCATTAAAAATCAGTCAATAATAATGATAAATAAATCTTCAATCACCAATAACCAATTACCAATTTTCCACCATCAATAATCAGTCATCAAAAATCAATCATCAATAATCAATCATCAATCATCAATTATCAACCTCAGTAATCAATCATCAATCATCAATCATCAATAATCAATCAGCAATCATCAATGAGCGGTCATCAATCATCAATCATCAATCGGCAATCTTCAATAATCAATCATCAATCATCAATCATCAATAATCAATTATCAATCATCAATCATTAACCGTAAATCATCAATCATCAATCATCAATCAATAATAATGAATCGTTAAATATCAATCTTCAAATTTCAATCATCAAAAATCAATAACCAATCTTCAATCATCAATCATCAATCATCAACCATCAATCACGAATCATCAATCATCAATCATGAATCACCAGTCATCAACCGTCAAAAATCAATCACCAATCATCAATCATCAAACATCAAACGTCAATCATCAATAATCAGTATTCAATCATCAATCAACAATACTCAATTACCTATCATCGATCAACTATTATCAATCATCAATCATCATTAATCAATCATCAATCATCCATCAGCAAACATCAATCATCAATCATCAATCATCAATCATCCATCATCAGTCACAAATCATCAATCATCAATCACCTATCATCAATAATCAATCATCAATCAATAATCATAAATCATCGATCATCAATAGTCAATAATCAATCAGCAATCAGCAGTCATCAATCATCAAATATCAGTCATCAATAATCAAAAATAAATCTTCAATCACCAATAACCAATTACCAATTTTCCAAAATCAATCATAGATATTCAATCATCAATCATCAATCATCAATCACCAATTATCAAACCTCAGTAATCAATCATCAATGATCAATCATCAATATTCAATCAGCAATCATCAACCAGCAGTCATCAATAATCAATCATCAATCATCAATAACCAATCATCAATAATCAATCATCAATCATCAATTATCAAGCATCAATAATGAGTCATCAATCATAGATCATCGATCATCAATCACCAATCATCAATCATCAATAATCAATCATCAATCATCAATCAATAATCATGAATCTTTAATTATCAATCTTAAACATTTAATCATCAATTATCAATCATCAATCATCAATCATCAACTATCAATCATCAATCATAGATGATCGATCATCAATCACTAATCTTCAATCATCAATCATCAATTATCATACAACAGTCATCAATCCATTATCATGAATAATCCATTATCAATCTTCAATTTCCAATCATTATTCATCAATCATCAGATACCAATCATCAATCATCAATCATCAATCATCAATCAATTATAGTAAATCATCAATTATCAATTGTCAAATTTCAATCATCAATCATCAATTACCAATAATTATTCATCAATCATCAGTCACCAATCATCAATCTTCAAGCATCAATCATCAATCATCAACCATTGATCATCGATTATCTATCACCATTCATCGATCATCAATCATTAATCATCAATCATCAAATATCAATCATCAATCATCAATCATCAATCATTAATAATCAATCAAAAATGATCAATGATCGATCACCAATCATCAATCAACAATCATCAAATATCAATCATCACGCATCCATCATCACTCACCAGTCATCAATCATCAGTCATCAATAATCAATAATCAAACATCAATCACCAACAACCAATAACAAATATCAATAATCAAACCTCATTTATCCATATTCAATCATCAATCATCAATCATCAATCATCAATTATCAATCATCAATAATAAATCATCAATCATCAATCATCAATCATCAATCACCAATCATCAATTTCGATATTCTTTCATCAGGCATCATTATACAATCATCAATATACAATGGTCAATCATCAATGATCAATCAGCAATCAGCAATAATCAAAAATCAATCACCAATAATCAATCATCAAACATCAGTCATCAATAATCTATAATCAATCATCAATCATCGCTCATCAATAATCGATGGTCAATGATAAATTATCATTTATCTATCATCAATAAACAATGATCAATAATCAATCATCAGTTATCCATTGTGAATCATCAATAATCAAACATCAATCATCAATAATCATATATCAATTATCATTCACCAATAAACAATTACCAATTATCAATCATCAATAATCAATCATCAATCATCAATCATTAATCATAAATACTCAATCATCAATCATTTATAATTAATCAATAATAATCAATCAATAATAATCAATTGTCAATCACCAATCATCAATCATCAATCATCAAAAACCAATCCTCAAACATCAAACATCAATCAAAAATCATCAATCATCAATCCTCAATCACCTATCATCAATCGTTAATCACCAATCATCAATCATCACTAATAATCCAACATTCACTAATCATCAATCATCAATCATCAATAATCAATAATCCATCATCAACCGTCAATAGTCAGTCATCAGTTATCAATCATCAATCATCAGTCATAAATCATCAATCCTCAATCATCAGTCATCAATCATCAATCATCAATCATCAATCATCAATCGTCAATATTCAATCATCAATTATCAATCATCAATCATCAATCATCAATCATCAAATATCAATCATCAATCAACAATCATCAATCACCAGTCCTCAATAAGAAATCATCAATAATCAATCACCAATCATCAATCATCAATCATCAATCATCAATCATCAATCATCAATCATCAATCACCAATCATCAATCACCAATCATCAATCATCAATCATCAATCATCAATCATCAATCAATAATAATGAATCATCAATTATCAATCTTCAAATTTCAATCACCAATCATCAATAACCAATCATGAATAATCAATCATCATTCAACAATAATCAAGCATCAATCATCAATAATCAATTATGGATCATCGATCATCAATCACCATTCATTAATCATCAATCATCAATAATGAATAATCAATCAATAATCATGAATCATCTATTCTCAATCTTCAATTTTAAATCATCAGTGATCAATCGTCAGTCATTACTAATCAATCATAAATCATCAATCATAGACCATCGACAATCAATCACTAATAATCAATCATCAATCATCTATCATCAATTTTCAATCATCAATCGTTAATCATCAATCATCAATCATCAATCATCAATCATCCATCAGCAATCAGTGATCATCAATCATCAATCATCAATCATCAATCATCGATCACCAATCATCAATCAAAAATCATCGATCATCAATCATCACGCATGCATCATCAATCATCAATCATCAGTTATCAGACATCAATAATCAATCACCAATCATCAATAACCAAACACCAAACATCAAACATCAATCAACAATTATCAATCTTCAATCATCAATCCTCAATCACCGATAATCAATCATGAATCATCAATCATCAATCATCACTAATAATTCACCAAACACTAAACATCAATCATCAATAATCAATCGACAATCATCAATCATCAATAGTCAATCGTCAATCATCAGTTTTAAATCATCCATCATCAGTCGTTAATCATCAAACATCAATCATCAATCATCAATCATCAATCATCAATCATCAATCACCAAACATCAATCATCAATCATCAATTATAAATCATCGAAATACAGTCACTAATCATCAATCATCAATCATTAATCATAAATCATCAATCTTCGAATTTCAATCATCAATCATGAATAATCAGTCATCAGTAATCATAAATAAATTATCAAACACCAATAATGAATTACAAATTTTCGACCATCAATCATCAGTCATCTATAATCAATCATCAATAATCAATCATCAAGCATCACACATCAATTATCAATCATAAGTAATCAATCATCAATCATCAATCATCAATCAGCAATCAGCAATCATCAATCATCAAACATCAATCATCAATCAGCAATCAGCAATCATCAATCATCAATCAGCAATCATCAATCATCAGTAATCAATAATCAATTAACAATAGTGAATCATCAATCACCAATCATCAATCATCAATCATCAAACAATAATAATGAATCATCAGTCATCAATCTTCAAATTTCAATCATCAATCATCAATGACCGATCATCAATATTCAATCATCAATATTCAATCATCAAGTATCAATCCTCAATCATCAATCATAGATCAACGATAATCAATCACCAATAACCAATCATCAATCATCATTCATCAGTCATCAATAACCAATCATCAAACATCAAACATCAAAAAACAACCATCAATCTTCAATCATCAATCCTCAATCACCGATAATCAATCATCAAACATCAATCATCAATCATCACTAATAACTCACCAAACACTAATCATCAATCATCAATCATCAATCGACAATCATCAATCATTAATCGTCAATGGTCGATCGTCAGTTATCAATCGTCCATCATCAGTCATTATTCGTCAAACATCAATCATCAGTCATCAATCATCAATCATCAATCATCAATCACCAATCATCAATCATCAATCGTCAATCATAAATCATCGATAGTCAGTCACAAGTCATCAATCATCAAGGATCAATCATCAACCATCAATCATCAATCATTATTCATAAATCATCAATCATCAAACATCAATCATCAATCAGCAACCAGCAATCATCGATCATCAATCATCAGTCATCAATAATCATAAATAAATCATCAATCACCAATAATCATTTACCAATTTTCGACCATCAATCATCAGTCATCAATAATTAAGCATCAATAATCAATCATCAATCATCAATCATCAATTATCAATCATAAATAATCAATCATCAATCATCAATCATCAATCAGCAATCATCAATCATCAGTCATCGATAATCAATCATCAATCATCAATCATCAATCATCAATCAGCAATCATCAATCATCAGTCATCAATAATCAATTAACAATAGTCAATCATCAATCATCAAACAATAATAATGAATTATCAGTCATCAATATTCAAATTTCAATCATCAACCAGCAATAACCATTCATCAAACATCAAACATCAATCAACAATCATCAATCTTCAATCGTCAATACTCAATCACCTATCATCAATCATTAATCATCAATCATCAATCATCACTAATAATCCACCATTCAATAATCATCAACCATCAATCATCAATCACCAAAAATCAATCAGCAATCGTCAATCGTCAGTCATCAGTTATCAACCATCAATCATCAGTCATAAATAATCAATCATCAATTATCAGTCATCAATCGTCAATCATCAATCATCAATCATCAATATTCAATATTCAATTATCAATTATCAATCATCAATCATCAATCATCAATCATCAATCATTAATGAATAATCGTCAATCATTTATTATAAATCTTCAATTTTCAATTATCAATCATCAGTCATCAATTACCTATCATCAATCATCAACCATCAATCATCAATCAATAAAAATGAATCATCAATAATCAATCTTCAAATTTCAGTCATCAATCATCAATCACCAATCATCAATCACCAATCATCAATCATCAAAAATCATGCATTAATCATCAACCATCAACCATGGATCATCGATCATCAATCACCATTCATCAATCATCAATCATCAATAATGTATAATCAATCAATAATCATGAATCATCTATAATCAATCTTCAATTTTAAATCATCAGTGATCAATCGTCAGTCATTAATCATCAATCATAAATCATCAATCATAGACCATCGACAATCAATCACTAATCATCAATCATCTATCATCTATCATCAATTTTCAATCATCAATCGTTAATCATCAATCATCAATCATCAAACATCAATCATCCATCAGCAATCAGCGATCATCAATCATCAATCATCAATCATCAATCATCGATCACCAATCATCAATCAAATATCATCAATCATCAATCATCACGAATGCATCATCCATCATCAAACATCAATCATCAGACATCATTAATCATACAACAAACATCAATCACAAAACCAATACTAAATATCAATAATCAATCCTCAGTCATCAATAATCAATCATCATTCATCAATCATCAATCATCAATCATCAATAACCAAACACCAAATATCAAACATCAATCAACAATCATCAATGTTCAATCATCAATCCTAAATCACCGATAATCAATCATCAATAATCAATCATCAATCATCACTAATAATTCACCAAACACTAAACATCAATCATCAATCATCAATCGACAATCATCAATCATCAAACGTCAATCGTCAATCATCAGTAATAAATCATCCATCATCAGTCATTGATCATCAAACATCAATCATCAATCATCAATCATCAATAATCAATCACCAATCATCAATCATCAAGCATCAATCATCAATTATAAATCATCGATAATCAGTCACTAATCATCAATCATCAATCATTAATCATAAATCATCAATCTTCAAATTTCAATCATCAATCATTAATAATCAGTCATTATTAATCATAAATAAATCATCAATCACCAATAATCAATTACAATTTTCGACCATCAATCATCAGTCATCTATAATCAATCATCAATAATCAATCATCAAGCATCACACATTAATTATCAATCATAAATAATCAATCATCAATCATCAATCAGCAATCAGCAATCGGCAATTATCAATCATCAGTCATCAATAATCAATAAACAATCATCAATCATCAATCATTAATCAGCAATCATCAATCATCAGTAATCAATAATCAATTAACAAAAGTCATTCATCAATCACCAATCATCAATCATCAATCATCAAACAATAATAATGAATCATCAGTCATCAATCTTCAAATTTCAATCATCAATCATCAATAACCAATCATCAATAATCAATCATCAATATTAAATCATCAAGCATCAATCCTCAATCATCAATCATAGATCAACGATAATCAATCATCAATCATCAATCATCAATCATCACTAATAATTCACCAAACACTAATCATCAATCACCAATCATCAATCGAAAATCATCAATCATCAATCGTCAATCGTCAATCGTCAGTTATCAATCAACCATCATCAGTCATTAATCGTCAAACATCAATCATCAATCATCAATCTTCCATCATCAATCATCATCCACCAAACATCAATCATCAATCATCAACCGTCAATCATCAATCTATAGTCATCAATCAACAATCATCAAACATCAATCATCCATCAGCAATCAGCAATCATCAATCATCAATAACCAGTCATCAATAATCATAAATTATTCATGAATCAGCAAAAATCATTTACCCATTTTCGACCATCAATCATTAGTCATCATAAATCAATCATCAATAATCAATCATCAATCATCACACATCAATTATCAATCATAAATAATCAATCATCAATAATCAATCATCAATCATCAATCAGCAATCATCAATCATCAGTCATCAATAATCAATCATCAATCATCAATCATCAATCATCAATCATCAATCAGCAATCATCAATAATCAGTCATCAATAATCAATTAACAATAGTCAATCATCAATCACCAATCATCCATCATCAATCATCAATCACCAATCATCAGTCATCAATCACCAATCATCAACCATCAACCATCAATCATTAATCATCAATCAACAATCATCAAACATCAATCAGCAATCAGCAATCAGCAATCATCAGTCATCAAAAACCAGTCATCAATAATCATAAATAAATCATCAATCACCAAAAATCATTTAAAAATATTCGACCATCAATCATCAGTCATCAATAATCAATCATCAATAATCAATCATCAATCATCACACATCAATTATCAATCATAAATAATCAATCATCAATTATCAATCATCAATCATCAATCATCAATAACCAATCATCAATAATCAATAATCAATATTCAATCATCAAGCATCAATCATCAATCATCAATCATAGATCAACGACAATCAATCACCAATAACCAATCATCAATCATCAATCATCAATCATCAATAACAAATCATCCAACATCAAACATCAATCAACAATCATCAATCTTCAATAATCAATCATCAATCACCGATAATCAATCATCAATCATCGTCATCAATCATCACTTATTATTCAACAAACACTAATCATCAATCATCAATCATCAATCGACAATCATCAATCATCAATCATCAATCATCCATCGTCAATCTTCAATCATCAATCATCAATCATCAATCATCAACCATTATTCCTCAAACATCAATCATCAAGCATCAATCATCAATCATCAATCATAGATCAACGATAATCAATCACCAATAATCAATCATCAATCATCAATCGTCAATCAGAAATCAATAATCATGAATCATTTATTATCAATCTTCAATTTTCAATTATCAATCATCAATCATCAATCATCAATCATCAATGATCAATTATCAATCATCGATCAACAACCATCAATCATGAATCATCAATCATCAATAATCAATTATCAATCATCAATTTGAATCACCGATAATCCCTCATCAATCATCAATCATCAATCATCAATCATCAGTCATCAATCATTAATCATCAATCATCAATCATCAATCATCAATCATCAATAATCAATCAATTTTTATGAATCATCAATTATCAATCTTCAACTTTCAATCATCAATCATTAATTACCAATCATCATTCATCAATCATCAATCATCAATCATCAAGCATCAATCATCAATTTTAAATAATCGATAATCAGTCACTAAACATCAATCATCAATCATTAATCATAAATCATCAATCTTCAAATTTCAATCATCAATCATTAATAATCAGTCAACAATACTCAGAAATAAATCATCAATCACCAATAATCAATTACCAATTTTCGACCATCAATCATCAGTCATCTATAATCAATCATCAACAATCAATCATCAAGCATCACACATCAATTATCAATCATAAATATTCAAACATCAATCATCAATCATCAATCATCAATCAGCAATCAGCAACCATCAGTCATCAATAATCAATCATCAATCATCAATCATCAATCATCAATCAGCAATCATCAATCATCAGTCAACAATCATCAATCATCAATCATCAAACATCAAACAATAATAATGAATCATCTGTCATCAATCTTCAAATTTCAATCATCAATCATCAATAACCAATCACCAATAATCTATCATCAATATTCAATCATCAAGAATCAATCATCAATCATCAATCATAGATCAACGATAATCAATCACCAATAACCAATCATCAATAATCAATCATCAATAACCAATCATCAAACATCAAACATCAACCAACAATCATAAATCATAAATCATCGATAATCAGTCACTAGTCATCAATCATCAATCATCAATCATCAATCATCAATCATCAATCATCAATTATCAGTCATCAATCATCAATCATCAATAATCAATCATCAATCATCAGTCATCAATAATCAATTAACAATAGTCAGTCATCAATCACCAATCATCAGTCATCAATCATCAAACAATATTAATGAATCATCAGTCATCAACATTCAAATGTCAATCATCAATCATCAATAACAAATCATCAATAATCAATAATCAATATTCAATCATCAAGCATCAATCATCAATCATCAATCATAGATCAACGATAATCAATCACCAATAACCAATCATCAATCATCAATAATCAGTCATCAATAACCAATCATCTAACATCAAACATCAATCAACAATCATAAATTTTCAATCATCAATCCTCAATCACCGATAATCACTCGTCAATCATCATCATCAATCATCACTAATTATTCACCGAACACTAATCACCAATCATCAATCATCAGTTGACAATCATCAATCATCAATCATCAATCATCAATCGTCAATCATCAATCATCAATCATCAATCATCCATCGTCAATCTTCAATCATCAATCATCAATCATCAATCATCAACCATTATTCCTCAAACATCAATCATCAAGCATCAATCATCAATCATCAATCATAGATCAACGATAATCAATCACCAATAATCAATCATCAATCATCAATCGTCAATCAGAAATCAATAATCATGAATCATTTATTATCAATCTTCAATTTTCAATTATCAATCATCAATCATCAATCATCAATCATCAATGATCAATTATCAATCATCGATCAACAACCATCAATCATGAATCATCAATCATCAATAATCAATTATCAATCATCAATTTGAATCACCGATAATCCCTCATCAATCATCAATCATCAATCATCAATCATCAGTCATCAATCATTAATCATCAATCATCAATCATCAATCATCAATCATCAATAATCAATCAATTTTTATGAATCATCAATTATCAATCTTCAACTTTCAATCATCAATCATTAATTACCAATCATCATTCATCAATCATCAATCATCAATCATCAAGCATCAATCATCAATTTTAAATAATCGATAATCAGTCACTAAACATCAATCATCAATCATTAATCATAAATCATCAATCTTCAAATTTCAATCATCAATCATTAATAATCAGTCAACAATACTCAGAAATAAATCATCAATCACCAATAATCAATTACCAATTTTCGACCATCAATCATCAGTCATCTATAATCAATCATCAACAATCAATCATCAAGCATCACACATCAATTATCAATCATAAATATTCAAACATCAATCATCAATCATCAATCATCAATCAGCAATCAGCAACCATCAGTCATCAATAATCAATCATCAATCATCAATCATCAATCATCAATCAGCAATCATCAATCATCAGTCAACAATCATCAATCATCAATCATCAAACATCAAACAATAATAATGAATCATCTGTCATCAATCTTCAAATTTCAATCATCAATCATCAATAACCAATCACCAATAATCTATCATCAATATTCAATCATCAAGAATCAATCATCAATCATCAATCATAGATCAACGATAATCAATCACCAATAACCAATCATCAATAATCAATCATCAATAACCAATCATCAAACATCAAACATCAACCAACAATCATAAATCATAAATCATCGATAATCAGTCACTAGTCATCAATCATCAATCATCAATCATCAATCATCAATCATCAATCATCAATTATCAGTCATCAATCATCAATCATCAATAATCAATCATCAATCATCAGTCATCAATAATCAATTAACAATAGTCAGTCATCAATCACCAATCATCAGTCATCAATCATCAAACAATATTAATGAATCATCAGTCATCAACATTCAAATGTCAATCATCAATCATCAATAACAAATCATCAATAATCAATAATCAATATTCAATCATCAAGCATCAATCATCAATCATCAATCATAGATCAACGATAATCAATCACCAATAACCAATCATCAATCATCAATAATCAGTCATCAATAACCAATCATCTAACATCAAACATCAATCAACAATCATAAATTTTCAATCATCAATCCTCAATCACCGATAATCACTCGTCAATCATCATCATCAATCATCACTAATTATTCACCGAACACTAATCACCAATCATCAATCATCAGTTGACAATCATCAATCATCAATCATCAATCATCAATCGTCAATCATCAATCATCAATCATCAATAATCCATCATCAGTCATCAATCATAAATCATCCATCATCAATAATCAAGCATCAATCATCAATCATCAATCATAGATCAACGATAATCAATCACCAATAATCAATCATCAATCATCAATCATCAATCAGAAATCAATAATCATGAATCATTTCTTATCAATCTTCAATTTTTAATTATCAATCATCAATCATCAATCATCAATCATCAATCATCAATCACCAATCACCGATCATCGATTATCAATCACTAATCATCAATCATCAATCATCAATCATCAATCATCAATCATCAATCATCAATCATCAATCATCTATCATCAATCATCAATCATCAGTCATCAATCATTAATCATCAATCATCAATCATCAATCATCAATCATCAATAATCAATCAATATTATTGAATCATCAATTATCAATCTTCAACTTTCAATAATCAATCATCAATTACCAATCATCAATCATCAATCATCAATCATCAATCATCAATCATTAATCACCAATCATCAACCATCAATCATCAATCATCAATAGTCAGTCAATATCAATGAATCATCAATTATCAATCTTCAAAGTTCAATCATCAATCATCAATCGTCAATCATCAATCATCAATCATCAATCATCAATCATCAGTCATCATGCATTAATCATCAATCATCAATCATCAAGCATCAATCATCAATCATCAATCATAAATCAACGATTATCAATCACCAATAATCAATCATCAATCATCAATCATCAACCAGAAATCAATTATCATGAATCATTTATTATCAATCTTCAATTTTCAATTATCAATCATCAATCATCAATCAACAATCATCAATCATCAATCACCTAAATCCGATCATCGATTATCAATCACTGATCATCAATCAACAATCATCAATCATCAATCATCAATCATCAATCGTCAATCATCAATCATCAATCATCAACCATCAATCATCAGTCATCAATAATTATTCATCAATCATCAATCACAAATCATCAATCATCAATAATCAATCAACATTAATGAATCATCAATTATCTATCTTCAACTTTCAATCATCAATCATCAATTACCAATCATCACTCATCAATCATCAATCATCAATAATAAGGCATCAATCATCAATTATAAATCATCGATAATCAGTCAATAATCATCAATCATCAATCAATAATCACAAATCATCAATCTTCAAATTTCAATCATCAACCATTAATAATCAGTCATCAATAATCATAAATAAATCAGCAATCACCAATAATCAATTACAATTTTCGACCATCAATCATCAGTCATCTATAATCAATCATCACTAATCAATCACCAAGCATCACACATCAATTATCAATCATAAATATTCAATCATCAATCATCAATCATCAATCATCAATCAGCAATCATCAATCATCAGTCATCAATAATCAATCATCAATCATCAATCATCAATCAGCAACCATCAATGATCAGTCATCAATAATCAATTAACAATAGTCAATCATCAATCACTAATCATCAATCATCAATCATCAAACAATAATAATGAATCATCAGTCAACAATCTTCAAATTGCAATCATCAGTCATCAATAACCAATCATCAATAATGAATCATCAATATTCAATAATCAAGAATTAATCATCAATCATCAATCATAGATCAACGATAATCAATCACCAATAACCAATCATCAATAATCAATCATCACTCATAAATCATCGATAATCAGTCACTAGTCATCAATCATCAATCATCAATCATCAATCATCAATCATCAATCATCAATAATCAATCAATATTATTGAATCATCAATTATCAATCTTCAACTTTCAATAATCAATCATCAATTACCAATCATCAAACATCAATCATCAATCATCAATCATCAATCATTAATCACCAATCATCAATCATCAATCATCAATCATCAATAGTCAATCAATATTAATGAATCATCAATTATCAATCTTCAACGTTCAATCATCAATCATCAATCGTCAATCATCAATCATCAATCATCAATCATCAATCATCAGTCATCATGCATTAATCATCAATCATCAATCATCAAGCATCAATCATCAATCATCAATCATAAATCAACGATTATCAATCACCAATAATCAATCATCAATCATCAATCATCAATCAGAAATCAATAATCATGAATCATTTATTATCAATCTTCAATTTTCAATTATCAATCATCAATCATCAATCATCAATCATCAATCATCAATCACCAAACACCGATCATCGATCATCAATCACTGATCATCAATCAACAATCATCAATCATCAATCATCAATCATCAATCACCAATCATCAAGCATCAATCATCAATTATAAATCATCGATAATCAGTCACTAATCATCAATCATCAATCATTAATCATAAATCATCAATCTTCAAATTTCAATCATCAATCAATAATAATCAGTCATCAATAATCATAAATAAATCATCAATCACCAATACTCATCTACCAATTTTCCACCATCAATCATCAGTCATCTATAACCAATCATCACTAATCAATCATCAAGCATCACACATCAATTATCAATCATAAATATTCAATCATCAATCATCAATCATCAATCATCAATCAGCAATCATCAATTATCAGTCATCAATAATCAATCATCAATCATCACAAATCAATTATCAATCATAAATAATCAATCATCAATCATCAATCATCAATCAGCAATCATCAATCATCAGTCATCAATAATCAATCATCAATCATCAATCACCAATCATCAATCAGCAATCATCAATCATCAGTCATCAATAATCAGTTAACAATAGTCAATCATCAATCACCAATCATCAATCGGCAATCATCAAACAATAATAATGAATCACCAGTCATCAATCTTCAAATTTCAATCATCAATCATCAATAACCAATCATCAATAATCAATAATCAATATTCAATTATCAATCATCAATCATGAATCATCAATAATAGATCAACGATAATCAATCATCAATAACCAATCATCAATCATCAATCATCAATCATCAATAACCAATCATCCAACATCAAACATCAATCAACAATCATCAATCTTCAATCATCAATCGTCAATCATCAATCATCGATCATCAATAATCCATTATCAGTCACCAATCATTAATCATCCATCATCAATCATCAAGCATCAATCATCAATCATCAATCATAGATCAACGACAATCAATCACCAATAATCAATCATCAATCATCAATCATCAATCAGAAATCAATAGTCATGAATCATTTTTTATCAATCTTCAATTTTTAATTATCAATCATCAATCATCAATCATCAATCATCAATCATCAATCACCAATCACCGATCATCGATTATCAATCACTAATCATCAATCATCAATCATCAATCATCAATCATCAATCATCAATCATCAATCGTCAATCATCAATCATCAATCATCAATCATCATTCATCAATCATTATTCATCAATCATCAATAATCAATCATCAATCATCAATAATCAATCAATATTATTGAATCATCAATAATCAATCTTCATCTTTCAATAATCAATCATCAATTACCAATCATCAATCATCAATCATCAATCATCAATCATCAATCATTAATCACCAATCATCAATCATCAATCATCAATCATCAATAGTCAATCAATATTAATGAATCATCAATTATCAATCTTCAACGTTCAATCATCAATCATCAATCGTCCATCATCAATCATCAATCATCAATCATCAATCATCAGTCATCATGCATTAATCATCAATCATCAATCATCAAGCATCAATCATCAATCATCAATCATAAATCAACGATTATCAATCACCAATAATCAATCACCAATCATCAATCATCAATCAGAAATCAATAATCATGAATCATTTATTATCAATCTTCAATTTTCAATTATCAATCATCAATCATCAATCATCAATCATCAATCATCAATCACCAAACACCGATCATCGATCATCAATCACTGATCATCAATCAACAATCATCAATCATCAATCATCAATCATCAATCATCAATCGTCAATCATCAATCATCAATCATCAACCATCAATCATCAGTCATCAATCATTATTCATCAATCATCAATCATCAATCATCAATCATCAATAATCAATCAATATTTTTGAAGCATCAATTATCTATATTGAACTTTCAATCATCAATCATCAATTACCAATCATCAATCATCAATCATCAATCATCATTAATAAGGCATCAATCATCAATTATAAATCATCGATAATCAGTCACTAATCATCAATCATCAATCAACAATCATAAATCATCAATCTTCAAATTTCAATCATCAATCAATAATAATCAGTCATCAATAATCATAAATAAATCATCAATCACCAATAATCAATTACAATTTTCGACCATCAATCATCAGTCATCTATAATCAATCATCAATAATCAATCATCAAGCATCACACATCAATTATCAATCATAAATATTCAATCATCAATCATCAATCATCAATAATCAATCAGCAATCATCAATCATCAGTCATCAATAATCAATGATCAATCATCAATCATCAATCGTCAATCAGCAACCATCAATCATCAGTCATCAATAATCAATTAACAATAGTCAATCATCAATCACCAATCATCAATCGTCAATCATCAAACAATAATAATGAATCATCAGTCATCAATCTTCAAATTGCAATCATCAGTCATCAATAACCAATCATCAATAATCAATCATCAATATTCAATCATCAAGAATCAATCATCAATCATCAATCATAGATCAACGATAATCAATCACCAATAACCAATCATCATACATCAATCATCACTCATAAATCATCGATAATCAGTCACTAGTCATCAATCATCAATCATCAATCATCAACCATCAAACATCAATCAACAGTCAGCAATCTTAAATCATCAATACTCAATCACCGATAATCAATCATCAATCATCAATCATCAATCATCAATCATCAATCATTAATCATCAATCATCAATCATCAATCATCAATCATCAATAACCAATCAATATTAATGAATCATCAATTATCAATCTTCAACGTTCAATCATCAATCATCAATCGTCAATCATCAATCATCAATCATCAATCATCAATCATCAGTCATCATGCATTAATCATCAATCATCAATCATCAAGCATCAATCATCAAACATGAATCATAAATCAACGATTATCAATCACCAATAATCAATCATCAATCATCAATCATCAATCATCAATCATCAATCATCAATCATCACTCATAAATAATCGATAATCAGTCACTAGTCATCAATCATCAATCATCAATCATCAACCATCAATCATCAATCAATAATCATAAATCATCAATAATCAAAAATCAATCATCAATCAGCAATCAGCAATCATCAATCATCATCAGTCAGTCATCAATAATCATAAATAAATCATAGATCACCAAAAATCATTTACCAAATTTCGAACATCAATCATGAGTCATCAATAATCAATCATCAATAATCAATCATCAATCGTCACACATCAATTATCAATCATAAATAATCAATCATCAATCATCAATCAGCAATCATCAATCATCAGTCATCAATAATCAATCATCAATCATCAATCACCAATAATCAATCAGCAATCATCAATCATCAGTCATCAATAATCAGTTAACAATAGTCAATAATCAATCATCAATCATCAATCGGCAATCATCAGACAATAATAATGAATCATCAGACATCAATCTTCAAATTTCAATCATCAATCATCAATAACCAATCATCAATAATCAATAATCAATATTCAATTATCAATCATCAATCATGAATCATCAATCATAGATCAACGATAATCAATCATCAATAACCAATCATCATTCATCAATCATCAATCATCAATAACCAATCATCCAACATCAAACATCAATCAACAATCATCAATCTTCAATCATCAATCGTCAATCATCAATCATCGATCATCAATAATCCATTATCAGTCACCAATCATTAATCATCCATCATCAATCATCAAGCATCAATCATCAATCATCAATCATAAATCAACGATAATCAATCACCAATAATCAATCATCAATCATCAATCATCAATCAGAAATCAATAATCATGAATCATTTTTTATCAATCTTCAATTTTTAATTATCAATCATCAATCATCAATCATCAATCATCAATCATCAATCACCAATCACCGATCATCGATTATCAATCACTAATCATCAATCATCAATCATCAATCATCAATCATCAATCATCAATCATCAATCGTCAATCATCAATCATCAATCATCAATCATCAGTCATCAATCATTAATCATCAATCATCAATCATCAATAATCAATCATCAATAATCAATCAATATTATTGAATCATCAATAATCAATCTTCATCTTTCAATAATCAATCATCAATTACCAATCATCAATCATCAATCATCAATCATCAATCATCAATCATTAATCACCAATCATCAATCATCAATCATCAATCATCAATAGTCAATCAATATTAATGAATCATCAATTATCAATCTTCAACGTTCAATCATCAATCATCAATCGTCAATCATCAATCATCAATCATCAATCATCAATCATCAGTCATCATGCATTAATCATCAATCATCAATCATCAAGCATCAATCATCAATCATCAATCATAAATCAACGATTATCAATCACCAATAATCAATCACCAATCATCAATCATCAATCAGAAATCAATAATCATGAATCATTTATTATCAATCTTCAATTTTCAATTATCAATCATCAATCATCAATCATCAATCATCAATCATCAATCACCAAACACCGATCATCGATCATCAATCACTGATCATCAATCAACAATCATCAATCATCAATCATCAATCATCAATCATCAATCGTCAATCATCAATCATCAATCATCAACCATCAATCATCAGTCATCAATCATTATTCATCAATCATCAAGCATCAATCATCAATCATCAATAATCAATCAATATTTTTGAAGCATCAATTATCTATCTTGAACTTTCAATCATCAATCATCAATTACCAACCATCAATCATCAATCATCAATCATCAATAATAAGGCATCAATCATCAATTATAAATCATCGATAATCAGTCACTAATCATCAATCATCAATCAACAATCATAAATCATCAATCTTCAAATTTCAATCATCAATCAATAATAATCAGTCATCAATAATCATAAATAAATCATCAATCACCAATAATCAATTACAATTTTCGACCATCAATCATCAGTCATCTATAATCAATCATCAATAATCAATCATCAAGCATCACACATCAATTATCAATCATAAATATTCAATCATCAATCATCAATCATCAATAATCAATCAGCAATCATCAATGATCAGTCATCAATAATCAATGATCAATCATCAATCATCAATCGTCAATCAGCAACCATCAATCATCAGTCATCAATAATCAATTAACAATAGTCAATCATCAATCACCAATCATAAATCGTCAATCATCAAACAATAATAATGAATCATCAGTCATCAATCTTCAAATTGCAATCATCAGTCATCAATAACCAATCATCAATAATCAATCATCAATATTCAATCATCAAGAATCAATCATCAATCATCAATCATAGATCAACGATAATCAATCACCAATAACCAATCATCCATCATCAATCATCACTCACAAATCATCGATAATCAGTCACTAGTCATCAATCATCAATAATCAATCATCAACCATCAAACATCAATCAACAGTCAGCAATCTTAAATCATCAATACTCAATCACCGATAATCAATCATCAATCATCAATCATCAAACATCAATCATCAATCATTAATCACCAATCATCAATCATCAATCATCAATCATCAATAACCAATCAATATTAATGAATCATCAATTTTCAATCTTCAAAGTTCAATCATCAATCATCAATCGTCAATCATCAATCAGCAATCATCAATCATCAGTCATCAATAATCAATTACCAATAGTCAATCATCAATCATCAAACAATAATAATGAATTTCAGTCATCAATCTTCAAATTTCAATCATCAACCAGCAATAACCATTCATCAAACATCAAACATCAATCAACAATCATCAATCTTCAATCGTCAATCCTCAATCACCTATCATCAATCATTAATCATCAATCATCAATCATCACTAATAATCCACCATTCAATAATCATCAACCATCAATCATCAATCATCAATAATCAATCAGCAATCTTCAATCGTCAGTCATCAGTTATCAACCATCAATCATCAGTCATAAATAATCAATCATCAATTATCAGTCATCAATCGTCAATCATCAATCATCAATCATCAATATTCAATATTCAACTATCAATTATCAATCATCATTCATCAATCATCAATCATCAATCATCAATCATCAATCATCTGTCATCAAAAAGCAATAATCAATAATCAATCATCAATCATCAATCATCAATGAATAATCGTGAGTCATTTATTATCAATCTTCAATTTTCAATTATCAATCATCAGTCATCAATTACCTATCATCAATCATCAACCATCAATCATACATCAATAAAAATGAATCATCAATTATCAATCTTCAAATTTCAATCACCAATCATCAATAACCAATGATGGATAATCAATCATCATTCAACAATCATCAAGCATCAATCATCAATCATCAATCATAGATCATCGATCATCAATCACCAATAATCAATCATCAATCATCAATCATCAATCATTAATGAATAATCGTCAATCATTTATTATAAATCTTCAATTTTCAATTATCAATCATCAGTCATCAATTACCTATCATCAATCATCAACCATCAATCATCAATCAATAAAAATGAATCACCAATAATCAATCTTCAAATTTCAGTCATCAATCATCAATCACCAATCATCAATCACCAATCATCAATCATCAAAAATCATGCATTAATCATCAATCATCAACCATGGATCATCGATCATCAATCACCATTCATCAATCATCAATCATCAATAATGTATATTCAATCAATAATCATGAATCATCTATTATCAATCTTCAATTTTAAATCATCAGTGATCAATCGTCAGTCATTAATCATCAATCATAAATCATCAATCATAGACCATCGACAATCAATCACTAATCATCAATCATCTATCATCTATCATCAATCTTCAATCATCAATCGGTAATCATCAATCATCAATCATCAAACATCAATCATCCATCAGCAATCAGCGATCATCAATCATCAATCATCAATCATCAATCATCGATCACCAATCATCAATCAAAAATCATCAATCATCAATCATCACGAGTGCATCATCCATCATCAAACATCAATCATCAGACATCATTAATCATAAATCAAACATCAATCACAAAACCAATACTAAATATCAATAATCAATCCCCAGTCATCAATAATCAATCATCATTCATCAATCATCAATCATCAATCATCAATAACCAAACACCAAACATCAAACATCAATCAACAATCATCAATGTTCAATCATCAATCCTAAATCACCGATAATCAGTCATCAATAATCAATCATCAATCATCACTAATAATTCACCAAACACTAAACATCAATCATCAATCATCATTCGACAATCATCAATCATCAAACGTCAATCGTCAATCATCAGTAATAAATCATCCATCATCAGTCATTGATCATCAAACATCAATCATCAATCATCAATCATCAATCATCAATATTCAATATTCAACTATCAATTATCAATCATCAATCATCAATCATCAATCATCAATCATCAATCATCAATCATCTGTCATCAAAAAGCAATAATCAATAATCAATAATCAATCATCAATCATCAATGAATAATCGTGAGTCATTTATTATCAATCTTCAATTTTCAATTATCAATCATCAGTCATCAATTACCTATCATCAATCATCAACCATCAATCATACATCAATAAAAATGAATCATCAATTATCAATCTTCAAATTTCAATCACCAATCATCAATAACCAATGATGAATAATCAATCATCATTCAACAATCATCAAGCATCAATCAACAATCATCAATCATAGATCATCGATCATCAATCACCAATAATCAATCATCAATCATCAATCATCAATCATTAATGAATAATCGTCAATCATTTATTATAAATCTTCAATTTTCAATTATCAATCATCAGTCATCAATTACCTATCATCAATCATCAACCATCAATCATCAATCAATAAAAATGAATCATCAATAATCAATCTTCAAATTTCAGTCATCAATCATCAATCACCAATCATCAATCACCAATCATCAATCATCAAAAATCATGCATTAATCATCAATCATCAACCATGGATCATCGATCATCAATCACCATTCATCAATCATCAATCATCAATAATGTATATTCAATCAATAATCATGAATCATCTATTATCAATCTTCAATTTTAAATCATCAGTGATCAATCGTCAGTCATTAATCATCAATCATAAATCATCAATCATAGACCATCGACAATCAATCACTAATCATCAATCATCTATCATCTATCATCAATCTTCAATCATCAATCGGTAATCATCAATCATCAATCATCAAACATCAATCATCCATCAGCAATCAGCGATCATCAATCATCAATCATCAATCATCAATCATCGATCACCAATCATCAATCAAAAATCATCAATCATCAATCATCACGAGTGCATCATCCATCATCAAACATCAATCATCAGACATCATTAATCATAAATCAAACATCAATCACAAAACCAATACTAAATATCAATAATCAATCCCCAGTCATCAATAATCAATCATCATTCATCAATCATCAATCATCAATCATCAATAACCAAACACCAAACATCAAACATCAATCAACAATCATCAATGTTCAATCATCAATCCTAAATCACCGATAATCAGTCATCAATAATCAATCATCAATCATCACTAATAATTCACCAAACACTAAACATCAATCATCAATCATCATTCGACAATCATCAATCATCAAACGTCAATCGTCAATCATCAGTAATAAATCATCCATCATCAGTCATTGATCATCAAACATCAATCATCAATCATCAATCATCAATCATCAATATTCAATATTCAACTATCAATTATCAATCATCAATCATCAATCATCAATCATCAATCATCAATCATCAATCATCTGTCATCAAAAAGCAATAATCAATAATCAATAATCAATCATCAATCATCAATGAATAATCGTGAGTCATTTATTATCAATCTTCAATTTTCAATTATCAATCATCAGTCATCAATTACCTATCATCAATCATCAACCATCAATCATACATCAATAAAAATGAATCATCAATTATCAATCTTCAAATTTCAATCACCAATCATCAATAACCAATGATGAATAATCAATCATCATTCAACAATCATCAAGCATCAATCAACAATCATCAATCATAGATCATCGATCATCAATCACCAATAATCAATCATCAATCATCAATCATCAATCATTAATGAATAATCGTCAATCATTTATTATAAATCTTCAATTTTCAATTATCAATCATCAGTCATCAATTACCTATCATCAATCATCAACCATCAATCATCAATCAATAAAAATGAATCATCAATAATCAATCTTCAAATTTCAGTCATCAATCATCAATCACCAATCATCAATCACCAATCATCAATCATCAAAAATCATGCATTAATCATCAATCATCAACCATGGATCATCGATCATCAATCACCATTCATCAATCATCAATCATCAATAATGTATATTCAATCAATAATCATGAATCATCTATTATCAATCTTCAATTTTAAATCATCAGTGATCAATCGTCAGTCATTAATCATCAATCATAAATCATCAATCATAGACCATCGACAATCAATCACTAATCATCAATCATCTATCATCTATCATCAATCTTCAATCATCAATCGGTAATCATCAATCATCAATCATCAGTAATCAATAATCAATTAACAAAAGTCATTCATCAATCACCAATCATCAATCATCAATCATCAAACAATAATAATGAATCATCAGTCATCAATCTTCAAATTTCAATCATCAATCATCAATAACCAATCATCAATAATCAATCATCAATATTAAATCATCAAGCATCAATCATCAATCATCAATCATAGATCAACGATAATCAATCACCAATAACCAATCATCAATCATCAATCATCAATCATCAATAACCAATCATCCAACATCAAACATCAATCAACAATCGTCAATCTTCAATCATCAATCCTCAATCACCGATAATCAATCATCAATCATCAATCATCAATCATCACTAATAATTCACCAAACACTAATCATCAATCACCAATCATCAATCGAAAATCATCAATCATCAATCGTCAATCGTCAATCGTCAGTTATCAATCAACCATCATCAGTCATTAATCGTCAAACATCAATCATCAATCATCAATCTTCCATCACAAATCATCAATCACCAATCATCAATCATCAATCATCAACCGTCAATCATCAATCTATAATCATCAATCAACAATCATCAAACATCAATCATCCATCAGCAATCAGCAATCATCAATCATCAATAACCAGTCATCAATAATCATAAATAAATCATGAATCACCAAAAATCATTTACCCATTTTCGACCATCAATCATTAGTCATCATAAATCAATCATCAATAATCAATCATCAATCATCACACATCAATTATCAATCATAAATAATCAATCATCAATAATCAATCATCAATCATCAATCAGCAATCATCAATCATCAGTCATCAATAATCAATCATCAATCATCAATCATCAATCATCAATCATCAATCAGCAATCATCAATAATCAGTCATCAATAATCAATTAACAATAGTCAATCATCAATCACCAATCATCCATCATCAATCATCAATCACCAATCATCAATCATCAATCACCAATCATCAACCATCAATCATCAATCATTAATCATCAATCAACAATCATCAAATATCAATCAGCAATCAGCAATCAGCAATCATCAATCATCAATAACCAGTCATCAATAATCATAAATAAATCATCAATCACCAAAAATCATTTAAAAATATTCGACCATCAATCATCAGTCATCAATAATCAATCATCAATAATCAATCATCAATCAACACACATCAATTATCAATCATAAATAATCAATCATCAATTATCAATCATCAATCATCAATCATCAATAACCAGTCATCAATAATCAATAATCAATATTCAATCATCAACCATCAAATATCAATCATCAAACGTCAATAATCAGTCAACAATCATCTCTCATAAATTATCAATCATCAATCACCTATCATCACTCATCAATTATCAATCATCAATCATCAATAATCAATCATCAATCACTAATCATCAATCATCAATCATCAATCATCAATCATCAATCATCAAACGTCAATCACCAGTCATCAATAATCAATTATCAATCATCGATCATCAATGATCATTCATCAATAATCAATCATCAATCATCAATCATTAACAATCAATCATCAACCATCAATCAACAATCATAGATCATCGATCATCAGTAACTAATCATCAAACATCAATCCCCAATCATCAACCATCAATCATCAATCATTAATCATCAATCATCAATCATCAATCGCCAATCATCTATCATCAATCATCAATTATTAATCTTCAATCATCAAACATCAATCATCTATCACAAATCATCAATCATCAATCATCAATCGTCAATCATCAGTAATCGATCATCAATCATCAAACATCAATCATCAATCATCAACCATCAAACACCAATCAACAATCAACAATCATCAGTCATCAATCTCCAATTATCAATAACCAATCTTCAATCATCTAACATCAATCATCAATCATCAATCATCAACCATCAATCACCAATCATCAATCATCAATCATGAATCCCTTATCATCAACCATCAATAGCCAATCATCAATGATTATTCATCAATCATCATTCATGAATCATCGATCATCAAACATCAAACAATAATAATCAATCATCAATTATCAGTCATCAGTGGTCAACGGACAATAATCAATCATCAATAATCAGTCACCGGTAATCAACTATAAATAATCAATTATCATTCAGGAATCACCATCGATCGAAATTCCATAATCGATGATCAATAACCAATCATCAATCATCAATCATCAATCATCAATAATCTATGATCAATCATCAATCAACAATCATCAATAATCAATCAATAATAATCAATCGTCAATCACCATCTATCAATCATCAATCATCAATCATCAATCATCAAACGTCAATCATCAATCATCAACAATCAATCATAAAACATCAATCCTCAATTATCTATCATCAATCATCAATTATCAAACATCAATCATCACTAATCAATCATCAATCTTCAATCATAAATCATCACTCATCAATCATTAATCATCAGTCATAAATCATCAATCATCAATCATCAATCATCAACCATCAATAATCAATCATCAATAGTCAATCGTCAGTCATCAATCATCAATCATCAATCATCAATCATCAATCATCAATCATCAATCATCAATCAGCAATCATCAATCATCAGTCATCAATCATCAATATTCAATCATCAATTATCAATCATCAATCATCAATCATCAATCATCAATCATCAATCATCAATCATCAATAAGCAATCATCAGTCATCAATAAGCAATCATCAATAATCAATCATCAATCATCAGTCAACAATAATCAATCATCAATCATCAATCAATAATAATGAATCATCCTATATCAATCTTTAAATTTCAATCACCAATCATCAATAACCAATCATGAATAATCAATCATCATTCAACAATCATCAAGCATCAATCATCAATCATCAACCATAGATCATCGATCATCAATCACCAATAATCAATCATCAATCATCAATCATCAATCATTAATGAATAATCGTCAATCATTTATTATAAATCTTCAATTTTCAATTATCAATCATCAGTCATCAATTACCAATCATCAATCATCAATCATCCATCATCAATCAGTAAAATGAATCAACAATTATCAATCTTCAAATTTCAGTCATCAATCGTCAATCACCAATCATCAATCATCAATCATCAATCATCAAATATCATGCATCAATCATCAATCATCAACCATGGATCATCGATCCTCAATCACCAGTAACCAATCATCAATCATCAATCATCAATCATCAATAATCAATCATCCAACATAAAACATCAATCAACAATCATCAATCTTCAATAATCAATCATCAATCAGCGATAATCAATCATCAAACATCATCATCAATCATCACTAATTATTCACCAAACACTAATCATCAATCATCAATCGACAATAATCAATCATTAATCATCAATCATCAATCGTCAATCAGCAATCATCAATCATCAGTCATCAATAATCAATTAGCAACAGTCAATCATCAATCACCAATCATCAATCATCAGTCATCAAATAATAATAATGAATCATCAGTCATCAGTATTCAAATTTCAATCATCAATCATCAATAACCAATCATCAATAATCAATCATCAATACTCAATCATCAAGCATCAATCATAAATAATCAATCATAGATCAACGATAATCAATCACCAATAACCAAACATCAATCAGCAATCATCAATGCTCAATCATCTACCATCAATCATCAATCAGCAATCATCAATCTTCAATCAACTATCCTCAATCCCCGATAATCAGTCATCAATCATCAATCATCAATCATCGAAAATCAAACATCAATCATCAATCACCTATCATCAATCATCAATTATCAATCATCAATCATCAGTAATCAACCACTAATCATCAATCATCAATCATCAATCATCAATCATCGATCATCAATCATCAATCATCAATCATCAATCACCAATCATCATGCATCAATCATCAGTCATCAATTATCAATCATCAGTTTTCAATCATCAATCATCAATCGTCAATCATCAATCATCAACCAACAATCATCAATCATCAGTCATCAATCACTAATCATCAATCGTCAATCATCAATCACCACTCATCAATCATCAATCGTCAATCAACAATTATCAATCATCAATACCCCATCATCTACCAACAATCATCAATCAATAGTCATCGATAATCAAAAATAAATCTTCAATTTTCAATCATCAATCATCAATCATCAATCACCGATCATCGATAATCAAGTATCAATCAACAATCATCAATCATCAGTAATCAATCATCGATCATCAATCATCAATCATCAATCATCAGTCATCAATCATCAATCATCAATCTTCAATCATCAATCATCAAGCATCAATCATCATTCAACAGTCAGCATTCATAAAACATCAATCCTCAATCACCTATCATCAATCATCAATTATCAATCATCAATCATCAGTAATCAATCATCAATCATCAATCATCAATCATCAGTCATCAATCAACAATCATCAACCATCTATCATCAATCGTCAATGAACAATCATCAATCGTCAATCATCACGCACCCATCATCAATCATCAATCATCAATCATCTGTCATCAATAATCCTAAATCCATCATCAATCACCATTAACCAATAACCAATTATCAATCATCAATCGCCAGTCATCAATGATCAATGATCAATCTTCAATCATCAATCTACAATTATCAATCATCAATAATCTATCAACAATAAACAATCGTCAATCACCAATCATCAATCTTCAATCACCAATCATCAATCATCAAAATTCGATAGTCATTCATCAATCATCAATCTACAATCATCAATAATCAATCACCAATAATCAATCATCATTCATCAACCATCTATCATCACCCATCAATCACCAATAATCAATAATCAATCATCATTCATCAATCATCAATCATGTAATCATCAATCAACCAAGAACAATCGTCAATTACCAATCATCAATCATCATTCAGCAAATATCAATCATCAATCATCAATCATTAATCATCAATCATCAATCATCAAAGGTCAACAACCAATGGTCAACAATCAACAATCAATCGTCAATAATCAATCATCAATCATCAATCATCAATCGTCAATAAACAATCATCAATCATCAAAAATAGATCATCGATCATCAATCACTAATCATCAATCATCAATTATCAATCATCAATCGTCAATCATCAATCGTCAATCGTCAACCATCAATCGTCAATCATCAATCATCAGTCATCAATCATCAATAGTCAACCATCTATCATAAATCATCAATCATAAATCATCAATCATCAATCATCAACCATCAATCATCAATCATCAATCATCGATCAGCGATCATCAATCATCAATCATCAATCATCAATCATGAATCACCAATAATCAATCAACAATCATCAGTCATCAATCATCACGCAACCATCATCAATCATCAATCATCAATAATCAATTAACAATAAACATAAATAAATCATCAATAATCAAAAGCCAATTACTAATTTTACACAATCAATCATCAGTCATCAATAATCAATCACCATAAATCAATCATCAATCATCAATTATCAATCATCATTGATCAATCATCATTCATCAATCATCAATCATCACCCATCAATCACCAATAATCAATAATCAATCATCATTCATAAATCATCAATCATGTAATCATCAATCAACCTAGAACGAAAGTCAATCACCAATCATCAATCATCATTCATCAAATATCAATCATCAATCATCAATCAATAATCATCAATCATCAATCATCAAAGGTCAACAACCAATGGTCAACAATCAACAATCAATCGTCAATAATCAATCATCAATCATCAATCATCAATCGTCAATAAACAATCATCAATCATCAAAAATAGATCATCGATCATCAATCACTAATAATCAATCATCAATCGTCAATTATCAATCATCAATCATCAATCGTCAATCGTCAATCATCAATCATCAATCATCAATCATCAGTCATCAATCATCAATCGTCAACCATCTATCATAAATCATCAATCATCAATCATCAGTCATCAACCATCAATCATCAATCATCAATCATCAATCATAGATCATCGATCATCAGTCACTAATCATCAATCATCAATCATCAATAATCAATCATCAATCATCAATCGTTAATCATCAATCATCAATCATTAGGCATCAATCATCAATCATCAATCGTCAATCATCAATCATCAATCATCAATCATGAGTCACCAATAATCAATCAACAATCATCAGTCATCAATCATCACGCAACCATTATCAATCATCAATCATCAATAATCAATTAACAATATTCATAAATAAATCATCAATCATCAATAACCAATTACCAATTTTACACAATCAATCATCAGTCATCAATAATCAATCATCATAAATCAATCATCAATCATCAATTATCAATCATCATTGATCAATCATCATTCATCAATCATCTACCATCACCCATCAATCACCAATAATCAATAATCAATCATCATTCATCAATCATCAATCATGTAATCATCAATCAACCAAGATCAATCGTCAATCACCAATCATCAATCATCATTCATAAAATATCAATCATCAATCATCAATCTTTAATCATCAATCATCAATCATCAAAGGTCAACAATCAATGCTCAACAATCAACAATCTATCGTCAATAATCAATCATCAATCATCAATCGTCAATGAACAATCATCAATCATCAAAAATAGATCATCGATCATCAATCACTAATCATCAAACATCAATCATCAATCATCAATCACGAAACAGCAATCATCAATCATCAAAGTAAATCATCAATCATCGTTTATCAATCAACATTGATTTGTCATCAATCATCAATCATCAATCATCAATCATCAATCATCAACCATCAATCATCAATCATCAATCATCAATCATAAATCATCGATTATCAGTCACTAATCACCAATCATTAATCATCAACAATCAATCATCAATCCTCAATCGTTAATCACCATTCATCAATCATCAAAGATCAATCATCAATCATCAATCAGCGATCATCAATCATCAATCAATAATCATCAATCATGAAACACCAATAATCAATCAACAATCATCAGTCATCAATCATCACGCAACCATTATCAATCATCAGTCATCAATAATCAATCATCAATCATCAATAATCAGTATTCAATTGTTATTCACAAATAATCATTCATCAATCTTCAATTATCAATCATCAATTATCAATCATCAATCATCAATCATCAATCATCAATCATCAATCATCAATCATCAGTCATCAATCATCAATCATCATTCGTCAAACACCAACAATCAATCATCAATCATCAACGATCAATCATCAAACATCAATAATCAATCAACAATCAACAATCATCAATCATCAATCATCAATCATCAAAAATCAATCATCAATCATCAATCATCAATCATCAATCGTCAATCATCAATCATCTGTCAGCAATCATCAATCATCAATCATCAATCGTCAATCATCAATCATCAATTATCAATCGGCAATCATCAATCATCAATCATCAATCATCAATCATCAATCATCAATCATCAAACATCAACCATCAATCGTCAATCATCAATCATCAATCATCAATCATCAATCATCAATCAACAGTATTCAATCATCAATAGTCAAACATCAAATGTCAAATATCAAACAATTATCAGCGATGATCAATAATAGATATTCAATTTTCGATCACCAATCACCAATCATCCATCATCAATCATCAATCATCAATCATCAATCATCAATCATCATTCATCAACTATCAATCATCAAAAATCAATCCTCAATCAACAATCAGCAATGAT
This sequence comes from Fasciola hepatica, assembly GCA_948099385.1. Classification (NCBI taxonomy): domain Eukaryota; kingdom Metazoa; phylum Platyhelminthes; class Trematoda; order Plagiorchiida; family Fasciolidae; genus Fasciola; species Fasciola hepatica. Next base: position 787,799 of record CANUEZ040000211.1, on the reverse strand, counting down.
AAATCATCAATCCTCAATCACATAAAATCAATCATCAATTATCAATCATCAATCATCAGTAATCAATCGTCAATCACCAATCATCAATTTTCATAAATAATTCATCAATCGTCAAAAAAAAATTACCAATTTTCCACAATCAATCATGAGTCATCAATAATCAAACATCAATCATCAATCATCAATCATCAATTAGCAATCATCATTGATCAATCATCAATCTTCAATCATCAATCATCAATCAGCAATTATCAATCATCAGTCATCAATAATTAATCACCAATCATCAATCATCAATCATCAATCATCAATCGTCAATCAGTAATCAGCAATCAGCAATCATCAATCATCAATCATGAATCACCAATAATCAATCAACAATCATCAGTCATCAATCATCACGCAACCATTATCAATCATCAATCATCAATAATCATATAACAATAATCATAAATAAATCATCAAACATAAATAAACAATTACCAATTTTACATAATCGATAATCAGTCATCAATAATCAATCATCATAAATCAATCATCAATCATCAATTATCAATCATCATTGATCAATCATCATTCATCAATCATGTATCATCACCCATCAATCACCAATAATCAATAATCAATCATCATTCATCAATCATCAATTACGTAATCATCAATCAACCAAGAACAATCGTCAATCACCAATCATCAATCATCATTCAGCAAATATCAATCATCAATCATCAATCAATAATCATCAATCATCAATCATCAAAGGTCAACAACCAATGGTCAACAATCAACAATCTATCGTGAATAATCAATCATCAATCATCAATCATCAATCGTCAATAAACAATCATCAATCATCAAAAATAGATCATCGATCATCAATCACTAATCATCAATCATCAATCATCAATCATCAATCATCAATCATCAATCGTCAATCGTCAATCATCAATCATCAATCATCAATCATCAGTCATCAATCATCAATCGTCAACAATCTATCATAATTCAACAATCATCAATCATCAATCATCAATCATCAACCATCAATCATCAATCATCAATCATCAAACATAGATCATCGATCATCAGTCACTAATCATCAATCATCAATCATCAATAATCGATCATCAATCCTCGATCGTTAATCACCAATCATCAATCATCAAACATCAATCAGCAATCAGCAATCAGCGGTCATCAATCATCAATCATCAATCATCAATCATGAATCACCAATAATCAATCAACCATCATCAGTCATCAATCATCACGCAACCATTATCAATCATCAATCATCAAAAATCAATTAACAATAATCATAAATAAATCATCAATCATCAATAACCAATTACCAATTTTACACAATCAATCATCAGTCATCAATAATCAATCATCATAAATCAATCATCAATCATCAATTATCAATCATCATTGATCAATCATCATTCATCAATCATCTATTATCACCCATCAATCAATAATAATCTATAATCAATTATCATTCATCAATCATCAATCATGTAATCATCAATCAACCAAGAACAATCGTCAATCACCAATCATCAATCATCATCCATCACATATCAATCATCAATCATCAATCATTAATCATCAATCATCAGTCATCAAAGGTCAACAATCAATGCTCAACAATCAACAATCTATCGTCAATAAACAATCATCAACCAATAATAATCAATCATCAATCGTCAATCCTCAATCACCAATCATCAATCATCAAACATCAATCATCAATCAGCAATCAGAGATCATCAATCATCAATCATCAATCATCAATCACCAATCATCAATCATGAGTCACCAATAATCAATCAACAATCATCAGTCATCAATCATCACGTAACCATTATCAATCAACAATCATCAATAATCAATTAACAGTAATCATAAATAAATCATCAATCATCAATAACCAATTACCAATTTTACACAATATATCATCAGTCATCAATAATCAATCATCATAAATCAATCATCAATTATCAATTATCAATCGTCATTGATCAATCATCAATCATCAATCATCAATCAGCAATCAGCAATTATTAATCATCAGTCATCAATTATCAATCATCAATCATCAATCATCAAACATCATTCAGCAATCAGCAATCAGCAATCATCAATAATCAATCATCAACCATCAATCATGAAACATCAATCATCAATCATCAATCACCAATCATCAGTATTCAATTGTTATTCATAAATATTCATTCATCAATCATCAATTATCAATCATCAATTATCAATCATATATCATCAATCATCAATCAACAAACATCAATCATCAATCATCAATCATCAATCATCAATAATCATTCGTCAAACACCAACAATCAATCATCAATCATCAACGATCAATCATCATACATCAATAATCGATCAACAATCATCAATCATCAATCATCTATCCTCAATAATCCATCATCAATCATCAATTATCAATCATCAATTATAAATCATCAATCACCAATCACCAATCATCAATCAACGAAAATCTATCATCAATCATCAATCATCAATCTTCAATCGTCAATCATCAATCATCTGTCAGCAATCATCAACCATCAATCATCAATCATCAATCATCAATCATCAAACATCAACCATCAGTCGTCAATCATCAATCATCAATCATCAATCATCAATCAACAATAATCAATCATCAGTTTTCAAACATCAAATGTCAATTATCAATCAATAGTCATCGATGATCAATATTAAATATTCAATTTTCGATCACCAATCATCAATCATCAATCAACAATAAACAATCGTCAGTCACCAAACATCAATCATCATTCATCAACTATCAATCATTAAAACATCAATCCGCAATCAACAATCAGCAATGATAAATCATCAATCCTCAATCACCTATCATCAATCATCAATTATCAATCATCAATCATCAGTAATCAATCGCCAATCACCAATCATCAATTTCCATAAATAATTCATGAATCGCCAATAAAAATTACCAATTTTCCACAATCAATCATGAGTCATCAATAATCAATCATCAATCATCAATCATCAATCATCAATTATCAATCATCATTGATCAATCATCAATCATCAATGTTCAATCATCAATCATCAATTATCAATCATCAGTCATTAATAATCAATCATCAATCATCAATCATCAATCATCAATCGTCAATCAGCAATCAGCAATCAGCAATCATCAATAATGAATCATCAATCATCAATCATCAAACATCAATCATCAATCATCAATCATCAATCATCAAACATCAATATTCAATTGGTAATAATAAATCATCCTACATCAATCATCAATTAACAGTGATGAATCATCAATCATCACGGATCCTTTATCAACCACCAATAACCAAACATCAAGCATCAATAATCATATATCTATAATAAATCACCAATAACCATTTACCAATTATCAATCATCAATAATCAATCATCATTTGTCAATCACCAATCATCAATCATCAATCATCAATAATCAATCGTCAATCAGCAATCACCAATCACCAATCATCAATCATCAATCATCAAGCACCAATCATCAATCAACAATCATCAATCATCAATCATCAATCATCTATCAGCAATCATCAATTATCAATCATCAATCATCAATAATCATCCACCAACCACCCATCATCAATCATCAATTACCAATCATCAATCAGCAATCATCAATCGTCAACCATCAATCATCAATCATCAGTCATCAATCTCCAATCTACAATCATCAGTTATCAATCATCAATCTTCAGTCATCAATCATCAATCATCAATCATCAATCTCAAATCATCAATCACCAATTATCAATCATCAACCATCAATCATCAATAAACAATCATCAATTATCAATCGTCAATCATCAGCCATCAATCATTAATCGTAGATAATCGATCATCAGTCACTATTCATCAATGATCAATCATCACGCATCCAACATCAATCATCAATCATCGATAATCAATCATCAATGACCAATCATCCATTATCAATTTTCAATCATTATTCATCAATACTCAAACATCAATCATCAATAATCAATCATCAATTATCACTCATCAAAAATCAACGTTTATTCAGAAATCATCTATCATCAATGATCAGTAATCAATGATCAATCATTACCCATCACGGATCCATTATCAATCACCAATAATCCAAATTCAATCATCAATTTTCATATATCAATAATAGATCACCAATAACCAATTACCAATTATCACTGATCAATAATCATTCATCATTCGTCAATCATCAATCATCAATCATCAATCAACAATCATCAACCATCAATCATCAATCCTAAATGATCAATCTTCAACCATCTATCATCAATCAGCGATCATCAAACATCAATCATCAATCATCAATCATCAATCATCAATCCTCAATCATCAATCATCAATCATCAATCATCAATCATCAATCATGAATCACCAATAATCAATCAACAATCATCAGTCATCAATCATCACGCAACCATTATCAATCAACAATCATCAATAATCAATTAACAGTAATCATGATTAAATCACCAATCATTAAGAAACAATTACCAATTTTACACAATCAATCATCAGTCATCAATAATCAATCATCATATATCAATCATCAATTATCAATTATCAATCGTCATTGATCAATCATCAATCATCAATCATCAATAAGCAATCAGCAATTATTAATCATCAGTCATCAATTATCAATCATCAATCATCAATCATGAAATATCATTCAGCAATCAGCAATCACCAATCATCAATATTCAATCAACAACCATCAATCATCAAACATCAATCATCAATCATCAATCATCAATCATCAGTATTCAATTGTTATTCATAAATATTCATTCATCAATCATCAATTATCAATCATCAATTATCAATCATATATCATCAATCATCAATCAACAAACATCAATCATCAATCATCAATCATCAGTCATCAATAATCATTCGTCAAACACCAACAATCAATCATCAATCATCAACGATCAATCATCAACCATCAATAACCAATCAACAATAATCAATCCTCAATCATCAATCCCCAATTATCTATCATCAATTATCAATCATTAATCATCAATTATAAATCATCAATCACCAATCACCAATCATCAATCATCAAAAATCTATCATCAATCATCAATCATCAATCTTCAATCGACAATCATCAATCATCTGTCAGCAATCATCAATCATCAATCATCAATCATCAATCATCAATTATCAATCGGCAATCATCAATCATCAATCATCAATCATCAATCATCAATCATCAATCATCAAACATCAACCATCAATCGTCAATCTTCAATCATCCATTATCAATCATCAATCATCAATCAACAATAAACAATCGTCAGTCACCAAACATCAATCATCTTTCATCAACTATCAATCATCAAACATCAATCCTCAATCAACAATCAGCAATGATAAATCATCAATCCTCAATCACCTATCATCGATCATCAATTATCAATCATCAATCATCAGTAATCAATCGCCAATCACCAATCATCAATTTTCAAAAATAATTCATGAATCGCCAATAACAAATTACCAATTTTCCACAATCAATCATGAGTCATCAATAATCAATCATCAATCATCAATCATCAATCATCAATTATCAATCATCATTGATCAATCATCAAGCTTCAATCATCAATCATCAATCAGCAATTATCAATCATCAGTCATCAATAATCAATCATCAATCATCAATCATCAATCATCAATCGTCAATCAGCAATCAGCAATCAGCAATCAGCAATCATCAATAATGAATCATCAATCATCAATCATCAAACATCAATCATCAATCATCAATCATCAATCATCACTCATCAATATTCAATTGTTAATCATAAATCATCATACATCAATCATCAATTAACAGTGATCAATCATCAATCATCACGGATCCATTATCAACCACCAATAACCAAACATCAAGCATCAATAATCATATATCAATCATAAATAACCAATAACCATTTACCAATTATGAATCATCAATAATCAATCATCATCGGTCAACCATCAATAACCAATCATCAATCATCAATCATCAATCATCAATAATTATTCATCAATCGACATTCATCAATCATCTCTCGTCAAACATCAACCAAAAATAATCAATCAACATTTATCAGTCATCAGTTGTCGACATTCAATAATCAATCATTATTAATCAACCAACGGTAATCAACACTAATTCATCAAATTTCAATGAGAATCATCATTGAACAATATTCCATAGTCAATGATCAAATATCAATCATCAATCATCAATCATCAGTCATCAATGATCAATCATCAATCATCATTCATCAATCATCAGTCATCAATGATCAATCATCAATCATCATTCATCAATCATCAATCATCAATAATGAATAGTCAATCAGCAATCACCAATCACAAATCATCAATCATCACACATCAATCATCAGTCATCAATTATCAATCATCAATCATCACTCATCAATCGTCAATCATTAATAATCTCTCAGCAATCAACAATCGTCAATCATCAATCATCAATCATCAATCATCAATCACCAATCATCAATCGTCAATCATCAATCATCAATCATCAATCATTTGTCATCAATCATCAATCACCAATAATCAATCATCAATCATCAATCATCAATCATCAACCATCAATCATCAATCATCAAGTATCAATTTTCAATCAATAATCATCAATAATCAAACATCAATCTTCAATCATCAATCATCAATTATCAGTTATCAATTTTCAATCATTAATCATCAATAATCAAACATCATTCATCAATCATCAATCATCAATTATCACTCATCAATAATCAACGGTTAATCATAAATCATCACTCATCAATGATCACTGATCATCGATCAATCATCACCCATCACGTATCCATTATCAATCATCAATATTCCAACATCAATCATCAATTTTCATATATCAATAATAAATCACCAATAACTAATTACCAATTATCAATGATCAATAATCAATCATCATTCGTCAATCATCAATCACCAATCATCAATCATTAATCATCAATCATCAATCAACAATCGTCAATGATCACTCTTCAACCATCAATAATCAATCATCACACACTAGTCATCGATCATCAGTCACTAATCATCAAACATCAATCACCAATCACCAATCCTCAATCATCAATCATCATTCATCAATCGTCAATCATCAACCATCAATCAATAATTATCAACCATCAATCATCAATCACCAATCATCAACCAACAATAATCAATCAACAATCATCAACCATCAATCATCAATCCTCAATAATCAATATTCAAACATAGATCATCAAATATCAATCATAATTCGTCAATCATCATTCATCAATATTCAATCATCAATCATCAATCATCAACTTTCAATAATCAATCTTCAAACATCAATCATCAATCATCACACATCAATCATCAATCATCAATAATCAATCATCAAACATCAATCGTCAATCATCAATCATCAAACATCAATCATCAATCTTCAAATATCATTTATCATTCACCAGTCATCAGTCATCTATAATCAATTATCAATCGTCAATCATCAATCATCAATCATCAATCATCAATCATCAATCATCAATCATCAATCGTCAATCATCAATTATCAATCATCAATCATCAATCTTCAATCATCATCTTTCAATCAGCAATAATCAATCATCAATCAACAATCATCAATCATCAATCATCAATCCTCAATAATCAATATTCAACCATCACTCATCACACATCAATCATAAACCATCAATCAATGTTCATCAATAAACAATCATCAATTATCAATCATCAACCCTCAGTAGTCAACATTCAAACATAAATCACCAATCATCACACATCAAACATCAATCATCAATAGTCAACCATCAATAATCAATAATCAATCATCAATCATCAATCTTCATTCATCATTCGTCAATCATCAATCATCAATCATCATCCATCAATCTTCAATCATCATTTATAATTCATCTATCATCAATCATCTATAATCAATTATCAATCTTCAATCATCAATCATCAATCATCAATCATCAATCATCAAAAATCAACCCTCAATAATCAATCTTCAAACATCAATAATCAAACATCATTTATCAATCACCTACCATCAATAATCAATAATCAATTATCAATAATCAATCATCAATCATCAATTATCAATCATCAGTCGTCAATCATCAATCACCAATCGTCAATCATCAATCTTAAATCATCATTTATCATTCATCTATCATCAATCATCTATAATCAATTATCAATCTTCAATCATCAATCATCAATCATCAATCATCAATCATCAATCATCAAAAATCAACCCTCAATAATCAATCTTCAAACATCAATAATCAAACATCATTTATCAATCACCTATCATCAATAATCAATAATCAATCATCAACCATCAATCATCAATCATCAATCATCAATCATCAACCATCAAACATCAATCATCAATCATCAATCATCAATCACCAGGAATCCATCAACAATTATCAATCTCAAATAAACAATTATCAGTCATTAATCACCAATCATCAAACATCAATCATCAATCATCAATCGCCAATCATCATTCGTCAATCATCAATCATCAATCCTCAATCATCAATCTTCAATCATCATTTTTTAATCAGCAATCATCAATCATCAATCACCAATCATCAAACATCAATCTTCATGCTTCAGATCTCAAACATCAATCATCAATCACTAAATATCTATCAAAAACAATCAATAATCAATAATAGTTCTTCAATCTCCAATCATCAAAAAGAAAACACCATCAATCAATCATCCATAATCAATGATCAACTATCAATTATCAAAATCAACCATCATTCATCGATCACCAATATTCAATCATCAATCGTACATCATCAATCCTCAATCATCAATCATCAATCAATAATTATCAATCATCAGTCATCAATCATCAATCATCAATCATCAATCATCAATCATGAATCACCAATAATCAATCAACAATCATCAGTCATCAATCATCACGCAACCATTATCAATCAACAATCATCAATAATCAATTAACAGTAATCATAAATAAATCATCAATCATCAATAACCAATTACCAATTTTACACAATCAATCATCAGTCATCAATAATCAATCATCATAAATCAATCATCAATTATCAATTATCAATCGTCATTGATCAATCATCAATCATCAATCATCAATCAGCAATCAGGAATTAAAAATCATCAGTGAACAATTATCAATCATCAATCATCAATCATCAAAAATCATTCAGCAATCAGCAATCAGCAATCATCAATAATCAATCATCAACCATCAATCATCAAACATCAATCATCAATCATCAATCATCAATCATCAATTATCAATCCTATATCATCAATCATCAATCAACAAACATCAATCATCAATCATTAATCACCAATCATCAATATTCATTCGTCAAACACCAACAATCAATCATCAATCATCAACGATCAATCATCATACATCAATAATCAATCAACAATCATCAATCATCAATCATCAATCCTCAATAATCTATTATCAATTATCAATTATCAATCATCAATTATAAATCATCAATCACCAATCACCAACAATCAATCATCAAAAATCTATCATCAATCATCAATCATCAATCTTCAATCGTCAATCATCAATCATCTGTCAGCAATCATCAATCATCACTCATCAGTCATCAATCATCAATTATCAATCGGCAATCATCAATCATCAATCATCAATCATCAATCGTCAATCACCAAACATCAACCATCAATCGTCAATCATCAATCATCAATCATCAATCATCAATCATCAATCATCAATCAACAATAATCAATCATCAATATTCAAATATCAAAAGTCAATTATCAATCAATAGTCATCGATGATCAATAATACATATTCAATTTTCGATCACCAATCATCAATCATCACGCAACAAAAAAAACAATCGTCAGTCACCAAACATCAATCATCATTCATCAACTATCAATCATCAAACATCAATCCTCAATCAACAATCAGCAATGATAAATCATCAATCCTCAATCACCTATCATCAATCATCAATTATCAATCATCAATCATCAGTAATCAATCGCCAATCACCAATCATCAATTTTCATAAGTAATTCATGAATCGCCAATAACAAATTACCAATTTTCCACAATCAATCATGAGTCATCAATAATCAATCATCAATAATCAATCATCAGTCATCAATGATCAATAATCAATAATCATTCATCAATCATCAATCATCAATAATCAATAGTCAATCAGCAATCACCAATCACTAATCATCAATCATCACACATCAATCATCAATCATCAATTATCAATCATCAATCATCACTCATCAATCGTCAATCAATAATAATCTATCAGCAATCAACAATCGTCAATCATCAATCATCAATGATCAATCATCAATCATCAATCATCAATCATCAATCATCAATCATTAGTAATCAATCATCAATCATCAATAATCAATCATCAATCATCAATCATCTATCATCAACCATCAATCATCAATCATCAATTATCAATTTTCAATCAATAATCACCAATAATCAAACATCAATCTTCAATCATCAATCATCAATTAACAGTTATCAATTTTCAATCAATAATCATCAATAATCAAACATCAATCATCAATCATCAATCATCAATTATCACTCATCAATAATCAACCGTTAATCATAAATCATCACTCATCAATGATCACTAATCATCGATCAATCATCACGCATCACGTATCCGTTATCAATCATCAATATTCTAACATCAATCATCAATTTTCACATATCAATAATAAATCACCAATAACCAATTACCAATTATCAATGATCAATTATCAATCATCATTCGTCAATCATCAATCATCAATCATCAATCATTAATCATCAATCATCAATCAACAATCGTCAATGATCACTCTTCAACCATCAATAATCAATCATCACACACCAATCATCGATCATCAGTCACTAATCATCAAACATCAATCACCAATCACCAATCCTCAATCATCAATCATCATTCATCAATCGTCAATCATCAATCATCAATCAATAATTATCAACCATCAATCATCAATCATCAAACATCAACCATCAATCATCAATCCATAATCATGAAACAACGATTATCAATCTTCATTTTTCACTCACCAATGATCATTATTCAATCATCAGTCATCAATTATCAATCACCAATCATCAATCATCAATCATCAATCATCAATAAACAATCATCAATATCCTATATGCAATCATCAATAATCAACCGTCAGCCATCAGTAATCAACCATCAATCATCAATCATCAATCATCAATCATCAATCATCACACACCAATAATCGATCATCAGTCACTAATCATCGAACATCAATCACCAATCACCAATGCTCAATCATCAATCATCATTCATCAATCGTCAATCACCAATCATCAATCAATATTTATCAACCATCAATCATCAATCATCAATCATCAACCATCAATCATCAATCAATAATCATGAAAGATCGATTATCAATCTTCATTTTTCACTCAACAATGATCAATGATCAATCATCAGTCATCAATTATCAATCACCAATCATCAATCATCAATCATCAATCATCAATAAACAATCATCAATATCCTATATGCAATCATCAATAATCAACCATCAGCCATCAGTAATCAACCATCAATCATCAATCACGAATCACCAATCATCAATAAACAATCATCAGTCATCAGTCATCACGGATCCATTATCAATAATCAGTCATCAATCCTCAATGATCAGTAATCATAAATCAATCATCAGTCACAAATAACCGATCACTAATAATCAACCATCAGTCATAAGTAATCAATAATAAATCTTCAATCACCTATCATCATTCATCATTCATCAATCATCAATCATCAATCATCAGTCATCAATCATCAATCGTCAATCATCAATCATCAATGTGCATTCATCAATAATCAATCATCAATCATCAATTATCCATCAGCAATCATCAATCATCAATCATCAATCATCAAACATCAATCACCAATTATCAGTCATCAAACATCACTCATCAATAATCAATGGTCAATCAAAAATCATCATTCATCAATAATCAACAAACAATGATCAATCATCAATCATCACGGATCCATGACAATCACCAATAATCAACCATTATTCATCAATAATCATATATCAATCATCAGTAACCAATAACAAATTACCATTTATCAATTATCAAACAACAATCATCATTCATCAATCATCAATCATCAATCATCAATCGTCAATAACCATTAATAAATCATCAAACACCGATAACCAATTACCAATATTCCACCATCAATCATCAGTCATCAATAATCAATCATCAATAATCATTCATCAATCATCAACCATCAATCGTCAATCACCAATCACCAATCACCAATCATCAATCATCAATCATCAAGCATCAATCATCAATCAACAATCATCAATCATCAATCATCAATCATCTATCATAAATCATCAATTATCAAACATCAATCATCAATAATCATCCATCAGCCACCGATCATCAATCATCAATCATCAATCATCAATAATCAAACATCAAACATCAATCATCAATCAATAATCATCGATGATCAATAATAAATCTTAAATTTTCAATCATCAATCATCAATCATCAATCAACAATAAACAATCGTCAGTCAGCAATCATCAGGCATCATTCATCAACTATCAACCATCAAACATCAATCCTTAATCAACAGTCAGCAATCATAAATCATCAATCCCCAATCACCTATCATCAATCATCAATTATCAATCATCAATCATCAGTAATCAATCGTCAATCACCAATCATCAATTTTCATAAATAATTCATCAATCATCACTAACAAATTACCAATTTTCCACCATCAATCATCAGTCATCAATGATCAATCATCATAAATCAATCATCAATCATCAATTATCAATCATCATTGATCAATCATCAATCATCAATCATCAATCATCAATCAGCAATTATCAATCATCAGTCATCAATAATCAATCATCAATCATCAGTCTTCAATCATCAATCGTCAATCAGCAATCAGCAATCATCATTCATCAATCATCAATCATCAATCATTAATCATCATTCATCAAACATCAATCATCAATTATCAATCATAAATCGTCAATCATCAATATTCTATTGTTAATCATAAATCATCATGCACCAAACATCAGTTAACAATGATCAATCACCAATCATCACGAATCCGTTATCAATCTTCAATAACCAAACGTCAATCATCAATAATCATATATCAATCATAAATAACCAATAACCACACACCGATTATAAATCATCAATAATCAATCATCCTTCGTCAACCATCAATAATCAATCATCAATCATCAATCATCAATCATCAACCATCAATCATCAATCCTCAATAATTATTCATCAATCGTCATTCATCAATCATCTATCATCAAACATCAACCAAAAATAATGAATCAACATTTATCAGTCATCAGTTGTCGACAATCAAAAATCAATCATTAAAAATCAATCACCGGTAATCAAAAATAATTCATCAATTTCAAATGAGAATAATCATTGAACAATATTCCATGATCAATGATCAAATATCAATCATCAATCATCAATCATCAATCATCAATCATTAGTCATCAATCATCAATCATCAATAATCAATCATCAATCATCAATCATCTATCATCAACCATCAATCATCAATCATCAATTATCAATTTTCAATCAATAATCACCAATAATCAAACATCAATCTTCAATCATCAATCATCAATTAACAGTTATCAATTTTCAATCAATAATCATCAATAATCAAACATCAATCATCAATCATCAATCATCAATTATCACTCATCAATAATCAACCGTTAATCATAAATCATCACTCATCAATGATCACTAATCATCGATCAATCATCACGCATCACGTATCCGTTATCAATCATCAATATTCTAACATCAATCATCAATTTTCACATATCAATAATAAATCACCAATAACCAATTACCAATTATCAATGATCAATTATCAATCATCATTCGTCAATCATCAATCATCAATCATCAATCATTAATCATCAATCATCAATCAACAATCGTCAATGATCACTCTTCAACCATCAATAATCAATCATCACACACCAATCATCGATCATCAGTCACTAATCATCAAACATCAATCACCAATCACCAATCCTCAATCATCAATCATCATTCATCAATCGTCAATCATCAATCATCAATCAATAATTATCAACCATCAATCATCAATCATCAAACATCAACCATCAATCATCAATCCATAATCATGAAACAACGATTATCAATCTTCATTTTTCACTCACCAATGATCATTAATCAATCATCAGTCATCAATTATCAATCACCAATCATCAATCATCAATCATCAATCATCAATAAACAATCATCAATATCCTATATGCAATCATCAATAATCAACCGTCAGCCATCAGTAATCAACCATCAATCATCAATCATCAATCATCAATCATCAATCATCACACACCAATAATCGATCATCAGTCACTAATCATCGAACATCAATCACCAATCACCAATGCTCAATCATCAATCATCATTCATCAATCGTCAATCACCAATCATCAATCAATATTTATCAACCATCAATCATCAATCATCAATCATCAACCATCAATCATCAATCAATAATCATGAAAGATCGATTATCAATCTTCATTTTTCACTCAACAATGATCAATGATCAATCATCAGTCATCAATTATCAATCACCAATCATCAATCATCAATCATCAATCATCAATAAACAATCATCAATATCCTATATGCAATCATCAATAATCAACCATCAGCCATCAGTAATCAACCATCAATCATCAATCATCAATCATCAAACATCAATCATCATCCATTGATCATGAATCAGTGATCATGAATTATCAATTACCAATCTTCAATTTTCACTCATCAATCATTAATCGTCAATCACTAAGCCTCATTCATCAATCATCATTCATCAATCATCAATCAGCAGTCATCAATCATCAATCATCAATCATCAAAAATCAATCACGAATCACCAATCATCAATAAACAATCATCAGTCATCAGTCATCACGGATCCATTATCAATAATCAATCATCAATCCTCAATGATCAGTAATCATAAATCAATCATCAGTCACAAATAACCGATCACTAATAATCAACCATCAGTCATCAGTAATCAATAATAAATCTTCAATCACCTATCATCATTCATCATTCATCAATCATCAATCATCAATCATCAGTCATCAATCATCAATCGTCAATCATCAATCATCAATGTGCATTCATCAATAATCAATCATCAATCATCAATTATCCATCAGCAATCATCAATCATCAATCATCAATCATCAAACATCAATCACCAATCATCAGTCATCAAACATCACTCATCAATAATCAATGGTCAATCATAAATCATCATTCATCAATAATCAACAAACAATGATCAATCATCAATCATCACGGATCCATTACCAATCACCAATAATCAACCATTATTCATCAATAATCATATATCGATCATCAGTAACCAATAACCAATTACCATTTATCAATTATCAAACAACAATCATCATTCATCAATCATCAATCATCAATCATCAATCATCAATAATCATTATTAAATCATCAAACACCGATAACCAATTACCAATATTCCACCATCAATCATCAGTCATCAATAATCAATCATCAATCACCAATAATCAATCATCAATCAGCAATCATCAATCATCAGTCATCAATAATCAATCACCAATCATCAATCATCAATTATCAAGCATCAATCATCAATCAACAATCATCAATCATCAATCATCAATCATCTATCATAAATCATCAATTATCAAACATCAATCATCAATAATCATCCATCAGCCACCGATCATCAATCATCAATCATCAATCATCAATCATCAATCATCAATAATCAAACATCAAACATCAATCATCAATCAATAATCATCGATGATCAATAATAAATCTTAAATTTTCAATCATCAATCATCAATCATCAATCAACAATAAACAATCGTCAGTCAGCAATCATCAGGCATCATTCATCAACTATCAACCATCAAACATCAATCCTTAATCAACAGTCAGCAATCATAAATCATCAATCCCCAATCACCTATCATCAATCATCAATTATCAATCATCAATCATCAGTAATCAATCGTCAATCACCAATCATCAATTTTCATAAATAATTCATCAATCATCACTAACAAATTACCAATTTTCCACCATCAATCATCAGTCATCAATGATCAATCATCATAAATCAATCATCAATCATCAATTATCAATCATCATTGATCAATCATCAATCATCAATCATCAATCAGCAATCAGCAATTATCAATCATCAGTCATCAATAATCAATCATCAATCATCAGTCTTCAATCATCAATCGTCAATCAGCAATCAGCAATCATCATTCATTAATCATCAATCATCAATCATTAATCATCAATCATCAAACATCAATCATCAATTATCAATCATAAATCGTCAATCATCAATATTCTATTGTTAATCATAAATCATCATGCACCAAACATCAGTTAACAATGATCAATCACCAATCATCACGGATCCGTTACCAATCTTCAATAACCAAATATCAATCATCAATAATCATATATCAATCATAAATAACCAATACCCACACACCGATTATAAATCATCAATAATCAATCATCATTCGTCAACCATCAATAATCAATCATCATTCATCAATCATCAATCATCAACCATCAATCATCAATCATCAATAATTATTCATCAATCGTCATTCATCAATCATCTATCATCAAACATCAACCAAAAATAATGAATCAACATTTATCAGTCATCAGTTGTCGACAATCAATAATCAATCATTAAAAATCAATCACCGGTAATCAAAAATAATTCATCAATTTTAAATGAGAATAATCATTGAACAATATTCCATGATCAATGATCAAATATCAATCATCAATCATCAATCATCATTCATCAATCATCAATCATCAATATTCAATCGTCAATCAGTAATCACCAATCACCAATCATCAATCTTCAATCATCAAGCATCAATCATCAATCAACAATCATCAATCATCAATCATCAATCATCAATTATCAATCGTCAATCATTAATAATCTATTAGCAATCAACAGTCGTCAATAATCAATCATCAATCATCAATCATCAATCATCATTTAGCAATCATCAATCATCAATCATCAATCATCAATCATCAATCATCAATCATCAATCATCAATAATCAATCATCAATCATCAATCATCAATCATCAATCATCAATCATCAATTATCAATTTTCAATCATTAATCATCAATAATAAAACATCAGCCATCAATCATCAATCATCAATCATCAATTATCGATTTTCAATTATTAATCATCAATAATCAAACATCAATCATCAATTACCAATTATCACACATCAATTATCAACGGTTAATCGTAAGTCATCATTCATCAATGATTAATTATCAATGATCAATCATCACCCATCACGGATCCATTATCAATAACCAATAATCCAAAATCAATCATCAATTTTCATATATCAATAATAAATCACCAATAACCAATTACCAATTATCAATGATCAATAATCAATCATCATTCGTCAATCATCAATCATCAATCATCAATCATCAATCATCAGTCATCAATCATCAATCATCAATCACCAATAATCAATCATCAATCAGGAATCATCAATCATCAATAATCAATCATCAATCATCAAACAATAATCATCAATAAACACTCATCAATCATCAATCATCTATCATCAATTATCAATCATCAATCAACAATAATCAATCAACAATAATCAATCAACAATCATCAATCATCAATCATCAATCATCAATCATCAATCATCAATCACCATTCATCAATAATCAATAATCAATCATCAATCATCAACACTCAATAATCAATTTTCAAACATCAATCATCAATCATTACATATCAATCATCAATCATCAAAAATCAATCACCAATAATCAATAATCATTCATCAATAATCAATCATCAATAATCAATCATCAATCACCAATCATCAATCATCAATCATCAATCTTCAATCATCACTAATCATTCATCTATCATCAATCATCTATAATCAATTATCAATCGTCAATCATCAATCATCAATCATCAAAAATCAGTCGTCAATCAGAAATCACCAATCACCAATCATCAATCAACAATCATCAAGCATCAATCATCAATCAACAATCATCAATCCACAATCATCAATCATCAATCATCAATCGCCAATCATTTATAATCAATCATCAATCATCAATCATCAATCATCAATCATCAATCATCAATCATCAATTATCAATTTTCAATAATTATTCATCAATAATCAAAAATCAATCATCAATCATCAATCATCAATCAACAATAATCAATTATCAATCATCAATCATCAATAATCAATCATCGTTTATCAATCATCAATCATCAATCATCAATCATCAGTCATCAATCATCAATCATCAATAATCAATCATCAATCTTCAATAATCAACCATCATTCATCAATCATCAATCATCATTCATCAATCATCAATCATCAATCATCAATCATCAATCATCAATCATCAATCATCAACCATCAGTCATCAATCATCAATCATCAATAATCAATCATCAATCACCAACCATCAATCATCAATCGTCCATCATCAATTATCAATCGTCAATCATCAATCATCAATCATCAATCATCAATCATCAATCATCAATCATCAATCATCAATCATCAACCATCAGTCATCAATCATCAATCATCAATAATCAATAATCAATCATCAATCATCAATCATCAATCATCAATCATCAATCATCAATTATCAATTTTCAATCATCAATCATCAATCATCAATTACCAATTTTCAATCATCAATCATCAATAACCAAACATCAATCATCAATCATCAATCATCAATTATCACTCATCAATTATCAACGGTTAATCGTAAATCATCATTCGTCAATGATTAATAATCAATGATCAATCACCACCCATCACGGATCCATTATCAATAACCAATAATCCAACATCAATCATCAATTTTCATATATCAATAATAAATCACCAATAACCAATTACCAATTATCAATGATCAATAATCAATCATCATTCGTCAATCATCAATCCTCAATCATCAATCATCAATCATCAATCATCAATCTTCAAATATCATTCATCATTCACCTGTCATCAATCATCTATAATCAATTATCACTCGTCAATCATCAATCATCAATCATCAATCATCAATCATCATTCATCAATCATCAATCATCACTCGTCAATCATCAATTATCAATCATCAATCATCAATCTTCAATCATCATTTTTCAATCAGCAATAATCAATCATCAATCAACAAAAATCAATCATCAATCATCAATCCTCAATAATCAATCTTCAACCATCACTCATCAATCATCAATCATAAACCATCAATCATCATTCATCAATAATCAATCATGAATTATCAATCATCAACCCTCAGTAGTCAACATTCAAACATCAATCACCAATCATCACACATCAAACATCAATCATCAATAATCAACCATCAATAATCAATAATCAATCATCAATCATCAATCATCATTCATCAATCGTCAATCATCAAACATCAATCATCAATCATCAATCTTCAATCATCATTTATAATTCATCTATCATCAATCATCTATAATCAATTTTCAATCGTCAATCATCAATCATCAATCATCAATCATCAATCATCAATCATCAATCGTCAATCATCAATCGTCAATAATCAATCACCAATCATCAATCATCAATCATCAATCATCAATCATCAATCATCAATCATCAATCATCAATCATCAATCGTCAATCATCAATCCTCAATAATCAATCTTCAACCATCAATCATCAATCATTAATGATAAATCATCAATCATCATTCATCAATAATCATTCATCAATCATCAATCATCAACGCTCAATAATCAATCTTCAAATATCAATTATGAATCATCATTTATCAATAATCAATAATCAATTATCAATAATGAAATATCAATAATCAATCATCAATCATCAATTATCTATCATCAATCGTCAATCATCAATCACCAATCATCAATCATCAATCTTAAATCATCATTTATCATTCATCTATCATCAATCATCTATAATCAATTAACAATCGTCAATCATCAATCATCAATCATCAATCATCAATCATCAATCATCAATCATCAATCGTCAATCATCAATCATCAATCCTCAATCATCAATCTTCAATCATCCTTTTTTAATCAGCAATCATCAATCATCAATCATCAATCATCAATCATCAAACATCAATCTTCATGCTTCAGATCTCAAACATCAATCATCAATCACTAAATATCTATCAAAAGCAATCAATAATCAATAATAGTTCTTCAATCTCCAATCATCAAAAAGAAAACACCATCAATCAATCATCAATAATCAATGATCAACTATCAATTATCAATCATCAATCATCAACCATCGATCACCAATATTCAATCATCAATCGTACATCATCAATCGTCAATCATCAATCAGCAATCAATAATTATCAATCATCAATCATCAATCATCAATCATCAACCATCAATCATCAATCAATAATCACTAAAGTTCGATTATCAATCTTCATTTTTCACTCAACAATAATCAACAAACAATCATCAACCATCAATAATCAATCATCAATCATCGATAATCTAACATCAATCATCATCCATTATTCATCAAACAATGATCATGAATTATCAATTACCAATCTTCAGTTTTCACTCATCAATCATCAATCGTCAATCACAAATCCTCAATCATCAATCATCAAACATCAATCATCAATCAGCAGTCATCAATCATCAATCATCAATCATCAAAAATCAATCACGAATCACCAATCATCAATAAACAATCATCAGTCATCAGTCATCACGGATCCATTATCAATAATCAATCATCAATCCTCAATGATCAGTAATCATAAATCAATCATCAGTCACAAATAACCGATCACTAATGATCAACCATCAGTCATAGGTAATCAATAATAAATCTTCAATCACCTATCATCATTCATCATTCATCAATCATCAATCATCAATCATCAGTCATCAATCATCAATCGTCAATCATCAATCATCAATGTGCATTCATCAATAATCAATCACCAATCATCAATTATCCATCAGCAATCATCAATCATCAATCATCAATCATCAAACATCAATCACCAATCATCAGTCATCAAACATCACTCATCAATAATCAATGGTCAATCATAAATCATCATTCATCAATAATCAACAAACAATGATCAATCATCAATCATCACGGATCCATTACCAATCACCAATAATCAAACATTATTCATCAATAATCATATATCAATCATCAGTAAACAATAACCAATTACCAATTATCAATTATCAATCATCAAGCATCATTCATCAATCATCAATCATCGATCATCAATAACCATTAATAAATCATCAATCACCGATAACCCATTACCAATATTACACCATCAAACATCAGTCATCAATAATCAATTATCAATCACCAATAATCAATCATCAATCAGCAATCATCAATGATCAGTCATCAATGATCAATAATCAATCATCATTCACCAATCATCAATCATCAATAATCAATCGTCAATCAGCAATCACCAATCACCAATCATCAATCATCAATCATCAAGCATCAATCATCAATCAACAATCATCATTCATCAATCATCAACCATCAATCATCAATCATCAATCATCAATCATCAATAATCATCCATCAACCACCCATCATCAATCATCAATCATCAATCATCAATCATCAATCATCAATAATCAAACATCAAACATCAATCATCAATCAATAATCATCGATGATCAATAATAAATATTCAATTTTCAATCATCAATCATCAATCATCAATCAACAATAAACAATCGTCAGTCACCAATCATCAGGCATCATTCATCAACTATCAATCATCAAACAACAATCCTTAATCAACAATCAGCAATCACAAATCATCAATCCTTAATCACCTATCATCAATCATCAATTATCAATCATCAATCATCAGTAATCAATCGTCAATCACCAATCATCAATTTTCATAAATAATTCATCAATCATCACTAACAAATTACCAATTTTCCACCATCAATCATCAGTCATCAATGATCAATCATCATAATTCAATCATCAATCATCAATTATCAATCATCATTGATCAATCATCAATCATCAATCACCAATCATCAATCAGCAATTATCAATCATCAGTCATCAATAATCAATCATCAATCATCAATATTCAATCATCAATCATCAATCATCAATCAGCAATTATCAATCACCAGTCATCAATAATCAATCATCAATCATCAATCTTCAATCATCAATCATCAATCAGCAATCAGCAATCATCAATCATCAATCAGCAATTTTCAATCATCAGTCATCAATAATCAATCATCAAACATCAATCATCAATCATTAATCTTCAATCAGCAATCAGCAATCAGCAATCAGCAATCATCAATAATCAATCATCAATCATCAATCATCACACATCAATCATCAATTATCAATTATCAATTATCAATCATCAATATTCAATTGTTAATCATAAATCATCATACATCAAACATCAGTTAACAATTATCAATCATCAATCATCACGGATCCATTATCAACCACCAATAACCAAACATCAATCATCAATAATCATATATCAATCATAGATAACCAATAACCATTGACCGATTATAAATCATCAATAATCAATCACCATTCGTCAACCATCAATAATCAATCATCAATCATCAATCATCAATCATCAATCTTCAATCATCAATCATCATTCATCAATCATCAATCATCAATAATCAATCGTCAATCACCAATCACCAATCACCAATCATCAATCATCAACCATCAATCATCACTCATCAACCATCAATCATCAATCATCAATCATCAATTATCAATCATCAATCATCAATCATCAGTCATCAATCATCAATCATCAATCATCAATTATCAGTCATCAATCATCATTCATCAATCATCAATCATCAATCATCAATCATCAATCATCAGTCATCAATCATCAATCGTCAATCATCATTCATCAATGTGCATTCATCAATAATCAATCACCAATCATCAGTTATCCATCATCAATCATCAATCATCAATCATCACTCATCAATGATCAATGGTCAATCATAAATCATCATTCATCAATAATAAGCAAACAATGATCAATTATCAATCATCACGGATCCATTACCAATCACCAGTAATCAACCATTATTCATCAATTATCATATATCAATAAGCAGTAACCAATAACCAATTACCAATTATCAATTATCAATCATCAATCATCATTCATCAATCATCAATCATCAATCATCAATAACCATTAATAAATCATCAATCACCGATAACCAATTACCAATGTTCCACCATCAATCATCAGTCATTAATAATCAATCATCATTCACCAATAATCAATCATCAATCAGCAATCATCAATCATCAGTCATCAATGATCAAACATCAATCATCATTCATCAATCATCAATCATCAATCATCAATCGTCAATCAGCAATCACCAATCACCAATCATCAATCATCAATCATCAAGCATCAAGCATCAATCAACAAGCATCAATCATCAATCATCAATCATCAATCATCAATCGTCAATCATTATTAATCTATCAGCAATCAACAATTGTCAATCTTCAATCATCAATCATCAATCATCAATCATCAATCGTCAATCATAAATCATAATCCATCAATCATCATTCATCAATAATCAATCACTAAACATCAATCATCAATCATCAATCATCAATTATCAATTTTCAATCATTAATCATCAATAATCAAACATCAATCTTCAATCATCAATCATCAATCATCAATTATCAATTTTCAATCAATAATCATCAATAATCAAACATCAATCATCAATCATCAATCATCAATTATCACTCATCAATAATCAACTGTTAATTATAAACCATCATTCATCAATGATTATTAATAAATGATCAATCATCACCCATCACGGATCCATTACCAATCACCAATAATCCAACATCAATCATCAATTTTCATATATCAATAATAAATCATCAATAACCAATTACCAATTATCAATGATCAATAATCAATCATCATCCGTCAATCATCAATCATCAATAAACAATCATCAATCATCAATCATCAATCATCAGTCATCAATCATCAATCGTCAATCATCACTCATCAATGTGCATTCATCAATAATCAATCATCATCCATCAATTATCCATCAGCAATCATCAATCATCAATCATCAATCATCAAACATCAATCACCAATCATCAGTCATCAAACATCACTCATCAATAATCAATGGTCAATCATAAATCATCATTCATCAATAATCAACAAACAATGATCAATCATCAATCATCACGGATCCATTAGCAATCACCAGTAATCAACCATTATTCATCAATAATCATATATCAATCATCAGTAACCAATAACCAGTTACCAATTATCAATTATCAATCATTAATCATCATCCATCAATCATCAAATATCACTAACAAATTACCAATTTTCCACCATCAATCATCAGTCATCAGGGATCAATCATGAATCATCAGTAATCAATCGTCAATCACCAATCATCAATTTTCATAAATAATTCATCAATCATCACTAACAAATTACCAATTTTCCACCATCAATCATCAGTCATCAATGATCAATCATCATAAATCAATCATCAATCATCAATAATCAATCATCATTTATCAATCATCATTCAACAATCATCAATCATCAATCAGCAATTTTCAATCATCAGTCATCAATAATCAATCATCAATCATCAATCATCAATCATCAGTCGTCAATCAGCAATCAGCAATCAGCAATCAGCATCCATCAATAATCAATCATCAATCATCAATCATCAAACATCAATCATCAAATATCAATTATCAATCATCACTCATCAATATTCAATCGTTAATCATAAATCATCATACATCAAACATCAGTTAACAATGATCAATCATCAATCATCACGGATCCATTATCAACCACCAATAACCAAACATCAATCATCAGTAATCATATATCAATCATAAATAACCAATAACCATTTACCGATTATAAATCATCAATAATCAATCATCATTCGTCAACGATCAATAATCAATCATCAATCATCAATCATCAATCATCAACAATCAATTATCAATCATCAATAATTATTCATCAATCGTCATTCATCAATCATCTATCATCAAACATCAACCAAAAATGATGAATCAACATTTATCAGTCATCAGTTGTCGACAATCAATAATCAATCATTAAAAATCAATCACCGGTAATCGAAACTAATTCACCAATATTCTATGAGAATCATCATTGAACAATATTCCATAATCAATGATCAAATATCAATCAATAATCATAAATCATCAGTCATCAATGATAAAACATCAATCATCATTCATCAATCATCAATCATCAATAATCAATCGTCAATAAGCAATCACCAATCACCAATCATCAATCATCAATCATCGAGCATCAATCATCAATCAACAATCATCAATCATCAATCATCAATCATCAATCAAAAATCATCAATCATCAATCATCAATCATCGATCATCAATCATCAATCATCAATCATAATCCATCAATCATCAATCATCAATAATCAATCATCAATCATCAATCATCAATCATCAATCATCAATCATCAATCATCAATCAACAATTATCAATTTTCAATCATTAATCATCAATAATCAAACATCAATCATCAATCATCAATTATCAATCATCAATTATCAATTATCAATCATCAATCATCAATCATCAATCATCAATCATCAATCATCAATCATC
Organism: Fasciola hepatica; assembly: GCA_948099385.1. Lineage (NCBI taxonomy): Eukaryota > Metazoa > Platyhelminthes > Trematoda > Plagiorchiida > Fasciolidae > Fasciola > Fasciola hepatica. The sequence goes on along the minus strand of CANUEZ040000211.1, from coordinate 761,564 downwards.
AGTCATCAATCATCAATCGTCAATCATCACTCATCAATGTGCATTCATCAATAATCAATTATCAATTTTCAATCAATAATCATCAATAATCAAAAATCATTCATCAATCATCAATCATCAATTATCAATTTTCAATCATTAATCATCAATAATCAAACATCAATCATCAATCATCAATTATCAATCATCAATTATCAATTATCAATCATCAATCATCAATCATCAATCATCAATCATCAATCATCAATCATCAGTCATCAATCATCAGACGTCAATCATCAATCATCAATGTGCATTCATCAATAATCAATCATCAATCATCAATTATCCATCAGCAATCATCAATCATCAATCATCAATCATCAAACATCAATCACCAATCATCAGTCATCAAACATCACTCATCAATAATCAATGGTCAATCATAAATCATCATTCATCAATAATAAACAAACAATGATCAATTATCAATCATCACGGATCCATTACCAATCACCAGTAATCAACCATTATTCATCAATTATCATATATCAATAAGCAGTAACCAATAACCAATTACCAATTATCAATTATCAATCATCACTCATCATTCATCAATCATCAATCATCAATCATCAATCGTCAATAACCATTAATAAATCATCAATCACCGATAAACAATTACCAATGTTCCACCATCAATCATCAGTCATCAATAATCAATCATCAATCACCAATAATCAATCATCAATCAGCAATCATTAATCATCAGTCATCAATGATCAATCATCAATAATCATTCATCAATCATCAATCATCAATCGTCAATCAGCAATCACCAATCACCAATCATCAATCATCAATCATCAAGCATGAACCATCAATCAACAATCATCAATCATCAATCATCAATCATCTACCATCAATCATCAATTATCAATCATCAATCATCAATAATCATCCATCAACCACCCATCATCAATCATCAATCATCAATCATCAATCATCAATCATCAATAATCAAACATCAAACATCAATCATCAATCAATAATCATCGATGATCAATAACAAATCTTCAATTTTCAATCATCATTCATCAATCATCAATCAACAATAAACAATCGTCAGTCACCAATCATCAGTCATCATTCATCAACTATCAATCATCAAACATCAATTCTTAATCAACAATCAGCAATCATAAATCATCAATCCCCAATCACCTATCATCAATCATCAATTATCAATCATCAATCATCAGTAATCAATCGTCAATCACCAATCATCAATTTTCATAAATAATTCATCAATCATCACTAACAAATTACCAATTTTCCACCATCAATCATCAGTCATCAATGATCAATCATCATAAATCAATCATCAATCAGCAATTTTCAATCATCAGTCATCAATAATCAATCATCAATCATCAATCATCAATCATCAGTCGTCAATCAGCAATCAGCAATCAGCAATCAGCATCCATCAATAATCAATCATCAATCATCAATCATCAAACATCAATCATCAAATATCAATTATCAATCATCACTCATCAATATTCAATTGTTAATCATAAATCATCATACATCAAACATCAGTTAACAATGATCAATCATCAATCATCACGGATCCATTATCAACCACCAATAACCAAACATCAATCATCAGTAATCATATATCAATCATAAATAACCAATAACCATTTACCGATTATAAATCATCAATAATCAATCATCATTCGTCAACCATCAATAATCAATCATCAATCATCAATCATCAATCATCAACCATCAATCATCAATCATCAATAATTATTCATCAATCGTCATTCATCAATCATCTATCATCAAACATCAACCAAAAATAATGAATCAACATTTATCAGTCATCAGTTGTCGACAATCAATAATCAATCATTAAAAATCAATCACCGGTAATCGAAACTAATTCACCAATATTCTATGAGAATCATCATTGAACAATATTCCATAATCAATGATCAAATATCAATCAATAATCATAAATCATCAGTCATCAATGATAAAACATCAATCATCATTCATCAATCATCAATCATCAATAATCAATCGTCAATCAGCAATCACCAATCCCCAATCATCAATCATCAATCATTGAGCATCAATCATCAATCAAAAATCATCAATCATCAATCATCAATCATCAATCAAAAATCATCAATCATCAATCATCAATCATCGATCATCAATCATCAATCATCAATCATAATCCATCAATCATCAATCATCAATAATCAATCATCAATCATCAATCATCAATCATCAATCATCGATCATCAATCATCAATCACCAATTATCAATTTTCAATCAAAAATCATCAATAATCAAACATCAATCATCAATCATCAATCACCAATCAACAGTTATCAATTTTCAATCATTAATCATCAATAATCAAACATCAATCATCAATCATCAATTATCAATCATCAATTATCAATTATAAATCATCAATCATCAATCATCAATCATCAATCATCAACCATCAATCATCAGTCATCAATCATCAATCGTCAATAATCACTCATCAATGTGCATTCATCAATAATCAATTATCAATTTTCAATCAATAATCATCAATAATCAAAAATCATTCATCAATCATCAATCATCAATCATCAATTTTCAATCATTAATCATCAATAATCAAACATCAATCATCAATCATCAATTATCAATCATCAATTATCAATTATCAATCATCAATCATCAATCATCAATCATCAATCATCAATCATCAATCATCAGTCATCAATCATCAGACGTCAATCATCAATCATCAATGTGCATTCATCAATAATCAATCATCAATCATCAATTATCCATCAGCAATCATCAATCATCAATCATCAATCATCAAACATCAATCACCAATCATCAGTCATCAAACATCACTCATCAATAATCAATGGTCAATCATAAATCATCATTCATCAATAATCAACAAACAATGATCAATCATCAATCATCACGGATCCATGACAATCACCAATAATCAACCATTATTCATCAATAATCATATATCAATAAGCAGTAACCAATAACCAATTACCAATTATCAATTATCAATCATCACTCATCATTGATCAATCATCAATCATCAATCATCAATCATCAATCGTCAGTAACCATTAATAAATCATCAATCACCGATAACCAATTACCAATGTTCCACCATCAATCATCAGTCATCAATGATCAATCATCAATAATCATTCATCAATCATCAATCATCAATCGTCAATCACCAATCACCAATCACCAATCATCAATCATCAATCATCAAGCATGAACCATCAATCAACAATCATCAATCATCAATCATCAATCATCTACCATCAATCATCAATTATCAATCATCAATCATCAATAATCATCCATCAGCCACCGATCATCAATCATCAATCATCAATCATCAATCATCAATCATCAATAATCAAACATCAAACATCAATCATCAATCAATAATCATCGATGATCAATCATAAATCTTCAATTTTCAATCATCATTCATCAATCATCAATCAACAATAAACAATCGTCAGTCACCAATCATCAGTCATCATTCATCAACTATCAATCATCAAACATCAATTCTTAATCAACAAACAGCAATCATAAATCATCAAACCCCAATCACCTATCATCAATCATCAATTATCAATCATCAATCATCAGTAATCAATCGTCAATCACCAATCATCAATTTTCATAAATAATTCATCAATCATCACTAACATATTACCAATTTTCCACCATCAATCATCAGTCATCAATGATCAATCATCATAAATCAATCATCAATCATCAATTATCAATCATCATTGATCAATCATCAATCAGCAATCATCAATCATCAATCAGCAATTTTCAATCATCAGTCATCAATAATCAATCATCAATCATCAAAAATCAAACATCATTCATCAATCATCAATCATCAATTATCACTCATCAATAATCAACTGTTAATTATAAACCATCATTCATCAATGATTATTAATCAATGATCAATCATCACCCATCACGGATCCATTACCAATCACCAAAAATCCAACATCAATCATCAATTTTCATATATCAATAATAAATCATCAATAACCAATTACCAATTATCAATGATCAATAATCAATCATCATCCGTCAATCATCAATCATCAATCATCAATCATCAATCATCAATCATCAATCATCAATCATCAGTCATCAATCATCAGACGTCAATCATCAATCATCAATGTGCATTCATCAATAATCAATCATCAATCATCAATTATCCATCAGCAATCATCAATCATCAATCATCAATCATCAAACATCAATCACCAATCATCAGTCATCAAACATCACTCATCAATAATCAATGGTCAATCATAAATCATCATTCATCAATAATAAACAAACAATGATCAATTATCAATCATCACGGATCCATTACCAATCACCAGTAATCAACCATTATTCATCAATTATCATATATCAATAAGCAGTAACCAATAACCAATTACCAATTATCAATTATCAATCATCACTCATCATTCATCAATCATCAATCATCAATCATCAATCATCAATCATCAATAACCATTAATAAATCATCAATCACCGATAACCCATTACCAATGTTCCACTATCAATCATCAGTCATCAATAATCAATCATCAATCACCAATAATCAATCATCAATCAGCAATCATTAATCATCAGTCATCAATGATCAATCATCAATCATCATTCATCAATCATCAATCATCAATCGTCAATCAGCAATCACCAATCACCAATCATCAATCATCAATCATCAAGCATGAACCATCAATCAACAATCATCAATCATCAATCATCAATCATCTACCATCAATCATCAATTATCAATCATCAATCATCAATAATCATCCATCAACCACCCATCATCAATCATCAATCATCAATCATCAATCATCAATCATCAATAATCAAACATCAAACATCAATCATCAATCAATAATCATCGATGATCAATAACAAATCTTCAATTTTCAATCATCAATCATCAATCATCAATCAACAATAAACAATCGTCATTCACCAATCATCAGTCATCATTCATCAACTATCAATCATCAAACATCAATTCTCAATCAACAATCAGCAATCATAAATCATCAATCCCCAATCACCTATCATCAATCATCAATTATCAATCATCAATCATCAGTAATCAATCGTCAATCACCAATCATCAATTTTCATAAATAATTCATCAATCATCACTAACAAGTTACCAATTTTCCACCATCAATCATCAGTCATCAATGATCAATCATCATAAATCAATCATCAATCATCAATTATCAATCATCATTGATCAATCATCAATCAGCAATCATCAATCATCAATCAGCAATTTTCAATCATCAGTCATCAATAATCAATCATCAATCATCAAAAATCAATCATCAATTATCAATTATCAATCATCAATCATCAATATTCAATTGTTATTCATAAATCATCATACATCAAACATCAGTTAACAATGATCAATCATCAATCATCACGGATCCATTATCAACCACCAATAACCAAATATCAATCATCAATAATCATATATCAATCATCAATAACCAATAAGCATTTACCGATTATAAATCATCAATAATCAATCATCATTCGTCAACCATCAATAATCAATCATCAATCATCAATCATCAATCATCAACCATCAATCATCAATCATCAATAATTATTCATCAATCGTCTTTCATCAATCATCTATCATCAAAAATCAACCAAAAATAATGAATCAACATTTATCAGTCATCAGTTGTCGACAATCAATAATCAATCATTAATAATCAATCACCGGTAATCAAAACTAATTCATCAATTTTCAATGAGAATCATCATTGAATAATATTACATAATCAATGATCAAATATCAATCATCAATCATCAATCATCAGTCATCAATCACCAATCATCAATCATCATTCATCAATCATCAATCAACAATAATCAATCGTCAATCAGTAATAACCAATCACCAATCATCAATCATCAATCATCAAGCATCAATCATTAATCAACAATCATCAATCATCAATCAACAATCATCAATCATCAATCGTCAATTGTTAAAAATCTATCAGCAATCAACAATTGTCAATCGTCAATCATCAATCATCATTCATCAATCATCAATCATCAATCGTTAATAATCAATCATCGATCATCAATCATCAATCATCAATCATAATCCATCAATCATCAATCATCAATAATCAATAATCAATCATCAATCACCAATCATCAATCATCAATCATCAATCATCAATTATCAATTTTCATTCAATAATCATCAATAATCAAACATCAATCATCAATCATCAATCATCAATCATCAATTATCAATATTCATTCATTAATCATCAATAATCAAACATCAATCATCATTCATCAATCATCAATTATCACTCACCAATAATCAACTGTTAATTATAAATCATCATTCATCAATGATTAATAATCAATGATCAATCATCACCCATCACGGATCCATTATCAATCACCAATGATCCAAAATCAGACATCAATTGTCATATATCAATAATAAATCATCAATAACCAATTACCAATTATCAATGTTCAATAATCAACCAGCATTCGTCAATCATCAATCATCAAGCATCAATCATCAATCATCAGTCATCAATCACCAATCATCAATCACCAATAATGTATCATTAATCAGCAATCATCAATCATCAATAAACAACCATTAATCATCAAAAATTAATCATCAATCAACACTCATCAATCATCAGTAATCAATCCTCAATCATCTATCATCAATCATCAATCATCAATCAAAAATAATCAATCAACAATCATCAACAATCTATCATCAATCGTCAATAATCAATCTTCAACCATCAATCATCAATCATCAATCATAAATCATCAATCATCATTCATCAATAATCAATCATCAATCATCAATAATCAACCCTCAATAATCAATCTTCAAACATCAATCATCAATCATCACACATCAATCATCAATCATCAATAATCAATCATCAATAAACAATCATCAATCATCAATCATTATTTATCAATAATCTATCATCATTCATGAATATTCAATTATCAATCATCAATCATCAATTATTAATCATCAATCTCCAAACATCAATCATCAATCATCAATCGTCAATCATCAATCATCAATGATCAATCTTCAATCATCAATTATCAATTATCAATCATCAATCATCAATCATCAAACATCAATCTTCAAGCTTCAGGTCTCAAACATCAATCATTAATCACTAAATATCTATCAAAAACAATCAATAATCAATAACAATTCTTCAATCTCCAATCATCAAAAAGAAAACACCATCAATCAATCTTCCATAATCAATGATCAACTATCAATTATCAATCATCAATCATCAATCATCAATCACCAATTCTCAATCATCAATCATCAATCATCAATCGTCAATCATCAACCATCAATCATCAAAAATCAATCACGAATCACCAATCATCAATAAACAATCATCAGTCATCAGTCATCACGCAAACATTATCACTAATCAATCATCAAATATCAATGATCAGTAATCATAAATCAATCATCAGTCACAAATAACGGATCACTAATAATCAACCATCAATCATCAATAATCAATAATCAATCTTCAATCACCTATCATCATTTATCATTCATCAATCATCAATCATCAATCATTAGTCATCAATCATCAATCGTCAATCATCAATCATCAATGTGCATTCATCAATAATCAATCATCAATCATCAATTATCCATCAGCAATCATCAATCATCAATCATCAATCATCAAATATCAATCACCGATCATCAGTCATCAAAAATCACTCATCAATAATCAATGGTCAATCATTAAGCATCATTCATCAATAATCAACAAACAATGATCAATCATCAATAATCACGGATATATTTCCAATCACCAAGAATCAACCAGTATACATCAATAATCATATATCAATCATCAATAACCAATCACCAATTATCAATTATCAATTATCAAACATCAATCATCATTCATCAATTATCAATCATCAATCATCAATCATCAATAATCATAAATCAATCATCAATCACCGATAAACAATTACCAATATTCCACCATCAATCATCAGTCATCAATCAAAAATCATCAATCACCGATAATCAATCATCAATCAGCAATCATCAATCATCAATAATCAAAAATCAATCATCAAAAATTGGTCACCAATCAACACCCATCAATCACCAATAATCAATCCTCAATCACCTATCATCAATCATCAATTATCCATCAGCAATTATCAATTATCAATTATCAATCACCAATCATCAAACATCAATCATCAATGATCAATCACCAATCATCAATCATCAATAATCTATCATCAATCATCAATAATCAATCATCAATCATCATTCATCAATCATCAATCATCAATCACCAATCATCAATCATCAATCATCAATCATCAATCACCAATCGTCAATCATCAATCATCAATAATCAATCATCATTCAACAATCATCAAACGTCAATCATCAATCATCAATCATAAATCATCAATCATCAATTATCCATCATCAATTATCAATCATCAATCATCAATCATCAATCTGAAATCATCAAAATAAAAACACCATCAATCAATCTTCCATAATCAATGATCGATTATCAATTAACAATCATCAATCATCAATCATCAATCATTAATCCTCAATCTCCAATCATCAATCCTCAAACAATAATTATCAATCATCAATCATCAATCAACAATCATCAACCATCAATCATCAAAAAATAATCATGGAAGATCTATTATCAATCTTCAAATTTCAATCATCAATAATCAATCATCAATCCTCAATCGTCAATCATCAATCGTCAATTAATAATTATGAATCATCAATCATCAATCTTTACTCATCAATCATCAACCACCAATCATCAAACCACAATCAGAAATCATCAATCTGCAATCAAAATGCATCAATCATCAATCAACAATCATCAATCATCAATCATCAATCATCAATAATTATTCATCAGTCTTCATTCATCAATCATCCATCATCAATCATCAAACATCAATCATCAATCATCAATCATCAATCATCAATCATCACTCATCAATAATCAATCATCAATCATCAATCATCAATCTTCAATCATCAATCACCAATCGCCACTCATCAGTCATCAATAATCAATCATGAATCAACAATCATCAATCATCCATTATCAATTATCAATCAGAAATCATCAGTCATCAAACTTCATGCTTCAGGTCTCAAACATCAATCATCAATCACTGAGAATCTATCAACAACAATCAATCATTATTCAACAATCATCAATCTCAAATCATCAAAAAGAAATCACCATCAATCAATCTTCCATAATCAATGATCGATTATCAATTAACAATCATCAATCATCAATCATCAATCATCAATCATCAATCATCAATCATCAATCCTCAATCTTCAATCATCAATCCTCAAACAATAATCATCAATCATCAATCATCAATCAACAATCATCAACCATCAATCATCAAACAATAATCATGGAAGATCTATTATCAATCTTCAAATTTCAATCATCAATAATCAATCATCAATCCTCAATCGTCAATCATCAATCGTCAATTAATAATTATGAATCATCAATCATCAATCTTTACTCATCAATCATCAACCACCAATCATCAAACCACAATCAGAAATCATCAATCTGCAATCAAAATGCATCAATCATCAATCAACAATCATCAATCATCAATCATCAATCATCAATAATTATTCATCAGTCTTCATTCATCAATCATCCATCATCAATCATCAAACATCAATCATCAATCATCAATCATCAATTATCAATCATCAATCATCAATCATCAATCAACAAAAATCAAACGTCAATCACCAATCATCAATCATCAATCATCAATCCGCAAATATCAATAATCAATCCTCAAAAATCTAGCATCAATCATCAATCATCAATCATCAATCACCAATCATCAATCATCAATCATCAATCATCAGTCACCAAACGTCCGATATCAATCCTCAATAATCAATCATCAATCATCAGTAATCGATCATCAATAATTATGCATCAGTATTCATTCATCAATCATCAATCTTCAATCATCAACCATAAATCACCAGTCATCAAATATCAATCACCAGTGGTCAACGAACAATAAAAAAATATTCAATAATCGATCACCGATAATCAATCATAATCCAGCAATTATCAATCAGGAATAATCACCGATCAATCTTCCATAATCAATGATCAATAACCAATTATCAACAATCAATCATCAGTCAATAATTATCAATCATCAATCATCAATCATCAATCGTCAATCATCAATCATCAATCACAAGTCGTCAAACATCAATCATCAATCATCAATCATCAATCATCAATCATCGAAATTAATCATCAGTAATCAATCACCAATAATTAATAATCAAGAATCAATCACCAATCAGCAAACAACAATCATCATTCATCAATGATCAAACATCAATTAGCAATCATCCATTATCAATCATCAATCATCAATCATCAATCACCAATACTCAATCATCATTCATCATTATTCAATCATCAATAATCAACCATCAATCAGCAATTAATAATCACCAATTTTCAGTCATCCATAGTGACCCATCAATCATCGATCATCAATCATCAATCACAAAATATCAATCACCAATTATCAATCATCAATCATCAATCACAAATCATCAATCATGAATCATCAATAATCAATCATAAATCATCAAGCGTCAATCACCAATTAATAATCAACAATCATCAATTGTCAGTCATCAATCATCAATCACAAAATATCAATCATCTATCATCAAATATCAATCATCAAAAATCAATCATCAATCATCAATCATCAATCACCGATAAACAACCAACAATCATCAATAAATAATCATCAATCATCAATTATCAATCATCTATAATCACGCATCAATCATCAATCATCAATTATCAATCATCAATCATCAATCATCAATCATCAATCATCAGTCGTCAATCATTATTCATAAATCATCAATCACCAAATATCAATCTTCAAACATCAATCATCAATCATCAATAATCAATCATCAATCATAAATCATCAATAATCAATCATAAATCATCAACCATCAATCACTAATTAATAATAAACAATCATCAATTAATAATCAGCAATCATCAATCATCAGTCATCAGTCATCAATCACAAAATATCACTCAGATATCATCAACTATCAATCATCGAAAATCAATCATCAATCATCAATCATCAACCATCAATCATCAAACATCAATCATCTATCATCACTCATAAATAATAAATCATCAATATTCAATCATCAATCATCAATCATCAATCATCAATCATCAGTCGTCAATCATCAATCATGAATCATCAATCATCAATCATCAATCATAATTTAACAATAATCAGTCGTCAATCACCAATCATCAATCATCAATCATCAATCATCAATCATCAATCATCAATCATCAAACATCAATCGTCAATCATCAATCATCAACCATCAATCATCAATCATCAATCATCAGTCATCAGTCATCAATCAACAGTCATCAATCATCAATCATCAATCATCAATCATCAATCATCGATCATCAGTCATCAATAATCAATCATCATTCATCAATCATCAATCATCAATCATCAATCATCAATCATCAATCATCAATCAGCAATCATTATTTGTCAAACTTCAATCATCAATCATCAATCATCAATCACCAGTCATTAATCATCAATCAACAATAGTCAATCATCAATTATGAATCATCAATCATGAATCATCAATCATCAATTATCAACCATCAACCATTTTTCATTAATCACCAATCATCAGTCAACAATATTCTGTCTTCAATCACCAATCATCAATCATCAATCATCAAATATCAATAATTAAACATCAACCATCAATCAACAATCATCAATCATCAATCATCAATCATCAATCAGCAAATATCAATAATCAATCCTCAAACATCTAGCATCAATCATCAATCATCAATCATCAATCATCAATCACCAATCATCAATCATCAATCATCAATCATCAGTCACCAAACGTCCGATATCAATCCTCAATAATCAATCATCAATCATCAGTAATCGATCATGAATAATTATGCATCAGTATACATTCATCAATCATCAATCTTCAATCATCAACCATAAATCACCAGTCATCAAATATCAATCACCAGTGGTCAACGAACAATAAAAAAATATTCAATAATCGATCACCGATAATCAATCATAATCCAGCAATTATCAATCAGGAATAATCACCGATCAATCTTCCATAATCAATGATCAATAACCAATTATCAACAATCAATCATCAGTCAATAATTATCAATCATCAATCATCAATCATCAATCGTCAATCATCAATCATCAATCACAAGTCGTCAAACATCAATCATCAATCATCAATCATCAATCATCAATCATCGAAATCAATCATCAGTAATCAATCACCAATGATTAATAATCAAGAATCAATCACCAATCAGCAAACAACAATCATCATTCATCAATGATCAAACATCAATTAGCAATCATCCATTATCAATCATCAATCATCAATCATCAATCACCAATACTCAATCATCAATCATCATTATTCAATCATCAATAATCAACCACCAATCAGCAAATAATAATCACCAATATTCAGTCATCCATCGTGACCCATCAATCATCGATCATCAATCATCAATCACAAAATATCAATCACCAATTATCAATCATCAATCATCAATCACAAATCATCAATCATGAATCATCAATAATCAATCATAAATCATCAAGCGTCAATCACCAATTAATAATCAACAATCATCAATTGTCAGTCATCAATCATCAATCACAAAATATCAATCATCTATCATCAAATATCAATCATCAAAAATCAATCATCAATCATCAATCATCAATCATCAATCACCGATAAACAACCAACAATCATCAATAAACAATCATCAATCATCAATTATCAATCATCTATAATCACGCATCAATCATCAATCATCAATTATCAATCATCAATCATCAATCATCAATCATCAATCATCAGTCGTCAATCATCAATCATAAATCATCAATCACCAAATATCAATCTTCAAACATCAATCATCAATCATCAATAATCAATCATAAATCATCAACCATCAATCACTAATTAATAATAAACAATCATCAATTAATAATCAACAATCATCAATCATCAGTAATCAGTCATCAATCACAAAATATCACTCAGATATCATCAAATATCAATCATCGAAAATCAATCATCAATCATCAATCATCAATCATCAATCATCAATTATCAATCATCTATCATCACTCATAAATAATAAATCATCAATAATCAATCATCAATCATCAATCATCAATCATCAATCATCAGTCGTCAATCATCAATCATGAATCATCAATCATCAATCATCAATCATAATTTAACAATAATCAGTCGTCAATCACCAATCATCAATCATCAATCATCAATCACCAATCATCAATCATCAATCATCAAACATCAATCGTCAATCATCAATCATCAACCATCAATCATCAATCATCAATCATCAGTCATCAGTCATCAATCAACAGTCATCAATCATCAATCATCAATCATCAATCATCAATCATCGATCATCAGTCATCAATAATCAATCATCATTCATCAATCATCAATCATCAATCATCAATCATCAATCATCAATCATCAATCAGCAATCATTATTTGTCAAACTTCAATCATCAATCATCAATCATCAATCACCAGTCATTAATCATCAATCAACAATAGTCAATCATCAATTATGAATCATCAATCATGAATCATCAATCATCAATTATCAACCATCAACCATTTTTCATTAATCACCAATCATCAGTCAACAATAATCTGTCTTCAATCACCAATCATCAATCATCAATCATCAAATATCAATAATTAAACATCAACCATCAATCAACAATCATCAATCATCAATCATCAATCATCAATCAGCAAATATCAATAATCAATCCTCAAACATCTAGCATCAATCATCAATCATCAATCATCAATCATCAATCACCAATCATCAATCATCAATCATCAATCATCAGTCACCAAACGTCCGATATCAATCCTCAATAATCAATCATCAATCATCAGTAATCGATCATGAATAATTATGCATCAGTATTCATTCATCAATCATCAATCTTCAATCATCAACCATAAATCACCAGTCATCAAATATCAATCACCAGTGGTCAACGAACAATAAAAAAATATTCAATAATCGATCACCGATAATCAATCATAATCCAGCAATTATCAATCAGGAATAATCACCGATCAATCTTCCATAATCAATGATCAATAACCAATTATCAACAATCAATCATCAGTCAATAATTATCAATCATCAATCATCAATCATCAATCGTCAATCATCAATCATCAATCACAAGTCGTCAAACATCAATCATCAATCATCAATCATCAATCATCAATCATCGAAATCAATCATCAGTAATCAATCACCAATGATTAATAATCAAGAATCAATCACCAATCAGCAAACAACAATCATCATTCATCAATGATCAAACATCAATTAGCAATCATCCATTATCAATCATCAATCATCAATCATCAATCACCAATACTCAATCATCAATCATCATTATTCAATCATCAATAATCAACCACCAATCAGCAAATAATAATCACCAATATTCAGTCATCCATCGTGACCCATCAATCATCGATCATCAATCATCAATCACAAAATATCAATCACCAATTATCAATCATCAATCATCAATCACAAATCATCAATCATGAATCATCAATAATCAATCATAAATCATCAAGCGTCAATCACCAATTAATAATCAACAATCATCAATTGTCAGTCATCAATCATCAATCACAAAATATCAATCATCTATCATCAAATATCAATCATCAAAAATCAATCATCAATCATCAATCATCAATCATCAATCACCGATAAACAACCAACAATCATCAATAAACAATCATCAATCATCAATTATCAATCATCTATAATCACGCATCAATCATCAATCATCAATTATCAATCATCAATCATCAATCATCAATCATCAATCATCAGTCGTCAATCATCAATCATAAATCATCAATCACCAAATATCAATCTTCAAACATCAATCATCAATCATCAATAATCAATCATAAATCATCAACCATCAATCACTAATTAATAATAAACAATCATCAATTAATAATCAACAATCATCAATCATCAGTAATCAGTCATCAATCACAAAATATCACTCAGATATCATCAAATATCAATCATCGAAAATCAATCATCAATCATCAATCATCAATCATCAATCATCAATTATCAATCATCTATCATCACTCATAAATAATAAATCATCAATAATCAATCATCAATCATCAATCATCAATCATCAATCATCAGTCGTCAATCATCAATCATGAATCATCAATCATCAATCATCAATCATAATTTAACAATAATCAGTCGTCAATCACCAATCACCAATCATCAATCATCAATCATCAATCATCAATCATCAATAATCAAACATCAATCGTCAATCATCAATCATCAACCATCAATCATCAATCATCAATCATCAGTCATCAGTCATCAATCAACAGTCATCAATCATCAATCATCAATCATCAATCATCAATCATCGATCATCAGTCATCAATAATCAATCATCATTCATCAATCATCAATCATCAATCATCAATCATCAATCATCAATCATCAATCAGCAATCATTATTTGTCAAACTTCAATCATCAATCATCAATCATCAATCACCAGTCATTAATCATCAATCAACAATAGTCAATCATCCATTACGAATCATCAATCATGAATCATCAATCATCAATTATCAACCATCAATCATTTTTCATTAATCACCAATCATCAATCAACAATAATCTGTCTTCAATCACCAATCATCAAATATCAATAATTAAACATCAACCATCAATCAACAATCATCAATCATCAATCATCAATCGTCAATCTTCAATCACCAATCATCAATCATCAATCATGAATCATCAATCATCAATTATCAATCATCAATCATCAATAATCAATAATCAATCACCAATCATCAATCATCAATCATCAATCATCAATAGCCAATCATCAATCATCCATCATCACACATCAATCATCAATAATCAATAATCAATCATCAATCATCAATCATCAATCATCAATCATCAATCATCAAACGTCAATCTTCAATCATCAATCATCAATCATCAATCATCAATTAACAATAATCAGTCGTCAATCACCAATCATCACTCGTCAATAATCAATAATAAATCATCAATCATCATTCATCAATCATCGATCATCGTTCATCAATCATCGATCATTGATAATCAATCACCAATATTCACTCATCAATTATCAATCGACAATCATCTATCTTCAATCATCAATCGTCAATAATCAATCATCAATCATTAATCGTCAATCGTCAACCATCAATCAATAACCAGCAATCACCAATCGCCAATCATCAATCAACAATCTCCAAAAATCAGTCACCAATTTACAATCATTATTAACCAATCAGCAAATACCAGACATCAAAAATCAGTCACCAATCACCAGTCATCCAATTTCAATCATCAATTATCAATCAGCAAACATCAATCATCTATCATCAATTATCGACGATCAATATTCAATAACCCATCATAAATCATCAATCACCAATATTTAATAATCAGTCATCAATCAGCAATCAGCAATCATCAATCATCAATTATCAATAATCAATCACAAATCACCTATCATCAATCATCAACCATCAATCATCAATCATAAATAATCAATAGTCAATAAGCAATCACCAATCACCAATCATCAATCATCAATCATTAAACATCAGTCACCAAACAAAAATCATCAATAACCAATCACCAAGTACCATGCATTAATAATCAATCACAAATCACCAATCATCAATCATCAATCATCAATCATCAATCATCAATCATCAATCAATAATCACCAATCATAAATCATCAATCATCAATTATCAATCGTCAATCCTCTATCGTCAATGATCGATCATCAATCATCAATCATCAATCATCAATAATCTATCATCAATCAAAAATAATCGAGCATCAATCACCACTCATCAATCATAAATCATCAATCATCGATCATTAATAAGCAATCAGCCATTACCAGTCATCAATAATCAATCATCAATCATCAATCATCAATCATCAATCACCATTATTCAATCAACAATCATCAATCATGAATCATCAATCGCGAACCATCAATCATAATTCATCAAAAATCAACCATAGATTATCAATCCTCAATTACCAATAATCAATCATCAATCATCAAAAATCAATCATCAATCAACAATCATCAATATTCTATGTTCAATCATCAATTCTCAATCATCGGTTATCAAACATCAATCATTAATAATCAATCATCAAGCCTCAATCACCAACCATCAACCATCAATTAATGATCATGAATGATCAATTATCAATCTTCAATATTCAATCATCAATTATCAATCATCAACCATCAATCATCAGATATCAATCATCAGTCATCAAAAATCAATCATCATTCGTCAATTATCGATCATCCATAATCAATCACCAATTATTACACATCGATCATCAATCATCATACACCAATCATCAATAATCAATTATCAATCATCAATCATCAATCATCAATAATCATACAACAATTACCACTCACCAATAAGCAATTACCCGTTACCAATCATCAGTCATCAATCTTTAATAATCAATAATCAATCATCAATAATCAATCATCTGTCATCTATCATCAATCATCAAAAATCAATCATAAACCGTCAATCATCAATCATCAATTATCAATAATCAATAAATAATCATGAATGACCAATTATCAATCGTCAATATTCAACCATCAATAATCAATCATCAGTCATCAATCATCAATCATCAATCATCAATCTTCAATCTCCAATCACCAGTCATCAATAATCAATAAATATTCATGAATCATCAGTTATCAATCTTCCATTTTCAATCATCAATCATCAATAATCAATCATCAATCATCATTCATCAATCAACGATCATCGATAATCAACATCCGATCATCACTCACGAATTATCAATCATCAATCATCAACCATCAATCATCAGTCATCACTCATCAATCATCAATCGTCAATCATCAATCATCAATGATCAATCATCAATCATCGATCATCAATCATCAATCATCAATCATCAATCATAAATCATCAATCATCAATCATCAATAATCAATCATCAATCATCAATCATCAATCATCAATCCTCAATCATCAATCATCAATCAATAATCACCAATCATAAATCATCAATCATCAATTATCAATCGTCAATCCTCAATCGTCAATGATCGATCATCAATCATCAATCATCAATCATCAATAATCTATCATCAATCAAAAATAATCGAGCATCAATCACCACTCATCAATCATAAATCATCAATCATCGATCATTAATAAGCAATCAGCCATTACCAGTCATCAATAATCAATCATCAATCATCAATCATCAATCATCAATCACCATTATTCAATCAACAATCATCAATCATGAATCATCAATCGCGAACCATCAATCATAATTCATCAAAAATCAGTCATAGGTTATCAATCCTCAATTACCAATAATCAATCATCAATCATCAAAAATCAATCATCAATCAACAATCATCAATATTCTATGTTCAATCATCAATTCTCAACCATCGGTTATCAAACATCAATCATTAATAATCAATCATCAAGCCTCAATCACCAACCATCAACCATCAATTAATGATCATGAATGATCAATTATCAATCTTCAATATTCAATCATCAATTATCAATCATCAACCATCAATCATCAGATATCAATCATCAGTCATCAAAAATCAATCATCATTCGTCAATTATCGATCATCCATAATGAATCACCAATTATTACACATCGATCATCAATCATCATACACCAATCATCAATAATCAATTATCAATCATCAATCATCAATCATCAATAATCATACAACAATTACCACTCACCAATAAGCAAATACCCGTTACCAATCATCAGTCATCAATCTTTAATAATCAATAATCAATCATTAATAATCAATCATCTGTCATCTAACGTCAATCATCAAAAATCAATCATAAACCGTCAATCATCAATCATCAATCATCAATCTTCAATCTCCAATCACCAATCATCAATAATCAATAAATATTCATGAATCATCAGTTATCAATCTTCCATTTTCAATCATCAATCATCAATAATCAATCATCAATCATCATTCATCAATCAACGATCATCGATAATCAACATCCAATCATCACTCACGAATTATCAATCATCAATCATCAACCATCAATCATCAGTCATCACTCATCAATCATCAATCGTCAATCATCAATAATCAATCATCAATCATCAATCATCGATCATCAATCATCAATCATCAATCATCAATCATAAATCATCAATCATCAATCATCAATAATCAATCATCAATCATCAATCATCAATCAACAATAAACAGTCAATAACAATCAATCGTCAAACACCAATCATCAATCATCAATCATCGATCATCAATCATCAATCATCAATAATCAATCATCAGTCTTCAATCACGAATCACCAATGATCAACTATCAATCACCAATCATTAGTCACCAATCAAAAATCATCAATATCCATTCAGCAATAACCAATAATTATTCATCTTTCATCAATAGTCATTCATCAAATATCAGTCGTCAATTATCAATCATCAATAACCTATCATCAAAAATCAATCCTTAATAATGAATCTTCAATAATCAACCTTCAAATTCCAATCACCAATTATCAATCATCAATCATCAATCTTTAATAATCAATCATCAATCATCAGTCATCACTCATCAATCATCAATCATCAATCATCAATCACCAATCATCAATCATCAATCAATAAATCATTGATCATCAATCATCAATCATCAATCATCAATCATCAATCATCAATCACGAATCACCAATGATCAACCATCAATCACCAATCATTAGTCACCAATAAATTTCATCAATATCCAATCAGCATTAACCAATAATAATCATCATTCAATAATCATCAATCATCAAATATATATCATCAATTTTCAATCATCAATCTTCAATCATCATTCGTCAATCAGTAATAATGAATCATCAATTATCAATCTTCAAATTTCAATCACAAATCATCAATCATTAATCATAAATAATCAATCATCAATCATCAAGAATCAATCATCAATCATCATTCATAGTTCATCGACCATCAATCACCAATCATTATTCATCAATCATCAATCATCAATCAATAAACATGAATCATCAATTGTGATGCTTCAAATTTCAGTCATCAATCATCAATGATCATTCATCAATCATCAATCACCAATAATCAATCACGTCCGTCAATCATCAATGATCAATCATCAATCATCAGTTATTAATAATAATGTATTTACAATTATCAATCTCCAAATTTCAATCATCAATCATCAATCATCAATCATCAATCATCAATCATTAAGCATCAGTCATCAATCATCATTCCTAGATCATCGATCATCAATCACCAATCATCAATGATCTATCATCAATCATCAATCATCAATCAATAGTCATCAATCATCAATCATCAAACATCATTACTCAATGATCGATTATCAATCACCATCCATCAATCATCAATAATCAATCATCAATTATCATATATCAATCATCGATCACCAATAACCTATTACCAATTATCAATCATCAAACATCAGATATCAATAATCAATCATCAATCATCATCCATAAATAACCAATTATCATTCATCGATAGGCATTCTTCAATCATCAGTCATCAATCATAAATCAACAATCCTCAATCATCAATCGTCAAACATCGACCAACAACAATCAATCATAGATCATCGAAAACCAATCTCCAATAATAAATCATCAATCATTAATAACCAATCATCAATCATCAATTATCAATGAATAATTGTCATAGATCAATCAACAATCATAAATAATCAATCATCAATCATCAATCATCAATCATCGATTATCGATAACCAATCACCAATCTTCACTCATCTACTATCAATCATCAATTATCAATGATCAATTATCAATAATCAATCATCAATCATCAATCTTAGATAATCGATCATCAATCACCACTCATCAAAAATCAATCATCAATCATCAGTCATCTATCAGCAATCAGCCAAAGTCAATCATCAAATATCAACCATCAATCATCAATCATCAAACATAAATGATAAATCATCAATCATCAATAATCATATATCAATTACAAATCACAAATAAGCAATTACCAATTATCAGTCATCAGACATCAATCATCAATAATCAATCATCAATAATCAATCATCAATCAGCAATAAATAATCAAGAGTTATCGATTATCAATCGTCAATTTTCAGTCATCAGTCATCAATCATCAATTATCAACCATCAATCATCAATCAGCAATCTCAAATCACGAATCATTATTCACCAATCACCAATCATCAATAATCAAGAAAAATTCATTAATGATCAGTTATCAATCTGCAATTTTCAATCATCAGTTATCAAAAATCAATCATCAATCATCAATCATCAATCATCAATCATCAATCATCGATCACCGACGATCAAAATCCAATCATCACAAATGAATTATCAATCCTCAATCATCAATCATCAATCATCAGTCATCACTCATCAACCATCAATCATCAATCATCAATCATCAATCATCAAGCATCAGTCATCAATCATCAATCATCAATCATCAATCATCAATCATCAATCATCAATCATCAATCACCAATCATCAATCATCAATCATCGATGATCAATCATCAACCATCAATTATCAATCATCAATCGACAATCATCAATCATCAATCATCAATCATCAATCATCAATCATGAATCGTCAATCATCAATCATCAATCATCGATAATCAATCACCAATTATCAATCATCAAAAATAAATCATCAATAATCAATCATCAATAATCAATCATCAATAATCACTCATCAGTAATCAATCATCAAACATCAATCATCAATCATTATTAATCAATCATCAATCATCAATCATCAGTTATCAATAATCAATAATCAATCAATAATCATCAATCTTCAAACACAAATCATCAATCAGCATTCAGCGATCATCGATAATCAATCATCAATCATCAATAACCAATAATCAATCATCAATCATCAATCAGCAATAACCAATTACCAATTATCAATCATCAAACATCACTCATTACCAACCAATCATCAATCATCAATCATCAATCATCAATCATCAATCCCTAATCTTCAATAATCAATTATCAATCACCAACCATCAATCACCAATCACCAATCATCAATCATCAATCATCAATCATCAATCATAGATAATCGATCTTCAATCACCAATCATCAATCATCAATCTCCAATCATCAACCATCAATCTCCAATCTTGTGTCATCAATCAGCAATCACCAATCATCAATCAGCAATCATCAATCATCAATAATCAAGCGACCATCATCAATCATCAATCATCAATCATCAATAATCATATAAAGATTACCAATATTCCATAACCAATTACCAAATGTGAATCATCAATATTCACTCATCAATAATCATATATGAATCACCAATCATCAATCATCAATCATCAATCATCATTCATCAATCATCAATCATCAATCATCATTCATCAACCATCAACCATCGGCAATCGATCACCATTTTTCACTCTTCAATTATTAATCATCAATCATCACTCATCAATAATCAATCATCAATAATCAATCATCAAACATCAATCATCAATCATCGATCATAAATAATCAATCAACAATCAGCAATCACCAATCACCAATCATCAATCATCAGTCATCAAACATCAGTCACCAATCAAAAATTATCATTAACTAACCACCATTACCAGACATCAATAATCAATCATCAATCACCAATCATCAATAATCCAACATCAATTACAATTAGCAATCATCAATCATCATTCATCATTCATCAATCATCAATCAATAATCATGAATCACTAATTATCAATCTTCAATTTTCAATCATCAATCATCATTCATCAATCATCAATCATCAATCATCAATCATCAATCATCAAAAATCAATCATCATACATCAGTCATCAATCATCAATCATTGATCATCAGTCATCAATCATCAATTATCAATCATCAATAATCAATCATCAATCATCAATCATCAATCACCAATCATCAATCATCAATCACCAATCATCAGTTATCAATCATCAACTATCAATCAGCTATCATCAAAAATCATTCATCAACAAATGATCATCAATCAATAATCATGATGATTCAATTATCAATCTTCAATTTTCAATCATCAATCATCAATCATCAATCATCAATCAATAATTATCATCAACCATCAACCCTGGATCATCGATCATCAATCACCACTCATTATTCATCAATCAAAGATCATCAATTATCAATCAACAATCAACGGTTATCTATCATCAATAATCCTCAATCATTCACAATCATCAAACATCAATCATCAATCATCAATTGTCAATCATCAAAAATCATTCATCAAAAATCATGTATCAATCATCAATCACCAATAACCAATTACCAATTATCAATCACCAATCATCACTCATTAATAATCAATCATCAAACACCAATCATCAATAATCAATCATCAATCATCAATCTCCATTCTTCGGTCATCAACTATCAATCATCAATGATCAATCATCAATAACCAATCATCAAGCATCATTCATCAATCATCAATAATCAGTCATCAATCATCAATCTCCAAGCATCAATCATCAATCATTAATAATCATATATCAAAAACCTAACACCAATAACCAATTACCAATTATCAATCATCAATAATCAATCATCAGCAATGAATTATGAATCACCAATCATCAATCATCAATCATCAATAATCATTCATCAATCATCAATCATCAATCATCATTCATCAACCTTCAATCATCGGCAATCAATCACCAATCTTCACTCTCCAATCTTCAATAATCAATCATCACTCATCAATCATCAATCATCAATAAGCAATCATCAATCATCAATCATCGATCATAAATAATCAATCATCAATCAGGAATCACCTAACACCAATTTACAATCATCAATCATCAAAATCAGTCACCAATCAACAATAATCAATAATCAATCAGCAATTACCAGACATCAATAATCAATCATCAATAACAAATAACCAATAATCAAACATCAATGAGCAATCAGCAATCATCAATCATCATCCATCATCCATCAACCATCAATCATCAATCAATAATCATGAATCATCAATTATCAATCTCCAAATTTCAATCATCAATCATCCATCACAACTCATCATTCATCAATCATTATTAATCAATCATCAATAAGCATACAACGATTATCTCTCATCAATAATCAATAATCAATCACAATCACCAATTATCAATCATCAATCATCAATCATCAATTATCAATAATCAATAATCTTATATCGATCATCAATCACCAATAACCAAATACCAATTATCAATCATCAATCATCACTCATTAATAATCAATCATCAATCATCAATCATCAATCATCAATCATCAATTATCAATTATAAATCATCAAGCATCAACCAACAATCATCAAGCATCGTACATCAATCCTCAATCATCAATCATCAATCATCAATTATAGATAATCGATCATCAATCACCACTCATCATTCATCAATCATTAATCATAACTCATCAATCAGCAATCATCAATCATCATTCATCAAAAATCAATCATCAATCAATAATCATGAATAATCAAGCATCAATCATAAATCTCCATTCTTCAATCATCAATTATCAATCACCAATCATCAATCATCAATCATCAAGCATCATTCATCAATCACCAATCTTCAGTCGTCAATCAGCAATCACCAATCAATAATCATCAATCTTCAATCATCAATCATCAATTACAGATCATCGATCATCAATCACCATTCATCAATCATCAATCTTCAATCATCAATCATCAATCATCAATCATCAATCACCAAATTCCAATCTTCAATCATCAATTATCAATCATCAATCTTCAGTCATCAATCATCAATCATCAATCATCAATTGTCAGTAATCCATCATCAATCATCAATCATCAAAATCCAATCATGAGTCATCAATCATCAATCACCAATCATCAATCCACAAACATGAATCATCAATGATCACGGAACCATCATCAATCTTCAATCATCAATAATCATATATCAATAACCAATAACCAATAACCAATAACCAATTATAAATTATCAATAATCAATCATCAGTAATCAATTATGAATCACCAATCATCAATCACCAATAACCATATATCGATCATCAATCACCAATAACCAATAACCAAATATAAATCATCAATGATCAATAATCAATCATCAATCATCAATCACCCATCATCAATCATCAATCACCAATCATTAATAATCAATCATAACTCATCAATCAGCAATCATCAATCATCATTCATCAACAATCAATCATCAATCAATAATCATGATTAATCAAGCATCAACCATCAATCTCCATTCTTCAATTATCAATCATCAATCATCAATTTTCAATTATCAATCATCAAGCATCATTCATCAGTCATCAATCGTCAGTCGTCAATCATTAATCATCAATCATCAATCTCCAACCTTCAATCATCAATTAACACTCAGCAATCATCAATTGTCAATAATCAATCATCAATCTTCAATCATCAATCTCCAATCATGAGTCATCAATCATCAATCACCAATCAACAATCAACAATCATGAATTATCAATCATCACGGAACCATCAACAATCATCAATCATCAATAAACATATATCAATAACCAATCACCAATAACCAATAACCAATTATAAATCATCAATTATCAATCATCAATCATCAATCATCAATAACCCATCATCAATTTCCATTCTCCAATCATCAATTATCAATCATCAATTATCAATCTTCAATCATCAAGCATCATTCATCAATCATCAATCATCAGTCGTCAATCATCAATCACCAATCATTAATCATCAATCTACAATAATCAATCATCAATAAAAGATCATCGATCATCAAACACCAATCATCAATCAACAATCATGAATCATCAATCATCAATCTTCATTCATCAATCATCAATCATCAATCATCAATAATCATATATCAATAACCAATCACCAATAACCAATAACCAATTTTAAATCATCAATAATCAATCATCAGTAATCAATTATGAATCACCAATCATCAATCATCAATAATCATATATCGATCATCAATCACCATGAACCAATTACCAATCATCAATCATCAATCTTCATTCATTAATAATCAATCATCAATCATCAATCATCAATACTCAATCTCAAATCTTCAATCACCAATTATCAATCATCAATCATCAATCATCAATCAACAATCATCAGGCATCATTCCTCAATCATCAATCATGGTTCATTGATCATCAATCACTAATCATCAAACATCAATCATCAATCGTCAATCATTAATAAATAATCATGAATCACCAATCACCACGTAACCCTCGTCAATCATCAATCATCAATCATCAATCATCAAAAATCATATATCAATTTCCAATCACCAATAACCAATTACCAATTATCAATCATCAAACATCACTCACTAATAATCAATTATCAATCATCAATCATCAAATATCATTCATCAATCTCCAATCTTTAATCATCAATTATAAATCACCAACCATCAATCATCAATCACCAATCATCAGGCATCAATCATCAATCATCAATCAAAGATCATCGATCATCAATCACCAATCATCAATCATCAATCTTCAATCATCAATCATCAATAATCAATCCTCAATCATTAATTTCCAATCTTCAATCATGAGTTATCAATCATCAATCTTCAGTCATCAATCATCAATCATCAGTCATCAATTATCAATAATCAATCATCAATCATCAGTCACCAATCTTCAATCATGAGTCATCAATCATCAATCACCAATCAACAATCAACAATCATGAATCATCAATCATCACGGAACCATCAACGATCATCAATCATCAATAAACATATATCAATAACCAATCACCAATAACCAATAACCACTTATAAATCATCAATTATCAATCATCAATCATCAGTCATCAATCATCAGTCGTCAATCATCAATCACCAATCATTATTCATCAATCTACAATAATCAATCATCAATCAAAGATCATCGATCACCAAACACAAATCAACAATCATGAATCATCAATCATCACGGAACAATCATCAATCATCAATCATCAATAAACATATATCATTAACCAATCACTAATAACCAAAAACCAATTACAAATCATCAATTATCAATCATCAATCGTCAATCATCAATCATCCATCATCAATCGTCAATCACCAATCATCAATAATCATTCATAAAACATCAATCAGCAATCATCAATCATCATTCATCAACAAGCAATCATCAATCAATAATCATTATTAATCAAGCATCAATCATCATACTCCATTCTTCAATCATCAATTATCAATCATCAATTATCAATCATCAATCATCAAGCATCATTCATCAATCATCAATCATCAGTCGTCAATCATCAATCACCAATCATTAATCATCATTCTACAATAATCAATCATCAATCAAAGATCATCGATCATCAATCACCAATCATCAATCATCAATCTTCAATCATCAATTATCATTCATCAACCTTCAGTCATCAATCATCAATCATCAATCAACAATTGTGAATAATCAATCATCAATCATCAATCATCAACCTCCAATCATGACTCATCAATCATCAATCACCAATCATCAATCAACAATCATGAATCATCAATCATCAATCTTCAATCATCAATCATCAATCATCAATCATCAATAATCATATATCAATAACCAATCACCAATAACCAATAACCAATATTAAATCATCAATAATCAATCAACAGTAATCAATTATGAATCACCAATCATCAATCATCAATAATCATATATCGATCATCAATCACCAATAACCAATTACCAATTATCAATCATCAATCTTCACTCATTAATAATCAATCATCAATCATCAATCATCAATACTCAATCTCAAATCTTCAATCACCAATTATCAATCATCAATCATCAATCATCAATCAACAATCATCAGGCATCATTCCTCAATCATCAATCATGGTTCATTGATCATCAATCACCAATCATCAAACATCAATCATCAATCGTCAATCATCAATCATCAAAAATCATATATCAATTTCCAATCACCAATAACCAATTACCAATTATCAATCATCAAACATCACTCACTAGTAATCAATTATCAATCATCAATCATCAAATATCATTCATCAATCTCCAATCTTCAATCATCAATTATCAATCACCAACCATCAATCATCAATCACCAATCATCAGGCATCAATCATCAATCATCAATCAAAGATCATCGATCATCAATCACCAATCATCAATCATCAATCTTCAATCATCAATCATCAATAATCAATCCTCAATCATTAATTTTCAATCTTCAATCATGAGTTCTCAATCATCAATCTTCAGTCATCCATCACCAATCATCAGTCATCAATTATCAATAATCAATCATCAATCATCAGTCACCAATCTTCAATCATGAGTCATCAATCTTCAATCACTAATCATTAATCATCAAAATTGAATCATCAATCATCAATCATCAATCATCGATCACCAATCACCAATCATCAATCATCAATCACCCATCATCATGCATCAATCACCAATCATCAATAATCAACCATAATTCATCAATAAGCAATCATCAATCATCATTCATCAACAATAAATCATCAATCAATAATCATGAATAATCAAGCATCAATCATTAATCTCCATTCTTCAATCATCAGTTATCAATCATCATCATCAATCATCAATCATCAAGCATCATTCATCAATCATCAATCATCAATTGTCAATAATCAATCATCAATCTTCAATCATCAATCTCCAATCATGAGTCAACAATCATCAATCACCAATCAACAATCAACAATCGTGAATCATCACTCATCACGGAACCATCATCAATCATCAATCATCAATAAACATATATCAATAACCAATCACCAATAACCAATAAACAAAAATAAATCATCAATCATCAATCAACAATCATCAATCATCAATCACCCATCATTCATCGATCACCAATCATCAATAATCAATCATAACTCATCAATCAGCAATCATCAAACATCATTCATCAACAATAAATCATCAATCAATAATCATGAATAATCAAGCACTAATCATCAATCTCCATTCTTAAATCATCAATAATCAATCATCAATTATCAATCATCAAGCATCAAGCATCATTCATCAATCATCAATCATCAGTCGTCAACCATCAATCACCAATCATTAATCATCAATCTTCAATCACCGATCATCAATCAAAGATAATCGATCATCAATCACCAATCATCAATCATCAATCTTCAATCATCAATCATCAATCATCAATCATCAAACATCAATCTCCAATCTTCAGTCATCAATTATCAATCATCAACCTTCAGCCATCAATCATCAATCATCAATCATCAATTGTCAATAATCAATCATCAATCATCAATCATCAATCTCCAATCATGAGTCATCAATCATCAAACATCAATCAAAGATTATCGATCAACAATCACCAATCATCAATCATCAATCTTCAATCATCAATCATCACATATCAATCATCAATCATCAATCTCCAATCTACAATCATCAGTTATCAATCATCAATCTTCAGTCATCAATCATCAATCCTCAATCATCAATCTCAAATCATCAATCACCAATTATCAATCATCAATCATCAATCATCAATCAACAATCATCAATGATCGGTAATCAATCACCAAACTTTAATCTTCAAAAATCAATCATCAATGATCAATCATCATCAACAATCATCAATCATCAACCATCAATCATCAATCATCAATCATCAATTATCAATAATCATATATCAACCATCAATCACCAATAACCAATTACCAACTTTCAATCATCAATAGTCACTCATTAATAATCAATCATCAATCATCAATCATCAATCAACAATCATCAATCATCAATCTCCATTCGTCAATCATCAAATATCAATCATCAATCATCAATCATCAATCACCAATCATCAATCATCAATCAGCAATCAACGATCATCTATCATCAATAATCAATAATCATTCACAATAATCAATCTTCAAACATCAATCATCAATCATCAATCATCAATTATCAATAATCATATATCAACCATCAATCACCAATAACCAATTACCAAATTTCAATCATCAATAGTCACTCATTAATAATCAATCATCAATCATCAATCATCAATCAACAATAATCAATCATCAATCTCCATTCGTCAATCATCAAATATCAATCATCAATCATCAATCATCAATCACCAATCATCAATCATCAATAATCAATCATCAATCTTTAATCATCAATCATCAATCTCCATTCTTCAATCATCAAATACCAATCAATAATCATCAATCATCAATCATCAATCACCAATCATCAATCATCGATAATCAATCACCAATCATCAATCATCAATACTCATATATCAGTTACCAATCAACAACAACCAATTACCAATTATCAATCATCACTCAGTAATAATCAATCATCAATCATAAATCACCCACCATCATGCATCAATCACCAATCATCAATAATCAACCATAATTCATCAATCAGCAATCATCAATCATCATTCATCAACAATAAATCATCAATCAATAATCATGAATAATCAAGCATCAATCATTAATCTCCATTCTTCAATCATCAATTATCAATCATCATCATCAATCATCAATCATCAAGCATCATTCATCAATCATCAATCATCAGTCATCAATTATCAATAATCAATCATCAATCATCAGTCACCAATCATCAGTCATCAATCATCAATCAACAATCAACAATCAACAATCATGAATAATCAATCATCACGGAACCATCATCAATCATCAATCATCAATAAACATATATCAATAACCAATCACCAATAACCAATAACCAATTATAAATCATCAATTATCAATCATCAATCATCAATCATCAATCACCCATCATTATTCGTCAATCACCAATCATCAATAATCAATCATAACACATCAATCAGCAATCATCAATCATCATTCATCAACAAGCAATCATCAATCAATAATCATTATTAATCAAGCATCAATCATCAATCTCCATTCTTCAATCATCAATTATCAATCATCAATTATCAATCATCAATCATCAAGCATCATTCATCAATCATCAATCATCAGTCGTCAATCATCAATCACCAATCATTAATCAACAATCTACAATAATCAATCATCAATCAAAGATCATCGATCATCAATCACCAATCATCAATCAACAATCATGAATCATCAATCATCAATCTTCAATCACCAATCATCAATGATCAATCATCAATAATCATATATCAATAACCAATCACCAATACCCAGTAAACAATTCTAAATCATCAATAATCAATCATCAGTAATCAATAATGAATCACCAGTCATCAATCATCAATAATCATATATCGATCATCAATCACCAATAACCAATAACCAATTATCAATCATCAATCTTCATTCATTAATAATCAATCATCAATCATCAATCATCAATACTCAATCTCAAATCTTCAATCACCAATTATCAATCATCAATCATCAATCATCAATCAACAATCATCAGGCATCATTCCTCAATCATCAATCATGGTTCGTTGATCATCAATCACCAATCATCAAACATCAATCATCAATCGTCAATCATGAATAGATAATCATGAATCACCAATCACCACGTAACCCTCGTCAATCATCAATCATCAATCATCAATCATCAAAAATCATATATCAATTTCCAATCACCAATAACCAATTACCAATTATCAATCATCAAACATCACTCATTAATAATCAATTATCAATCATCAATCATCAAATATCATTCATCAATCTCCAATCTTCAATCATCAATTATCAATCACCAACCATCAATCATCAATCACCAATCATCAGGCATCAATCATCAATCATCAATCGAAGATCATCGATCATCAATCACCAATCATCAATCATCAATCTTCAATCACCGATCATCAATAATCAGTCCTCAATCATTAATTTTCAATCTTCAATCATGAGTTATCTATCATCAATCTTCAGTCATCAATCATCAATCATCAGTCATCAATTATCAATAATCAATCATCAATCATCAGTCACCAATCTTCAATCATGAGTCATCAATCTTCAATCACTAATCATTATTCATCAAAATTCAATCATCAATCATCAATCATCAATCATCGATCATCAATCACCAATCATCAATCATCAATCACCCATCATCAATCATCAATCACCAATCATCAATAATCAACCATAATTCATCAATCAGCAATCATCAATCATCATTCATCAACAATAAATCATCAATCAATAATCATGAATAATCAAGCATCAATCATTATTCTCCATTCTTCAATCATCAATTATCAATCATCATCATCAATCATCAATCATCAAGCATCATTCATCAATCATCAATCATCAGTCATCAATTATCAATAATCAATCATCAATCATCAATCATCAATCATCAATCATCAATCATCAATCACCCATCATCAATCATCAATCACCAATCATCAATAATCAATCATAACTCATCAATCAGCAATCATCAAACATCATTCATCAACAATCAATCATCAATCAATAATCATGAATAATCAAGCATCAATCATCAATCTCCATTCATAAATCATCAATTATCAATCATCAATTAACAATCATCAATCATCAAGCATCATTCATCAATCATCAATCATCAGTCGTCAATCATCAATCACCAATCATTAATCATCAATATTCAATCATCAATCATCAATCAAAGATAATCGATCATCAATCACCAATCATCAATCATCAATCTTCATCCATCAATCATCAATCACCAATCATCAAACATCAATCTCCAATCTTCAATCATCAATTATCAATCATCAACCTTCAGCCATCAATCATCAATCATCAATCATCAATTGTCAATAATCAATCATCAATCATCAATCATCAATCTCCAATCATGAGTCATCAATCATCAAACATCAATCAAAGATCATCGATCATCAATCACCAATCATCAATCATCAATCTTCAATCATCAATCATCACATATAAATCATCAATCATCAATCTCCAATCTACAATAATCAGTTATCAATCATCAATCTCAAATCATCAATCACCAATTATCAATCATCAATCATCAATCATCAATCAACAATCATCAATGATCGGTAATCAATCACCAAACTTTAATCTTCAAAAATCAATCATCAATGATCAATCATCATCAACAATCATCAATCATCAACCATCAATCATCAATCATCAATCATCAATCATCAAACACCAATCAGCAATCATCAATCATAGATCATCGATCATCAATCACCACTCATCATTCATCAATCATAAATCATCAATCATCAATCAGCAATCAACGATCATCTATCATCAATAATCAATAATCATTCACAATCATCAATCTTCAAACATCAATCATCAATCATCAATCATCAATTATCAATAATCATATATCAATCATCAATCACCAATAACCAATTACCAACATTCAATCATCAATAGTCACTCATTAGTAATCAATCATCAATCATCAATCATCAATCATCAATAGTCAATCATCAATAACCAATCATCAATCATCATAAATCAATCATCAATCATCAATCATCAATCACCAATCATCAATCATCAATAATCAATCATCAATCTTTAATCATCAATCATCAATCTCCATTTTTCAATCATCAAATACCAATCAATAATCATCAATCATCAATCATCAATCACCAATCATCAATCATCGATAATCAATCACCAATCATCAATCATCAATACTCATATAAAAGTTACCAATCAACAACAACCAATTACCAATTATCAATCATCATTCAGTAATAATCAATCATCAATCATAAATCACCCATCATCATGCATCAATCACCAATCATCAATAATCAACCATAATTCATCAATCAGCAATCATCAATAATCATTCATCAACAATAAATCATCAATCAATAATCATGAATAATCATGCATCAATCAATAATCTCCATTCTTCAATCATCAATTATCAATCATCATCATCAATCATCAATCATCAAGCATCATTCATCAATCATCAATCATCAAATGTCAATAATCAATCATCAATCTTCAATCATCAATCTCCAATCATGAGTCATCAATCATCAATCAACAATCAACAATCAACAATCATGAATAATCAATCATCACGGAACCATTATCAATAATCAATCATCAATAAACATATATCAATAACCAATCACCAATAACCAGTAACCAAAATTAAATCATCAATCATCAATCAACAATCATCAATCATCAATCGCCCATCATCAATCATCAATCACCAATCAACAATAATCAATCATAATACATCAATCAGCAATCATCAAACATCATTCATCAACAATCAATCATCAATAAATAATCATGAATAATCAAGCATCAATCATCAATCTCCATTCTTAAATCATCAATTATCAATCATCAATTATCAATCATCAATCATCAAGCCTCATTCATCAATCATCAATCATCAGTCGTCAATCATCAATCACCAATCAATAATCATCAATATTCAATCATCAATCATCAATCAAAGATAATCGATCATCAATCACCAATCATCAATAATCAATCTTCGATCATCAATCATCAATCATCAATCATCAAAAATCAATCTCCAATCTTCAGTCATCAATTATCAATCATCAACCTTCAGCCATCAATCATCAATCATCAATCATCAATTGTCAATAATCAATCATCAATCATCAATCATCAATCTCCAATCATGAGTCATCAATCATCAAACATCAATCAAAGATCATCGATCATCAATCACCAATCATCAATCATCAATCTTCAATCATCAGTCATCATTATTCAATCCTCAATCATCAATCTCCAATCTACAATCATCAGTTATCAATCATCAATCTTCAGTCATCAATCATCAATCATCAATCATCAATCTCAAATCTTCAATCACCAATTATCAATCATCAATCATCAATCATCATTCATCAATCATCAGGCATCATTCCTCAATCATCAATCATGGTTCATCGATCATCAATCACCAATCATCAATCATCAATCATCAATCATCAGTCATCAAAAATCATATATCAATTTCCAATCACCATTAACCAATTACCAATTATCAATCATCAATCTTCACTCAGTAATAATCAATCATCAATCATCAATCATCAATCTCAAAACTTCAATCACCAATTATCGATCATCAATCATCAATCATCAATAAAAATCATCAGGCTTCATTCCTCAATCATCAATCATGGTTCATCGATCATCAATCCCCAATCATCAATCCTCAATCATCAATCATCAATCATCAAAAATCATATATCAATTTCCAATCACCAATAACCAATTACCAATTATCAATCATCAAACATCACTCACTAATAATCACTTATCAATCATCAATCATCTATCATCAATCATCAATCTCCAATCTTCAATCCGCAATTATCAATCACCAACCATCAATCATCAATCACCAATAATCAAGCATCAATCATCAATCAAAGATCATCGATCAACAATCACCAATCATCAATCATCAATCTTCAATCATCAATCATCATTAATCAATCCTCAATCATCAATCTCCAATCTTCAATCATCAGTTATCAATCATCAATCTTCAGTCATCAATCAACAATCATCAATCATCAATTATCAATCATCAATCATCCATCATCAGTAACCAATCTTCAATCATGAGTCATCAATCTTCAATCACCAATCATAAATAATCAATTTCAATCATCAATCATCAATTAAAGATCATCGATCATCAATCACCAATCATCAAACATCAATCTTCAATCATCAATCATCAATCATCAATTGTCAATAATCAATCATCAATCATCAATCATCAATCTCCAATCATGAGTCATCAATCATCAATCACCAATCATCAATCAACAATCATGAATCATCAATCATCACGGAGCCATCATCAATCATCAATCATCAATAAACATTTATCAATAACCAATCACCAATAACCAATAACCAAATATAAATCATCAATCATCAATCAACAATCATCAATCATCAATCACCCATCATCATTCATCAATCACCAATCATCAATAATCAATCATAACTCATCAATCAGCAATCATCAATCATCATTCATCAACAATCAATCATCAATCAATAATCATTAATAATCAAGCATCAATCACAAATCTCCATTCTTCAATCATCAATTATCAATCATCAATTATCAATCATCAATCATCAAGCATCATTCATCAATCGTCAATCATCAGTCGTCAATCATCGATCACCAATCATTAATCATCAATCATCAAACATCAATCAAAGATCATCGATCATCAATCACCAATCATCAATCATCAATCTTCAATCATCAATCATCATTAATCAATCCTCAATCATCAATCTCCAATCTTCACTCATTAATAATCATTCATCAAACATCAATCATCAATCATCAATCTCAAATCTTCAATCACCAATTATCAATCATCAATCATCAATCATCAATCAACAATCATCAGGCATCATTCCTCAATCATCAATCATGGTTCATCGATCATCAATCACCAATCATCAATCATCAATCATCAATCATCAATCATCAAGAATCATATATCAATTTCCAATCACCAATAACCCATTACCAATTATCAATCATCAAACACCACTCACTAATAATCACTTATCAATGATCAATCATCAATCACCAATCACCAATCTACAATCTTCAGTCATCAATTATCAATCACCAACCATCAATCATCAATCACCAATCATCAAGCATCAATCATCAATCATCAATCAAAGATCATCGATCAACAATCACCAATCATCAATCATCAATCTTCAATCACCAATCATCATTAATCAATCCTCAATCATCAATCTCCAATCTTCAATTATCAGTTATCAATCATCAATCTTCAGTCATCAATCATCAATCATCAATCATCAATTATCAATCATCAATCATCCATCATCAGTCATCAATCTTCAATCATGCGTCATCAATCTTCAATCACCAATCAATAATAATCAATCTTCAATCATCAATCATCAATCAAAGATCATCGATCATCAAACACCAATCATCAAATATCAATCTTCAATCATCAGTCATCAATCATCAATCATCAATTATCAATCTCCAATCTTCAATCATCAATTATCAATCATCAATCTTCAGTCATCATTCATCAATCATCAAACATCAATTGTCAATAATCAATCATCGATCATCAATCATCAATCTCCAATCATGAGTCATCAATCATCAATCACCAATCATCAATCATCAGTCGTCAATCATCGATCATCAATCATTAATCATCAATCATCAAACATCAATCAAAGATCATCGATCATCAATCACCAATCATCAATCATCAATCACCAATCATCAATAATCAATCATAACTCATCAATCAGCAATCATCAAACATCATTCATCAACAATCAATCATCAATCAATAATCATGAATAATCAAGCATCAATCATCAATCTCCATTCATAAATCATCAATTATCAATCATCAATTAACAATCATCAATCATCAAGCATCATTCATCAATCATCAATCATCAGTCGTCAATCATCAATCACCAATCATTAATCATCAATATTCAATCATCAATCATCAATCAAAGATAATCGATCATCAATCACCAATCATCAATCATCAATCTTCATCCATCAATCATCAATCACCAATCATCAAACATCAATCTCCAATCTTCAATCATCAATTATCAATCATCAACCTTCAGCCATCAATCATCAATCATCAATCATCAATTGTCAATAATCAATCATCAATCATCAATCATCAATCTCCAATCATGAGTCATCAATCATCAAACATCAATCAAAGATCATCGATCATCAATCACCAATCATCAATCATCAATCTTCAATCATCAATCATCACATATAAATCATCAATCATCAATCTCCAATCTACAATAATCAGTTATCAATCATCAATCTCAAATCATCAATCACCAATTATCAATCATCAATCATCAATCATCAATCAACAATCATCAATGATCGGTAATCAATCACCAAACTTTAATCTTCAAAAATCAATCATCAATGATCAATCATCATCAACAATCATCAATCATCAACCATCAATCATCAATCATCAATCATCAATCATCAAACACCAATCAGCAATCATCAATCATAGATCATCGATCATCAATCACCACTCATCATTCATCAATCATAAATCATCAATCATCAATCAGCAATCAACGATCATCTATCATCAATAATCAATAATCATTCACAATCATCAATCTTCAAACATCAATCATCAATCATCAATCATCAATTATCAATAATCATATATCAATCATCAATCACCAATAACCAATTACCAACATTCAATCATCAATAGTCACTCATTAGTAATCAATCATCAATCATCAATCATCAATCATCAATAGTCAATCATCAATAACCAATCATCAATCATCATAAATCAATCATCAATCATCAATCATCAATCACCAATCATCAATCATCAATAATCAATCATCAATCTTTAATCATCAATCATCAATCTCCATTTTTCAATCATCAAATACCAATCAATAATCATCAATCATCAATCATCAATCACCAATCATCAATCATCGATAATCAATCACCAATCATCAATCATCAATACTCATATAAAAGTTACCAATCAACAACAACCAATTACCAATTATCAATCATCACTCAGTAATAATCAATCATCAATCATAAATCACCCATCATCATGCATCAATCACCAATCATCAATAATCAACCATAATTCGTCAATCAGCAATCATCAATAATCATTCATCAACAATAAATCATCAATCAATAATCATGAATAATCATGCATCAATCAATAATCTCCATTCTTCAATCATCAATTATCAATCATCATCATCAATCATCAATCATCAAGCATCATTCATCAATCATCAATCATCAAATGTCAATAATCAATCATCAATCTTCAATCATCAATCTCCAATCATGAGTCATCAATCATCAATCACCAATCATCAATCAACAATCATGAATAATCAATCATCACGGAACCATTATCAATAATCAATCATCAATAAACATATATCAATAACCAATCACCAATAACCAGTAACCAAAAATAAATCATCAATCATCAATCAACAATCATCAATCATCAATCGCCCATCATCAATCATCAATCACCAATCAACAATAATCAATCATAATACATCAATCAGCAATCATCAAACATCATTCATCAACAATCAATCATCAATAAATAATCATGAATAATCAAGCATCAATCATCAATCTCCATTCTTAAATCATCAATTATCAATCATCAATTATCAATCATCAATCATCAAGCCTCATTCATCAATCATCAATCATCAGTCGTCAATCATCAATCACCAATCAATAATCATCAATATTCAATCATCAATCATCAATCAAAGATAATCGATCATCAATTACCAATCATCAATAATCAATCTTCAATCATCAATCATCAATCATCAATCATCAAAAATCAATCTCCAATCTTCAGTCATCAATTATCAATCATCAACCTTCAGCCATCAATCATCAATCATCAATCATCAATTGTCAATAATCAATCATCAATCATCAATCATCAATCTCCAATCATGAGTCATCAATCATCAAACATCAATCAAAGATCATCGATCATCAATCACCAATCATCAATCATCAATCTTCAATCATCAGTCATCATTATTCAATCCTCAATCATCAATCTCCAATCTACAATCATCAGTTATCAATCATCAATCTTCAGTCATCAATCATCAATCATCAATCATCAATCTCAAATCTTCAATCACCAATTATCAATCATCAATCATCAATCATCATTCATCAATC
Source organism: Fasciola hepatica (assembly GCA_948099385.1). NCBI lineage: Eukaryota > Metazoa > Platyhelminthes > Trematoda > Plagiorchiida > Fasciolidae > Fasciola > Fasciola hepatica. Next base: position 720,980 of record CANUEZ040000211.1, on the reverse strand, counting down.
ATCAGGCATCATTCCTCAATCATCAATCATGGTTCATCGATCATCAATCACCAATCATCAATCATCAATCATCAATCATCAGTCATCAAAAATCATATATCATTTTCCAATCACCAATAACCAATTACCAATTATCAATCATCAATCTTCACTCAGTAATAATCAATCATCAATCATCAATCATCAATCATCAATCTCAAAACTTCAATCACCAATTATCGATCATCAATCATCAATCATCAATAAAAATCATCAGGCTTCATTCCTCAATCATCAATCATGGTTCATCGATCATCAATCCCCAATCATCAATCCTCAATCATCAATCATCAATCATCAAAAATCATATATCAATTTCCAATCACCAATAACCAATTACCAATTATCAATCATCAAACATCACTCACTAATAATCACTTATCAATCATCAATCATCTATCATCAATCATCAATCCCCAATCTTCAATCCGCAATTATCAATCACCAACCATCAATCATCAATCACCAATAATCAAGCATCAATCATCAATCAAAGATCATCGATCAACAATCACCAATCATCAATCATCAATCTTCAATCATCAATCATCATTAATCAATCCTCAATCATCAATCTCCAATCTTCAATCATCAGTTATCAATCATCAATCTTCAGTCATCAATCAACAATCATCAATCATCAATTATCAATCATCAATCATCCATCATCAGTAACCAATCTTCAATCATGAGTCATCAATCTTCAATCCCCAATCATAAATAATCAATTTCAATCATCAATCATCAATTAAAGAGCATCGATCATCAATCACCAATCATCAAACATCAATCTTCAATCATCAATCATCAATCATCAATTGTCAATAATCAATCATCAATCATCAATCATCAATCTCCAATCATGAGTCATCAATCATCAATCACCAATCATCAATCAACAATCATGAATCATCAATCATCACGGAGCCATCATCAATCATCAATCATCAATAAACATTTATCAATAACCAATCACCAATAACCAATAACCAAATATAAATCATCAATCATCAATCAACAATCATCAATCATCAATCACCCATCATCATTCATCAATCACCAATCATCAATAATCAATCATAACTCATCAATCAGCAATCATCAATCATCATTCATCAACAATCAATCATCAATCAATAATCATTAATAATCAAGCATCAATCATAAATCTCCATTCTTCAATCATCAATTATCAATCATCAATTATCAATCATCAATCATCAAGCATCATTCATCAATCATCAATCATCAGTCGTCAATCATCGATCACCAATCATTAATCATCAATCATCAATCTTCAATCATCAATCATCATTAATCAATCCTCAATCATCAATCTCCAATCTTCACTCATTAATAATCATTCATCAAACATCAATCATCAATCATCAATCTCAAATCTTCAATCACCAATTATCAATCATCAATCATCAATCATCAATCAACAATCATCAGGCATCATTCCTCAATCATCAATCATGGTTCATCGATCATCAATCACCAATCATCAATAATCAATCATCAATCATCAATCATCAAGAATCATATATCAATTTCCAATCACCAATAACCCATTACCAATTATCAATCATCAAACACCACTCACTAATAATCACTTATCAATGATCAATCATCAATCACCAATCACCAATCTACAATCTTCAGTCATCAATTATCAATCACCAACCATCAATCATCAATCACCAATCATCAAGCATCAATCATCAATCATCAATCAAAGATCATCGATCAACAATCACCAATCATCAATCATCAATCTTCAATCACCAATCATCATTAATCAATCCTCAATCATCAATCTCCAATCTTCAATTATCAGTTATCAATCATCAATCTTCAGTCATCAATCATCAATCATCAATCATCAATTATCAATCATCAATCATCCATCATCAGTCACCAATCTTCAATCATGCGTCATCAATCTTCAATCACCAATCAATAATAATCAATCTTCAATCATCAATCATCAATCAAAGATCATCGATCATCAAACACCAATCATCAAATATCAATCTTCAATCATCAGTCATCAATCATCAATCATCAATTATCAATCTCCAATCTTCAATCATCAATTATCAATCATCAATCTTCAGTCATCATTCATCAATCATCAAACATCAATTGTCAATAATCAATCATCGATCATCAATCATCAATCTCCAATCATGAGTGATCAATCATCAATCACCAATCATCAATCATCAGTCGTCAATCATCGATCATCAATCATTAATCATCAATCATCAAACATCAATCAAAGATCATCGATCATCAATCACCAATCATCAATCATCAATCTTCAATCATCAATCATCATTAATCAATCCTCAATCATCAATCTTTAATCTTCACTCATTAATAATCATTCATCAAACATCAATCATCAATCATAAATCTCCATTCTTCAATCATCAATTATCAATCATCATATATCAATCACCAATCATCAAGCATCATTCATCAATCATCAATCATCAGTCGTCAATCATCGATCACCAATCATTAATCATCAATCATCAAACATCAATCAAAGATCATCGATCACCAATCACCAATCATCAATCATCAATCTTCAATCATCAATCATCATTAATCAATCCTCAATCATCAATCTCCAATCTTCACTCATTAATAATCATTCATCAAACATCAATCATCAATCATCAATCTCAAATCTTCAATCACCAATTATCGATCATCAATCATCAATCATCAATCAAAAATCATCAGGCATCATTCCTCAATCATCAATCATGGTTCATCGATCATCAATCACCAATCATCAATCCTCAATCATCAATCATCAATCATCAAAAATCATATATCGATTTCCAATCACCAATAACCAATTACCAATTATCAATCATCAATCTTCACTCATTAATAATCAATCATCAATCATCAATCATCAATCATCAATCTCAAATCTTCAATCACCAATTATCGATCATCAATCATCAATCATCAATCAAAAATCATCAGGCATCATTCCTCAATCATCAATCATGGTTCATCGATCATCAATCACCAATCATCAATCCTCAATCATCAATCATCAATCATCAAAAATCATATATCGATTTCCAATCACCAATAACCAATTACCAATTATCAATCATCAAACATCACTCACTAATAATCACTTATCAATCATCAATCATCTATCATCAATCATCAATCTCCAATCTTCAAACATCAATTATCAATCACCAACCATCAATCATCAATCACCAATAATCAAGCATCAATCATCAATCAAAGATCATCGATCAACAATCACCAATCATCAATCATCAATCTTCAATCATCAATCATCATTATTCAATCCTCAATCATCAATCTCCAATCATCAATCATCAGTTATCAATCATCAATCTTCAATCATCAATCAACAATCATCAATCATCAATTATCAATCATCAATCATCCATCATCAGTCACCAATCTTCAATCATGAGTCATCAATCTTTGATCACCAATCATTAATAATCAATTTTCAATCCTCAATCATCAATCAAAGATCATCGATCATCAATCACCAATCATCAAACATCAATCTTCAATCATCAATCATCAATCATCAATCATCAATTATCAATCTCCAATCTTCAATCATTAATTATCAAGCATCAATCTTCAGTCATCAATCATCAATCATCAATCATCAATTGTCAATAATCAATCATCAATCGTCAATCATCAATCTCCAATCATAAGTCATCAATCATCAATCACCAATCATCAATCAACAATCATGAATCATCAATCATCACGGAACCATCATCAATCATCAATCATCAATAAACATATATCAATAACCAATCACCAATAACCAATAACCAAATATAAATCATCAATCATCAATCAACAATCATCAATCATCAATCACCCATCATCATTCATCAATCACCAATCATCAATAATCAATCATAACTCATCAATCAGCAATCATCAATCATCATTCATCAACAATCAATCATCAATCAATAATCATTAATAATCAAGCATCAATCATAAATCTCCATTCTTCAATCATCAATTATCAATCATCAATTATCAATCATCAATCATCAAGCATCATTCATCAATCATCAATCATCAGTCGTCAATCATCGATCACCAATCATTAATCATCAATCATCAAACATCAATCAAAGATCATCGATCATCAATCACCAATCATCAATCATCAATCTTCAATCATCAATCATCATTATTCAATCCTCAATCATCAATCTCCAATCTTCACTCATTAATAATCATTCATCAAACATCAATCATCAATCATCAATCTCAAATCTTCAATCACCAATTATCAATCATCAATCATCAATCATCAATCAACAATCATCAGGCATCATTCCTCAATCATCAGTCATGGTTCATCGATCATCAATCACCAATCATCAATCATCAATCATCAATCATCAAAAATCATATATCAATTTCCAATCACCAATAACCCATTAGCAATTATCAATCATCAAACACCACTCACTAATAATCACTTATCAATCATCAATCATCAATCAACAATCACCAATCTACAATCTTCAGTCATCAATTATCAATCACCAACAATCAATCATCAATCACCAATAATCAAGCATCAATCATCAATCAAAGATCATCGATCAACAATCACCAATCATCAATCATCAATCTTCAATCATCAATCATCATTATTCAATCCTCAATCATCAATCTCCAATCTTCAATCATCAGTTATCAATCATCAATCTTCAATCATCAATCAACAATCATCAATCATCAATTATCAATCATCAATCATCCATCATCAGTCACCAATCTTCAATCATGAGTCATCAATCTTTGATCACCAATCATTAATAATCAATTTTCAATCATCAATCATCAATCAAAGATTATCGATCATCAATCACCAATCATCAAACATCAATCTTCAATCATCAATCATCAATCATCAATCATCAATTATCAATCTCCAATCTTCAATCATTAATTATCAAGCATCAATCTTCAGTCATCAATCATCAATCATCAATCATCAATTGTCAATAATCAATCATCAATCGTCAATCATCAATCTCCAATCATAAGTCATCAATCATCAATCACCAATCATCAATCAACAATCATGAATCATCAATCATCACGGAACCATCATCAATCATCAATCATCAATAAACATATATCAATAACCAATCACCAATAACCAATAACCAAATATAAATCATCAATCATCAATCAACAATCATCAATCATCAATCACCCATCATCATTCATCAATCACCAATCATCAATAATCAATCATAACTCATCAATCAGCAATCATCAATCATCATTCATCAACAATCAATCATCAATCAATAATCATTAATAATCAAGCATCAATCATAAATCTCCATTCTTCAATCATCAATTATCAATCATCAATTATCAATCATCAATCATCAAGCATCATTCATCAATCATCAATCATCAGTCGTCAATCATCGATCACCAATCATTATTCATCAATCATCAAACATCAATCAAAGATCATCGATCATCAATCACCAATCATCAATCATCAATCTTCAATCATCAATCATCATTAATCAATCCTCAATCATCAATCTCCAATCTTCACTCATTAATAATCATTCATCAAACATCAATCATCAATCATCAATCTCAAATCTTCAGTCACCAATTATCAATCATCAATCATCAATCATCAATCAACAATCATCAGGCATCATTCCTCAATCATCAGTCATGGTTCATCGATCATCAATCACCAATCATCAATCATCAATCATCAATTATCAATCATCAAAAATCATATATCAATTTCCAATCACCAATAACCCATTACCAATTATCAATCATCAAACACCACTCACTAATAATCACTTATCAATCATCAATCATCAATCAACAATCACCAATCTACAATCTTCAGTCATCAATTATCAATCACCAACAATCAATCATCAATCACCAATCATCAAGCATCAATCATCAATCATCAATCAAAGATCATCGATCAACAATCACCAATCATCAATCATCAATCTTCAATCACCAATCATCATTATTCAATCCTCAATCATCAATCTCCAATCTTCAATTATCAGTTATCAATCATCAATCTTCAGTCATCAATCATCAATCATCAATCATCAATTATCAATCATCAATCATCCATCATCAGTCACCAATCTTCAATCATGCGTCATCAATCTTCAATCACCAATCAATAATAATCAAACTTCAATCATCAATCATCAATCAAAGATCATCGATCATCAAACACCAATCATCAAATATCAATCTTCAATCATCAATCATCAATCATCAATCATCAATTATCAATCTCCAATCTTCAATCATCAATTATCAATCATCAATCTTCAGTCATCATTCATCAATCATCAAACATCAATTGTCAATAATCAATCCTCGATCATCAATCATCAATTTCCAATCATGAGTTATCAATCATCAATCACCAATCATCAATCAACAATCATCAATCATCAATCATCATTCAGCAATCATCAATCGTAAATCATCAATCATCAATAATCATATATCAATTACCAAAAAGCAATAACCAATTACCATTTATCAATCAGCAATAATCAATTATCAATAATCAATTATGAATCACCAATCATCAATCATCAATCCTAAATTTTCAGTCATCAATCATCAATCATCAATCATCAATCATCAATAACCAATCATCAATCATCAATCATCAATCATAGATCATCGATCGTCAATCACCACTCATCATTCATCAATCATAAATCATCAATCATCAATCAGCAATCAACGATCATCTATCATCAATAATCAATATTCATTCACAATCATCAATCATCAATCATCAATCATCAATTATCAATAATCATATAACAATCATCAATCACCAATAACCAATTACCAACTATGAATCATCAATAATCACTAAATAATAATGAATCATCAATCATCAATCATCAATCAACATACATCAATCATCAATCTTCATTCGTCAAATATCAAATATCAGTCATCAATCATCAATCATCAATCATCAATCACCAATCATCAATCATCAATCTTTAATCATCAATCATCAATCTCCATTCTTCAATCATCAAATATCAATCACCAATCATCAATATTCAATCATTAATCACCAATCATCAATCATCGATAATCAATCATCAATCATCAATCATCAACAGTCATATATCAGTTACCAATCAACAAAAACCAATTACCAATTATCAATCATCACTCAGTAATAATCAATCATCAATCATTAATCATCAATCATCAATCAGCAATCAGCAATCTCCAATCTTCAATCATCAATTATCATTCATCAAACACCAATCATCCATCATCAATCATCAATTATCAATCATAAATCTTCAGTCATCAATCATCAATCATCAATCATCAATTATCAATCATCAATCGTCAGTCATCATTCATCAATCTCCAAACATGAGTCGTCAATCATCAATTACCAATCATCGATCAATAATCATGAATATTCAACCAACACGCAACCATCATCAATCATCAAATATCAATCATCAATAACCATATATCAATAACCTATAACCAATAACCAATTACCAATTATCAATCATCAATAATCAATCATCAGTAATCAATTATGATTCACCAATCATCAATCATCAATCATCAATCATCAATAATCAATAATCAATCATCAATCATTAACAATCAATCATCAATCATCAATCATCAAGTATCAATCACCAATCGACAATCATCAATCATCAATCATCAATCATCAATCAACAATGGTCAATAATCAATCATGAATATGCAATCGTCAATAATCAGTCATCAGTAATCAATCATCAGTCATCAATCACTAACCATCAATCATCAATAAATGATCATGAATTATCAATTATCAATCTTCAGTTTTCAATCATAAATCATCAATAATCCACCGCCATTCATCAGTTTTCAGTCATCAATCATCAAAAATCAATCATCATTCATCAATGAAAGATCATCGATAAACAATCACCAGACATCAGGCATCGTATATCAATCATCAATCATCAATCATCCATCATCAATCATCAATCATCAATAATCAATAATCAATCATCAATCATCAATCGTCAATCACCAATCATCAATCACAAATAAAGAATTATCAATTATCCATTTTCTAAAATCAATCATCAATCATCAATCATCAATCATCAGTCGTCAATCATCAAACATGAATCATCAATAATCAAGAATCAATCGTCAATCATCAATCCAAGATCATCGATCACAATAACCAAATATCATTCATCAATAATCAATCATCATTCATAAATAATCAATCATCAATCATCAATCATCAATCATCAACCACCAATCATCAAAAATAAATCATCAATAATCAATAATTAATCATCAGTCAACGATCACCAATCTTCAATCATCAAGGTCCAATCATCAGTCAGCAATCAGCGATCACCAATCATCAATCATCAATAACCAATCATCAATAATCGATCACCAGTCATCAATCAACAATGATCAATCATCAATGATCACGAATCAATCATCAATCTTCAATCAACATTGATCAATCATCAATAATCATATATCAATCATCAATGACAAATAAACAATTACCAATTATCAATCATCAATCATCAGTCATCATTAATCAATCATCAATTATCAACCATCAATCATCAATTATCAATCACCAATCATCAATCATCAATCAGCAATCATCAATAATCAATCATCACACATAAATCATCAATCATCAATCATCATTCATCAATAATCAATGGTCAAACATCAATCATCAATCATCAATAATCAATCATCAATCATCAATCACCAATCATCAATCATCAACAATCAATCATCAATCATCAATCATCAAGCATCAATCATAAATCTCCATTCTTCAATCATCAATTATCAATCATCAATTATCAATCATCAATCATCAAGCATCATTCATCAATCATCAATCATCAGTCGTCAATCATCGATCACCAATCATTAATCATCAATCATCAATCTTCAATCATCAATCATCATTAATCAATCCTCAATCATCAATCTCCAATCTTCACTCATTAATAATCATTCATCAAACATCAATCATCAATCATCAATCTCAAATCTTCAATCACCAATTATCAATCATCAATCATCAATCATCAATCAACAATCATCAGGCATCATTCCTCAATCATCAATCATGGTTCATCGATCATCAATCACCAATCATCAATCATCAATCATCAATTATCAATCATCAAAAATCATATATCAATTTCCAATCACCAATAACCCATTACCAATTATCAATCATCAAACACCACTCACTAATAATCACTTATCAATGATCAATCATCAATCACCAATCACCAATCTACAATCTTCAGTCATCAATTATCAATCACCAACCATCAATCATCAATCACCAATCATCAAGCATCAATCATCAATCATCAATCAAAGATCATCGATCAACAATCACCAATCATCAATCATCAATCTTCAATCACCAATCATCATTAATCAATCCTCAATCATCAATCTCCAATCTTCAATTATCAGTTATCAATCATCAATCTTCAGTCATCAATCATCAATCATCAATCATCAATTATCAATCATCAATCATCCATCATCAGTCACCAATCTTCAATCATGCGTCATCAATCTTCAATCACCAATCAATAATAATCAATCTTCAATCATCAATCATCAATCAAAGATCATCGATCATCAAACACCAATCATCAAATATCAATCTTCAATCATCAGTCATCAATCATCAATCATCAATTATCAATCTCCAATCTTCAATCATCAATTATCAATCATCAATCTTCAGTCATCATTCATCAATCATCAAACATCAATTGTCAATAATCAATCTTCGATCATCAATCATCAATCTCCAATCATGAGTGATCAATCATCAATCACCAATCATCAATCATCAGTCGTCAATCATCGATCATCAATCATTAATCATCAATCATCAAACATCAATCAAAGATCATCGATCATCAATCACCAATCATCAATCATCAATCTTCAATCATCAATCATCATTAATCAATCCTCAATCATCAATCTTTAATCTTCACTCATTAATAATCATTCATCAAACATCAATCATCAATCATAAATCTCCATTCTTCAATCATCAATTATCAATCATCATATATCAATCACCAATCATCAAGCATCATTCATCAATCATCAATCATCAGTCGTCAATCATCGATCACCAATCATTAATCATCAATCATCAAACATCAATCAAAGATCATCGATCACCAATCACCAATCATCAATCATCAATCTTCAATCATCAATCATCATTAATCAATACTCAATCATCAATCTCCAATCTTCACTCATTAATAATCATTCATCAAACATCAATCATCAATCATCAATCTCAAATCTTCAATCACCAATTATCGATCATCAATCATCAATCATCAATCAAAAATCATCAGGCATCATTCCTCAATCATCAATCATGGTTCATCGATCATCAATCACCAATCATCAATCCTCAATCATCAATCATCAATCATCAAAAATCATATATCGATTTCCAATCACCAATAACCAATTACCAATTATCAATCATCAATCTTCACTCATTAATAATCAATCATCAATCATCAATCATCAATCATCAATCTCAAATCTTCAATCACCAATTATCGATCATCAATCATCAATCATCAATCAAAAATCATCAGGCATCATTCCTCAATCATCAATCATGGTTCATCGATCATCAATCACCAATCATCAATCCTCAATCATCAATCATCAATCATCAAAAATCATATATCGATTTCCAATCACCAATAACCAATTACCAATTATCAATCATCAAACATCACTCACTAATAATCACTTATCAATCATCAATCATCTATCATCAATCATCAATCTCCAATCTTCAAACATCAATTATCAATCACCAACCATCAATCATCAATCACCAATAATCAAGCATCAATCATCAATCAAAGATCATCGATCAACAATCACCAATCATCAATCATCAATCTTCAATCATCAATCATCATTATTCAATCCTCAATCATCAATCTCCAATCTTCAATCATCAGTTATCAATCATCAATCTTCAATCATCAATCAACAATCATCAATCATCAATTATCAATCATCAATCATCCATCATCAGTCACCAATCTTCAATCATGAGTCATCAATCTTTGATCACCAATCATTAATAATCAATTTTCAATCATCAATCATCAATCAAAGATCATCGATCATCAATCACCAATCATCAAACATCAATCTTCAATCATCAATCATCAATCATCAATCATCAATTATCAATCTCCAATCTTCAATCATTAATTATCAAGCATCAATCTTCAGTCATCAATCATCAATCATCAATCATCAATTGTCAATAATCAATCATCAATCGTCAATCATCAATCTCCAATCATAAGTCATCAATCATCAATCACCAATCATCAATCAACAATCATGAATCATCAATCATCACGGAACCATCATCAATCATCAATCATCAATAAACATATATCAATAACCAATCACCAATAACCAATAACCAAATATAAATCATCAATCATCAATCAACAATCATCAATCATCAATCACCCATCATCATTCATCAATCACCAATCATCAATAATCAATCATGACTCATCAATCAGCAATCATCAATCATCATTCATCAACAATCAATCATCAATCAATAATCATTAATAATCAAGCATCAATCATAAATCTCCATTCTTCAATCATCAATTATCAATCATCAATTATCAATCATCAATCATCAAGCATCATTCATCAATCATCAATCATCAGTCGTCAATCATCGATCACCAATCATTAATCATCAATCATCAAACATCAATCAAAGATCATCGATCATCAATCACCAATCATCAATCATCAATCTTCAATCATCAATCATCATTATTCAATCCTCAATCATCAATCTCCAATCTTCACTCATTAATAATCATTCATCAAACATCAATCATCAATCATCAATCTCAAATCTTCAATCACCAATTATCAATCATCAATCATCAATCATCAATCAACAATCATCAGGCATCATTCCTCAATCATCAGTCATGGTTCATCGATCATCAATCACCAATCATCAATCATCAATCATCAATCATCAAAAATCATATATCAATTTCCAATCACCAATAACCCATTACCAATTATCAATCATCAAACACCACTCACTAATAATCACTTATCAATCATCAATCATCAATCAACAATCACCAATCTACAATCTTCAGTCATCAATTATCAATCACCAACAATCAATCATCAATCACCAATAATCAAGCATCAATCATCAATCAAAGATCATCGATCAACAATCACCAATCATCAATCATCAATCTTCAATCATCAATCATCATTATTCAATCCTCAATCATCAATCTCCAATCTTCAATCATCAGTTATCAATCATCAATCTTCAATCATCAATCAACAATCATCAATCATCAATTATCAATCATCAATCATCCATCATCAGTCACCAATCTTCAATCATGAGTCATCAATCTTTGATCACCAATCATTAATAATCAATTTTCAATCATCAATCATCAATCAAAGATTATCGATCATCAATCACCAATCATCAAACATCAATCTTCAATCATCAATCATCAATCATCAATCATCAATTATCAATCTCCAATCTTCAATCATTAATTATCAAGCATCAATCTTCAGTCATCAATCATCAATCATCAATCATCAATTGTCAATAATCAATCATCAATCGTCAATCATCAATCTCCAATCATAAGTCATCAATCATCAATCACCAATCATCAATCAACAATCATGAATCATCAATCATCACGGAACCATCATCAATCATCAATCATCAATAAACATATATCAATAACCAATCACCAATAACCAATAACCAAATATAAATCATCAATCATCAATCAACAATCATCAATCATCAATCACCCATCATCATTCATCAATCACCAATCATCAATAATCAATCATAACTCATCAATCAGCAATCATCAATCATCATTCATCAACAATCAATCATCAATCAATAATCATTAATAATCAAGCATCAATCATAAATCTCCATTCTTCAATCATCAATTATCAATCATCAATTATCAATCATCAATCATCAAGCATCATTCATCAATCATCAATCATCAGTCGTCAATCATCGATCACCAATCATTATTCATCAATCATCAAACATCAATCAAAGATCATCGATCATCAATCACCAATCATCAATCATCAATCTTCAATCATCAATCATCATTAATCAATCCTCAATCATCAATCTCCAATCTTCACTCATTAATAATCATTCATCAAACATCAATCATCAATCATCAATCTCAAATCTTCAATCACCAATTATCAATCATCAATCATCAATCATCAATCAACAATCATCAGGCATCATTCCTCAATCATCAGTCATGGTTCATCGATCATCAATCACCAATCATCAATCATCAATCATCAATTATCAATCATCAAAAATCATATATCAATTTCCAATCACCAATAACCCATTACCAATTATCAATCATCAAACACCACTCACTAATAATCACTTATCAATCATCAATCATCAATCAACAATCACCAATCTACAATCTTCAGTCATCAATTATCAATCACCAACAATCAATCATCAATCACCAATCATCAAGCATCAATCATCAATCATCAATCAAAGATCATCGATCAACAATCACCAATCATCAATCATCAATCTTCAATCACCAATCATCATTATTCAATCCTCAATCATCAATCTCCAATCTTCAATTATCAGTTATCAATCATCAATCTTCAGTCATCAATCATCAATCATCAATCATCAATTATCAATCATCAATCATCCATCATCAGTCACCAATCTTCAATCATGCGTCATCAATCTTCAATCACCAATCAATAATAATCAAACTTCAATCATCAATCATCAATCAAAGATCATCGATCATCAAACACCAATCATCAAATATCAATCTTCAATCATCAATCATCAATCATCAATCATCAATTATCAATCTCCAATCTTCAATCATCAATTATCAATCATCAATCTTCAGTCATCATTCATCAATCATCAAACATCAATTGTCAATAATCAATCCTCGATCATCAATCATCAATTTCCAATCATGAGTTATCAATCATCAATCACCAATCATCAATCAACAATCATCAATCATCAATCATCAATCAGCAATCATCAATCGTAAATCATCAATCATCAATAATCATATATCAATTACCAAAAAGCAATAACCAATTACCATTTATCAATCAGCAATAATCAATTATCAATAATCAATTATGAATCACCAATCATCAATCATCAATCCTAAATTTTCAGTCATCAATCATCAATCATCAATCATCAATCATCAATAACCAATCATCAATCATCAATCATCAATCATAGATCATCGATCGTCAATCACCACTCATCATTCATCAATCATAAATCATCAATCATCAATCAGCAATCAACGATCATCTATCATCAATAATCAATATTCATTCACAATCATCAATCATCAATCATCAATCATCAATTATCAATAATCATATAACAATCATCAATCACCAATAACCAATTACCAACTATGAATCATCAATAATCACTAAATAATAATGAATCATCAATCATCAATCATCAATCAACATACATCAATCATCAATCTTCATTCGTCAAATATCAAATATCAGTCATCAATCATCAATCATCAATCATCAATCACCAATCATCAATCATCAATCTTTAATCATCAATCATCAATCTCCATTCTTCAATCATCAAATATCAATCACCAATCATCAATATTCAATCATTAATCACCAATCATCAATCATCGATAATCAATCATCAATCATCAATCATCAACAGTCATATATCAGTTACCAATCAACAAAAACCAATTACCAATTATCAATCATCACTCAGTAATAATCAATCATCAATCATTAATCATCAATCATCAATCAGCAATCAGCAATCTCCAATCTTCAATCATCAATTATCATTCATCAAACACCAATCATCAATCATCAATCATCAATTATCAATCATAAATCTTCAGTCATCAATCATCAATCATCAATCATCAATTATCAATCATCAATCGTCAGTCATCATTCATCAATCTCCAAACATGAGTCGTCAATCATCAATTACCAATCATCGATCAATAATCATGAATATTCAACCAACACGCAACCATCATCAATCATCAAATATCAATCATCAATAACCATATATCAATAACCTATAACCAATAACCAATTACCAATTATCAATCATCAATAATCAATCATCAGTAATCAATTATGATTCACCAATCATCAATCATCAATCATCAATCATCAATAATCAATAATCAATCATCAATCATTAACAATCAATCATCAATCATCAATCATCAAGTATCAATCACCAATCGACAATCATCAATCATCAATCATCAATCATCAATCAACAATGGTCAATAATCAATCATGAATATGCAATCGTCAATAATCAGTCATCAGTAATCAATCATCAGTCATCAATCACTAACCATCAATCATCAATAAATGATCATGAATTATCAATTATCAATCTTCAGTTTTCAATCATAAATCATCAATAATCCACCGCCATTCATCAGTTTTCAGTCATCAATCATCAAAAATCAATCATCATTCATCAATGAAAGATCATCGATAAACAATCACCAGACATCAGGCATCATATATCAATCATCAATCATCAGTCATCCATCATCAATCATCAATCATCAATAATCAATAATCAATCATCAATCATCAATCGTCAATCACCAATCATCAATCACAAATAAAGAATTATCAATTATCCATTTTCTAAAATCAATCATCAATCATCAATCATCAATCATCAGTCGTCAATCATCAAACATGAATCATCAATAATCAAGCATCAATCGTCAATCATCAATCCAAGATCATCGATCACAATAACCAAATATCATTCATCAATAATCAATCATCATTCATAAATAATCAATCATCAATCATCAATCATCAATCATCAACCACCAATCATCAAAAATAAATCATCAATAATCAATAATTAATCATCAGTCAACGATCACCAATCTTCAATCATCAAGGTCCAATCATCAGTCAGCAATCAGCGATCACCAATCATCAATCATCAATAACCAATCATCAATAATCGATCACCAGTCATCAATCAACAATGATCAATCATCAATGATCACGAATCAATCATCAATCTTCAATCAACATTGATCAATCATCAATAATCATATATCAATCATCAATGACAAATAAACAATTACCAATTATCAATCATCAATCATCAGTCATCATTAATCAATCATCAATTATCAACCATCAATCATCAATTATCAATCACCAATCATCAATCATCAATCAGCAATCATCAATAATCAATCATCACACATAAATCATCAATCATCAATCATCATTCATCAATAATCAATGGTCAAACATCAATCATCAATCATCAATAATCAATCATCAATCATCAATCACCAATCATCAATCATCAACAATAAATCATCAATCATCAATCATCAATCATCAATCATCAATCATCAATCAATAACAATCATTCATCAATCAATAATCATCAATCATCAATCATCAATCAGGGATTATCTATCATCAATAATCAAAAATCAATCACAATCATCAATCATCAATCATGAATCATCTTTCATCAATCATAGATCATCGATCATCAATGAACACTCATCATTCATCAATCAATAATCATCAATCATCAATCGTCAATCAGGGATTATCTATCATCAATAATCAAAAATCAATCACAATCATCAATCATCAATCATTAGTCATCAATCATCAATCATCAGTGAACAATCATCAATCATCATTATTCAATCCTCAATCATCAATCATCAATCACCAATCATCAATGGTCAATAATCAATCATCAATCATCAATAATCAATCAATAATCAGCAATCATCATTCATCAATCATCAATCACCAATCATCAATCATCAATCCTCAATCATCCATTATCACTCATCAATCATCAACCATCAATCATCAGTCATCAATCACTCTCCATCAATCATCAATAAATAATCACGAATTATCAATTATCAGTCTTCAGTTTTCAATTATCAATCATCAATATTCAACTATCATTCATCAGTTATCAATCATCAATCATCGAACATCAATCATAATTCATCAACGATAGATCATCGATAATCAATCACCAGTCATCAAGCGTCAATTATCAATCATCAATCATCAATCATCCATCATCAATAATCAATCACCAATCATCAATCATCAATAATCAACCGTCAGGCATCAATCTTCAATCATCAATCCTAGATCATCGATCATCAATCACCAATCATCAATCATCAATCATCAATCTCCAATCTTCAATCATCAATTATCAATCATCAATCTTCAGTCATCAATCATCAATCATCAATCATCAATTGTCAATAATCAATCATCAATCATCAATCATCAATCATCAATCATCAATCATCAATCACCAGTCATCAAACATAAATCATCAGTAATCAATAATCAATCATCAGTCAACGATCATCAATAATCAATCATCAAGAATCAATCATCAGTCAGCAATCAGCGATCATCAATCATCAATGATCAATCACCAATTATCAATAATCGATCACCAGTCATCAATCAACAATGATCAATCATCAATGATCACGAATCAATCATCAATCAATAATCAACATTGCTCAAACATCATTAATCATATATCAATCATCAATGACAAATAACCAATTACCAATTATCAATCATCAGTCATCAGACATCAATAACCAATCATCAATTATCAATCATCAATCGTCAATTTCCAGTCATCAATAACAAATTATCAATCACCAACGATCAATCATCAATCGTCACACATAAATCATCAATCATCAAACATCAATCATCAATTATCAATCATCAATCATCAATCATCAATCATCAACCATCAATCATGAATCATCAATCATCAATCTTCAATCTACAATCATCAATCATCAATCCTCAATCATCCATTATCAATCATCAATCATCAGTAATCAATCATCAGTCATCAATCACTAACCATCAATCATCAATAAATAATCATGAATGATCAAATATCAGTCTTCAGTTTTCATTCATCAATCATCAATATTAGACCTTCATTCATCAGTTATCAATCATCAATCATCAAACATCAATCATAATTCATCAATGAGAGATCATCGATAATCAATCACCAATCATCAAGCATCATTTATCAATCATCAATCATCAATCATCCATCATCAATCATCAATCATCAATCATCAATCATCAATCATCAATTATCAACCATCAATCACCTATCATCAATCATCAATCATCAATAACCATATACCAATTTCTACTCTTCAATAACAAATTACCAATTATCAATCACCAATAATCATTCATCAATAATCAGTTATGAAACACCAATCATCAATCATCAATCATCAAACATCGATCATCAATCATCAATCATCAATTATCATTCATAAAACATCAATCTTCGGCAATCAATCAGCAATCTGCACTCTTCAATAATCAATCATCAATCATCAATCATCAATCATTATTAATCAATCATCAATCATCAATCATCAATCATCAATCAACATTCATCAATCATCAATCATCAATCATAGATCATCGATCAGTTATCACCACTCATCAATCATCAATCATTAATCATCAATCATCAATAAGCAATCAGCCGTTATATATCATCAAAAATCAATAAACTTTCATCAATCATTAATAATCAATCATCAATCATCAATCATCAGTAATCAATCACCAATCACCAATCATCAATCATCAATCATCAATCATCAATCATCAATGGTCAATAATCAATCATGAATATTCAATCGTCAATAATCATGCATCAGTAATCAGTCATCAGTCATCAATCACTAACCATCAATCATTAATAAATAATCATGAACTATCAATTATCAATCTTTAGTTTTCTATCATAAATCATCAATAATCCACCACCATTCATCAGTTATCAGTCATCAATCATCAAAAATCAATCATCATTCATCAATGAAAGATCATCGATAAACAATAACCAAACATCAGGCATCAAATATCAATCATCATTCATCAATCATCCATCATCAATAATCAAACATCAATAATCAATCATCAATCATCAATCGTCAATCACCAATCATCAATCAATAATAAAGAATTATCAATTATCCTTTTTCTAATATCAATCATCAATCATCAATCATCAATCATCAGTCGTCAATCATCAAACATGAATCATCAATAATCAAGCATCAATCGTCAATCATCAATCCAAGATCATCGATCACAATAACCAATTATCATTCATCAATGATCAATCATCATTCATCAATAATCAATCATCAATCATCAATCATCAATCATCAATCATCAACCACCAATCATCAAAAATAAATCATCAATAACCAATAATTAATCATCAGTCAACGATCACCAATCTTCAATCATCAAGGTCCAATCATCAGTCAGCAATCAGCGATCACCAATCATCAATCATCAATAACCAATCATCAATAATCGATCACCAGTCATCAATCAACAATGATCAATCATCGATGATCACGAATCCATCATCAATCTTCAATCAACATTGATCAATCATCAATAATCATATATCAATCATCAATGACAAATAAACAATTACCAATTATCAATCATCAATCATCAGTCATCATTGATCAATCATCAATTATCAACCATCAATCATCAATTATCAATCACCAATCATCAAGCATCAATCAGCAATCATCAATCCTCAATCATCACAGATAAATCATCAATCATCAAACATCAATCATCAAATATCAATCATCAATTATCAAGCATCAATCATCAATCATCTATCCTCAATCATCAATCATCAATCATCAATAACCAATCATCAATCATCAATCACCATTCGTCAATTATCAGTCATCAATCATCATTCATCAAACATCAATCATCAATCATCTTTCATCAATCATAGATCATCGATCATCAATGAACACTCATCTTTCATCAATCATTAATCATCAATCATCAATCATCAATCAGGGATTATCTATCATCAATAATCAAAAATCAATCACAATCATCAATCATCAATAACCAATCATCAATCATCAATCATCAATCATCAGTGAACAATCGTCAATCATCATTATTCAATCATCAGTCATCAATCATCAATCATCAATCATCAATCATCAATCATCAATGGTCAATAATCAATCATCAATCCTCAATAATCAATCAATAATCAGCAATCATCATTCATCAATCATCAATCACCAATCATCAATCATCAATCCTCAATCATCCATTATCACTCATCAATCATCAACCATCCATCATCAGTCATCAATCACTCTCCATCAATCATCAATAAATAATCATGAATTATCAATTATCAGTCTTCAGTTTTCAATTATCCATCATCAATATTCAACCATCATTCATCAGTTATCAATCATCAATCATTGAACATCAATCATAATTCATCAACGATAGATCATCGATAATCAATCACCAGTCATCAAGCGTCAATTATCAGTCATCAATCATCAATCATCCATCATCAATAATCAATCATCAATCATCAATCATCATTCATCAATCACCAATCATCAACCAATAATAGTGAAATACCAATTATCAATCTTCTAATTTCAATCATCAATCATCGACCATCAATCATCAATCATCAATCATCAACCGTCAAGCATCAATCTTCAATCATCAATCCTAGATCATCGATCATCAATCATCAATCCTCAATTATCAATCATCAATCATCAATCTCCAAACTTCAATCATCAATTATCAATCATCAATCTTCAGTCATCAATAATCAATCATCAATCATCAATTGTCAATAATCAATCATCAATCATCAATCATCAATCATCAATCATCAATCATCAATCACCAATCATCAAACATAAATCATCAGTAATCAATAATCAATCATCAGTCAACGATCATCAATAATCAATCATCAAGAATCAATCATCCGTCAGCAATCAGCGATCATCAATCATCAATCATCAATCACCAATTATCAATAATCGATCACCTATCATCAATCACCAATGACCAATCATCAATGATCACGATTCAATCATCAATCATCAATCAACATTGATCAAACATCATTAATCATATATCAATCATCAATGACAAATAACCAATTACCAATTATCAATCATCAGTCATCAGACATCAATAATCAGTCATCAATTTCCAATCATCACTCGTCAATTATCAGTGATCAATAATAAATTATCAATCACCAACGATCAATCAACAATCGTCACACATAAATCATCAATCATCAAACATCAATCATCAATTATCAATCATCAATCATCAATCATCAATCATTAACTATCAATTCTGAATCATCAATCATCAACCATCAATCTACAATTATCAATCATCAATCCTCAATCATCCATTATCAGTCATCAATCATCAGTAATCAATCATGAGTCATCAATCACTAACCATCAATCATCAATAAATAATCATGAATGATCAATTATCAGTCTTCAGTTTTCAATCATCAATCATCAATATTCAACCATCATTCATCAGTTATCAATCATCAATCATCAAACATCAATCATAATTCATCAATGAGAGATCATCGATAACCAATCACCAGTCATCAAGCATCATTTATCAATCATCAATCATCAATCATCCACCATCAATCATCAATCATCAATCATCAATCATCAATCACCAATCATCAATCATCAATCATTAGTCATCAATAATCAATTGTCAATCAATAATCATCAAATATCAATCATCAACATTCAATCAATATTAATCATTCATCAATCATCAATCATCAATAATCCATCATCAATCATCATTCATCAATCATCAATGATCAATGACCAATCATCAATCATCAATCATCATTCATCAATAATCGATGGTCAATCGTCAATAATCAATCATCAATTATGAATCAACAATGATCAACCATCAATCAGCAAACATCAATAATAATCGTCAATCACCAATGATGAATCATCAATCATCAACCACCAATCATCAAAAATAAATCATCAATATTCAATAATTAATCATCAGTAAACGATCATCAATCTTCAATCATCAAGGTCCAATCATCAGTCAGCAATCAGCGATCACCAATCATCAATCATCAATAACCAATCATCAATAATCGATCACCAGTCATCAATCAACAATGATCAATCATCGATGATCACGAATCCATCATCAATCTTCAATCAACATTGATCAATCATCAATAATCATATATCAATCATCAATGACAAATAAACAATTACCAATTATCAATCATCAATCATCAGTCATCATTGATCAATCATCAATTATCAACCATCAATCATCAATTATCAATCACCAATCATCAAGCATCAATCAGCAATCATCAATCCTCAATCATCACAGATAATTCATCAATCATCAAACATCAATCATCAAATATCAATCATCAATTATCAAGCATCAATCATCAATCATCTATCCTCAATCATCAATCATCAATCATCAATAACCAATCATCAATCATCAATCACCATTCGTCAATTATCAGTCATCAATCATCATTCATCAAACATCAATCATCAATCATCTTTCATCAATCATAGATCATCGATCATCAATGAACACTCATCTTTCATCAATCATTAATCATCAATCATCAATCATCAATCAGGGATTATCTATCATCAATAATCAAAAATCAATCACAATCATCAATCATCAATAACCAATCATCAATCATCAATCATCAATCATCAGTGAACAATCGTCAATCATTATTATTCAATCATCAGTCATCAATCATCAATCATCAATCATCAATCATCAATCATCAATGGTCAATAATCAATCCTCAATCCTCAATAATCAATCAATAATCAGCAATCATCATTCATCAATCATCAATCACCAATCATCAATCATCAATCCTCAATCATCCATTATCACTCATCAATCATCAACCATCCATCATCAGTCATCAATCACTCTCCATCAATCATCAATAAATAATCATGAATTATCAATTATCAGTCTTCAGTTTTCAATTATCCATCATCAATATTCAACCATCATTCATCAGTTATCAATCATCAATCATTGAACATCAATCATAATTCATCAACGATAGATCATCGATAATCAATCACCAGTCATCAAGCGTCAATTATCAGTCATCAATCATCAATCATCCATCATCAATAATCAATCATCAATCATCAATCATCATTCATAAATCACCAATCATCAATCAATAATAGTGAAATACCAATTATCAATCTTCTAATTTCAATCATCAATCATCGACCATCAATCATCAATCATCAATCATCAACCGTCAAGCATCAATCTTCAATCATCAATCCTAGATCATCGATCATCAATCATCAATCCTCAATTATCAATCATCAATCATCAATCTCCAAACTTCAATCATCAATTATCAATCATCAATCTTCAGTCATCAATAATCAATCATCAATCATCAATTGTCAATAATCAATCATCAATCATCAATCATCAATCATCAATCATCAATCATCAATCACCAATCATCAAACATAAATCATCAGTAATCAATAATCAATCATCAGTCAACGATCATCAATCTTCAATCATCAAGAATCAATCATCCGTCAGCAATCAGCGATCATCAATCATCAATCATCAATCACCCATTATCAATAATCGATCACCTATCATCAATCAACAATGACCAATCATCAATGATCACGATTCAATCATCAATCATCAATCAACATTGATCAAACATCATTAATCATATATCAATCATCAATGACAAATAACCAATTACCAATTATCAATCATCAGTCATCAGACATCAATAATCAATCATCAATTATCAATCATCACTCGTCAATTATCAGTGATCAATAATAAATTATCAATCACCAACGATCAATCAACAATCGTCACACATAAATCATCAATCATCAAACATCAATCATCAATTATCAATCATCAATCATCAATCATCAATCATTAACTATCAATCATGAATCATCAATCATCAACCATCAATCTACAGTCACCAATCATCAATCCTCAATCATCCATTATCAATCATCAATCATCAGTAATCAATCATCAGTCATCAATCACTAACCATCAATCATCAATAAATAATCATGAATGATCAATTATCAGTCTTCAGTTTTCAATCATCAATCATCAATATTCAACCATCATTCATCAGTTATCAATCATCAATCATCAAACATCAATCATAATTCATCAATGAGAGATCATCCATAACCAATCACCAGTCATCAAGCATCATTTATCAATCATCAATCATCAATCATCCACCATCAATCATCAATCATCAATCATCAATCACCAATCATCAATCATCAATCATTAGTCATCAATAATCAATTGTCAATCAATAATCATCAAACATCAATCATCAACATTCAATCAATATTAATCATTCATCAATCATCAATCATCAATAATCCATCATCAATCATCATTCATCAATCATCAATGATCAATGACCAATCATCAATCATCAATCATCATTCATCAATAATCGATGGTCAATCGTCAATAATCAATCATCAATTATGAATCAACAATGATCAACCATCAATCAGCAAACATCAATAATTAATCGTCAATCACCAATGATGAATCATCAATCATCAACCACCAATCATCAAAAATAAATCATCAATATTCAATAATTAATCATCAGTCAACGATCACCAATCTTCAATCATCAAGGTCCAATCATCAGTCAGCAATCAGCGATCACCAATCATCAATCATCAATAACCAATCATCAATAATCGATCACCAGTCATCAATCAACAATGATCAATCATCGATGATCACGAATCCATCATCAATCTTCAATCAACATTGATCAATCATCAATAATCATATATCAATCATCAATGACAAATAAACAATTACCAATTATCAATCATCAATCATCAGTCATCATTGATCAATCATCAATTATCAACCATCAATCATCAATTATCAATCACCAATCATCAATCATCAATCAGCAATCATCAATCCTCAATCATCACAGATAAATCATCAATCATCAAACATCAATCATCAAATATCAATCATCAATTATCAAGCATCAATCATCAATCATCTATCCTCAATCATCAATCATCAATCATCAATAACCAATCATCAATCATCAATCACCATTCGTCAATTATCAGTCATCAATCATCATTCATCAAACATCAATCATCAATCATCTTTCATCAATCATAGATCATCGATCATCAATGAACACTCATCTTTCATCAATCATTAATCATCAATCATCAATCATCAATCAGGGATTATCTATCATCAATAATCAAAAATCAATCACAATCATCAATCATCAATAACCAATCATCAATCATCAATCATCAATCATCAGTGAACAATCGTCAATCATCATTATTCAATCATCAGTCATCAATCATCAATCATCAATCATCAATCATCAATCATCAATGGTCAATAATCAATCATCAATCCTCAATAATCAATCATAAATCAGCAATCATCATTCATCAATCATCAATCACCAATCATCAATCATCAATCAGCAATCATCATTCATCAATTATCACAGATAAATCATCAATCATCAGAAATCAATCATCAATTATCAATCATCGATTATCAATCATCAATCATCAATCATCTATCCTCAATCATCAATCATCAATCATCAATAATCAATCATCAATCATCAATCACTGTTCGTCAATCATCAATCATCAATCATCATTCATCAAACATCAATCATCAATCATCTTTCATCAATCATAGATCATCGATCCTAAATGAACACTCATCGTTCATCAATCAATAATCATCAATCATCAATCATCAATCAGTGATTACCTATCATCAATAATCAAAAATCAATCACAATCATCAATCATCAATCATCAGTCATCAATCATCAATCATCAATCATCAGTGAACAATCATCAATCTTAATTATTCAATCATCAGTCATCAATCATCAATCATCAATCATCAATCATCAATCATCAATGGTCAATAATCAATCATCAATCATCAATAATCAATCAATAATCAGCAATCATCATTCATCAATCATCAATCACCAATCATCAATCATCAATCGTCAATCATCCATTATCACTCATCAATCATCAACCATCATTCATCGGTCATCAATCACTCTCCATCAATCATCAATAAATAATCATGAATTATCAATTATCAGTCTTGAGTTTTCAATTATCAATCATCAATATTCAACAATCATTCATCAGTTATCAATAATCAATCAACGAACATCAATCATAATTCATCAACGA
Source organism: Fasciola hepatica (assembly GCA_948099385.1). NCBI lineage: Eukaryota > Metazoa > Platyhelminthes > Trematoda > Plagiorchiida > Fasciolidae > Fasciola > Fasciola hepatica. Next base: position 694,344 of record CANUEZ040000211.1, on the reverse strand, counting down.
TAGATTATCGATAATCAATCACCAGTCATCAAGCGTCAATTATCAATCATCAATCATCAATCATCCATCATCAATAATCAATCATCAATCATCAATCATCATTCATCAATCACCAATCATCAATAATTAATCATTAGTCATCAATAATCAATTGTCAATCAATAATCATCAAACATCAATCATCAACATTCAATCAATAATAATCATTCATCAATCATCAATCATCAATAATCCATCATCAATCATCATTCATCAATCATCAATAATCAATGACCAATCATCAATCATCAATCATCATTCATCAATAATCGATGGTCAATCGTCAATAATCAATCATCAATTATGAATCAACAATGATCAACCATCAATCAGTAAACATCAATAATTAATCGTCAATCACCAAAGATGAATCATCAATCATCAACCACCAATCATCAAAAATAAATCACCAATAATCAATAATTAATCAACAGTAAACGATCATCAATCTTCAATCATCAAGATCCAATCATCAGTCAGCAATCAGCGATCACCAATCATCAATCATCAATAACCAATCATCAATATACGATCACCAGTCATCAATCAACAATGATCAATCATCGATGATCACGAATCCATCATCAATCTTCAATCAACATTGATCAATCATCAATAATCATATATCAATCATCAATGACAAATAAACAATTACCAAATATCAATCATCAGTCCTCAGACATCAATAATCAATCACCAATTATCAATCATCAATAACCAATCATCAATAATCGATCACCAGTCATCAATCAACAATGATCAATCATCGATGATCACGAATCCATCATCAATCTTCAATCAACATTGATCAATCATCAATAATCATATATCAATCATCAATGACAAATAAACAATTACCAATTATCAATCATCAATCATCAGTCATCATTGATCAATCATCAATTATCAACCATCAATCATCAATTATCAATCACCAATCATCAATCATCAATCAGCAATCATCAATCCTCAATCATCACAGATAAATCATCAATCATCAAACATCAATCATCAAATATCAATCATCAATTATCAAGCATCAATCATCAATCATCTATCCTCAATCATCAATCATCAATCATCAATAACCAATCATCAATCATCAATCACCATTCGTCAATTATCAGTCATCAATCATCATTCATCAAACATCAATCATCAATCATCTTTCATCAATCATAGATCATCGATCATCAATGAACACTCATCTTTCATCAATCATTAATCATCAATCATCAATCATCAATCAGGGATTATCTATCATCAATAATCAAAAATCAATCACAATCATCAATCATCAATAACCAATCATCAATCATCAATCATCAATCATCAGTGAACAATCGTCAATCATCATTATTCAATCATCAGTCATCAATCATCAATCATCAATCATCAATCATCAATCATCAATGGTCAATAATCAATCATCAATCCTCAATAATCAATCATAAATCAGCAATCATCATTCATCAATCATCAATCACCAATCATCAATCATCAATCAGCAATCATCATTCATCAATTATCACAGATAAATCATCAATCATCAAAAATCAATCATCAATTATCAATCATCGATTATCAATCATCAATCATCAATCATCTATCCTCAATCATCAATCATCAATCATCAATAATCAATCATCAATCATCAATCACTGTTCGTCAATCATCAATCATCAATCATCATTCATCAAACATCAATCATCAATCATCTTTCATCAATCATAGATCATCGATCCTAAATGAACACTCATCGTTCATCAATCAATAATCATCAATCATCAATCATCAATCAGTGA
>CANUEZ040000211.1:35000-40000 GCA_948099385.1 Fasciola hepatica | reverse complement strand
TCATCATCATCATCAGCATCAACTATATCATATTCATCATCATCATCGTCATCATCATCATCATCATCATCAACGTCCAAATCATCATCGTCATCATCATCATCATCGTCATCATCATCATCATCAGCATCAACTACATCATCTTCAAAATCAACTTACCAGCATCATCATCAACATAATCATCATCATCATCGTCTTCTTTTACATCATCCAATTCATCATATTCATCATCGTCAGCTTCAACATCCAAATCAAAATCATCATAATCAAGAACATTTAAAACATCATCATCAAATTCATCAGCATCATCATCAAATACGTCATCGAAATTACAATCATGATCATCATCATTGTAAGCGAAATCCTTTCGACCGTCAACTTTGACCGTTTGTGAGTGATGCAGCAACGCTTTGTGCGGTGCGTTCCCATCAGCAGGAGGTCGTGCTTGTAAGTTCGACCAAGTGACAGAATAGGATTGATGAACCATTTGTACATCGGCCCTCTCATCTACAAATTCCGTCAAATCCGAGAAGGTTGGCTCTCGGCCTAGTCGTATGATAGATGCGGCAACCTCAGACCACTTAAACTGGAGGGCTTGAGGTAGTCTGCGTACTATTTCCGAAAGCGTTCTAGAGGCGTTGAGGTCGGCAACACGATTTAACTGACTCAGTGTTTTGGCAGTTCCGCATTTCCCCGGCCAACTTCATCAGCACCATTGGGTCCATGGTTTTAATGATGGGCCCGTCCACGAGGCTATCTAGGTGTGCCCTGGCTATCACGTGGGCTTGGCCAAACCTCCTACGGAGAATTTCTAAGGCGCCTTGGTATCCCTCGCTTGGGTCCAGGATAGAACAGCTCTCGATGGCTTCTTTAGCCTCACCCTTGCAGTAGTGTATTAAATACGATAGGCGACACTCGTCATCCATGTCTCGTTTCCCAATGGCACTATCAAAACTTCTCATGAACAGCCAATACTTTTTCGGGTTTCCATCAAAATAAATTATTTCTCTTTGTGGTAAAAAGAATGAATGAGATATGGGTGCCTGACTAAACTTCTGACAACCAATGGTCTTATTTGATGGAAATGGAGGTGTATCAAACCCGGAAACAGGTGGGGCACTGGCCCCATATACCAATGTAGACAGCGGCCGCGATCGTTCGACCACTGGGGACTCACCACCGGGTTTCTCTTCGACTGTGGTAGCTCTTGCATACTGATCCTCATATTTTCCACTCTTCATGTTGAACTTGCACTCCAACAACCGCAAACGTTCTTTAAATTCCTTGAAGAGATCCATGGTTTCTTCTGACTCAGTCGTGTAACGTTCCAGATCGGGGGCCGATAAAGACTTGTCTGAATTGGTCTGCATTGCTTGGTGAATTGGCTAACTGTAAGCGAAATCCTTTCGACCGTCAACTTTGACCGTTTCGATTGAATTCCACTCAGGTTCGTACGACCTAGCTGCTTTAAGCCTTTCTAGGGTGCTCCTTCTCGGTGTGGCTTACTTCGCGTCTCGAACAAATTTCAGAAGACTTCAACTGATAGACGTATTAATCCGAAACACGGTTCTATAATCAGTACAACGTTAATGAACAATGAATAGACAAAACATACAGCCAAATTTTGAACCGAGCGAGACACAGATCGTGGATAGTCAAATTTGCTGTTAAACCAGGCGGGAGCGTCATATGTTCATTCAAACAAATTCAGGTCAATGTCAGAAAGTGGGAAACGGATAAGACTGTTTAAATCACATGAAAGAGTAAGATCAAATCCATGTGAATAAAATAAAACCATATTGTCACGCTACCGTCAGATTGGATTATGGACCAATCACGAATCGGTACTGAGTTCAGTAAAATGACCAACTTTGTGCCAACAACACAGGAGAATGACTTGGAAAAGAATCACATGTAGAATGTGACTACTAACAAGATGTTAGTAGCCAGTAAGAAAAACGTTTAGTTTGTACGAAACGTACACTCCCCGCAGGGTTCGAGCTGTTTGCTTGACGAGCCCCAAATCATTCTTACTCTGAAACATGGTTTTCCAATAAACGCAGATATCGGACGTCTCTTAGGAGTCGTCCGCTGGCTGTCTGTACCCACACATCGCGGACAACACCGTCTTTGGAAAGTCGAGTTTCTTTGACAATACCCCTTTTCCATTCGCCTCTGGGCAAGTTCTTGTCAACTATAAGCACCAGGTCACCTGTTTTCAGCTCCTGCGCTGTTTCTGTCCAACGCTGCTTGCTTTGCAGAAGTGGTAAGTACGACCTGATCCATTTACGCCAAAAAATTTCAGTGAGATGTTGAGCTTGCCGCCATCGCCGATTCAGCTTGCAAGGTTCCGTTTCACTTTCATTGGAGGATGCATTGCGAAAGCCAAGTAATAGATGATTCGGGGTCAGTACAGCATATTCGCAAGGGTCACAGCTATACAACGAGGCGACGTATGACAGGATTGATCTTCTGCTGATCACAGGTTCAGGTGATTTGGTGGTTAAACTGAACGTATCTGACGTCCTGTCCCACTCGACGCCTAGAGTTCTATACGTATTTGTCGGTTTCAAGACCAGACACAGGTTTTTGTCGGCCTGGTCTTTGGCCGGTACATCGATAAGGGCATCGGCCGAGTTGCTACGCCACTTCGTCAGGTAAAAGCCCGAATCCCGGAGCGCAGACTGTAAATGGCTCGTCACTAGTCGGAGTTCTCTAATGGATTCGCGACTAATGAGGAGTTCGTCCACGTAAAAGGACCTTTGCAAATATTTAGGGTCAAACTCTAATGATTGGTTCGCGTTATTGGAAATTGCCCTGTTCAAAGCGAATATGGCACAACATGATGAGGAGGTCGCTTCGAAAGGGTGCACAGTCATTTGGTATATTTCTGGCGCACGTTCCAAGTATCCTTCTGTCCACCACAAGAACCTAAGGCATGAGCGCTGATGTTGAGGTACTTTTACTTGATGAAACATGGCTTCAATATCCGCCACTACGGTGAAAGTGTGTTTTTCGAAACCGTGTTAATACCCCGCATAGGTTATTTGTGAGGTCTGGGCCGGAAAATAACTGAAGGTTCGAAGAGGTGTTCTGATGTTTGCTTGCACAGTCGAAAACAACCCTTAGTTTCTCTGGTTTCATGGGGTTGATTACATGGTGATGGGGCAAATGCCAAACTTGACCCGGTACGTCCTCTATAACATTTTGACACCTTTCAGCGTAACCCTTGGCTATGTAACTATTCATCACCTCCGCGTAGCGTTCTTTAAGATCAGCGTGTTTCATTAATCGAGTCTTCAACCACAACAAACGTTTCCATGCTATCGACTGGTTGTTCGGAAGACTTAGGCAACCATCTTTCCAGGGCAACGGGACTTCAAAATGGCCGTTTAAGAACCGAGTAGATGATTCTAGGGTTTTGAGCACTTGCTTATCTTCTGCTGATGTTGATTTACCCAAAACTGTAGATTCGTTGAACTCCGAGGCCCACGTAGCCTCTAACCGGTCCATAAGAGAGTCACCCACATCTATATAATCAACGCGAACCTTTCTTTGGTCATGGCTAAAGGCCGGTCCCACGACGGTCCAACCGAGGGGCGTACGTATAGCGTAAGGATCCGCTTTCCCACCGTATCGATGTTCTAGCACCCAATGCGCCGCTGGTACATTCATACCTATCAGCATCGACACCCTCCCGCCTTCAACTGTCTGTAGGTTGATGTCGCGCAGATGAGCCCAATCGTTAGTTCGGCCAGGAACAAAACGTTTTAACTCGGGGAGTTGTCGGACTGTCCAAGCTCGATTGATTTCTATAAGCTCTCCTCCTTCTAAGGAACATAGCTGAAACCCAACCACCTCAGAGTTTATCTCAGTTGTCTGCATAATGGTTGAAACTGACAGCGTGGCTGGTTGTCCGGCTAACCCCAGTTCATTCGCCAGGTTCTTGTCTATAAGCGTGGAGTCGGAACCGCCGTCTAGGAACGCATAGGTTTTTACTGATCCTAGCGGCCCGAAAACCTTGACTGGTATGATTCCCAAAGAGGTTGTACAATTTCCAGCCGAAGTCGCATGACAACGGGCGTTGTCTTGGATAGTCGCCGGATTCCGCCCGGTACTCACTGGGTCTTGCGGGTGTAGTAAGGGGTGGTGAACCAGCATACAACGTCCTATACCACAAGTCATGCGGGACCTGCAATTGACGGACTCGTGATTCGGTTTTAGGCATAAATGACACAGTTTTTTAGACTCCACAAAGGAAAGCCTCTCCGGTACACTCCACGCTATAAACTTCCCACACTGGTCCGTGTAATGGTCTCCCTCGCACTGCATACAGCACCTGCGTGCTATTGTTGGCTTAACAGATGGCGCTACAGTTGTTTGTGAGTGATGCAGCAACGCTTTGTGCGGTGCGTTCCCATCAGCAGGAGGTCGTGCTTGTAAGTTCGACCAAGTGACAGAATAGGATTGATGAACCATTTGTACATCGGCCCTCTCATCTACAAATTCCGTCAAATCCGAGAAGGTTGGCTCTCGGCCTAGTCGTATGATAGATGCGGCAACCTCAGACCACTTAAACTGGAGGGCTTGAGGTAGTCTGCGTACTATTTCCGAAAGCGTTCTAGAGGCGTTGAGGTCGGCAACACGATTTAACTGACTCAGTGTTTTGGCAGTTCCGCATTTCCCCGGCCAACTTCATCAGCACCATTGGGTCCATGGTTTTAATGATGGGCCCGTCCACGAGGCTATCTAGGTGTGCCCTGGCTATCACGTGGGCTTGGCCAAACCTCCTACGGAGAATTTCTAAGGCGCCTTGGTATCCCTCGCTTGGGTCCAGGATAGAACAGCTCTCGATGGCTTCTTTAGCCTCACCCTTGCAGTAGTGTATTAAATACGATAGGCGACACTCGTCATCCATGTCTCGTTTCCCAATGGCACTATCAAAACTTCTCATGAACAGCCAATACTTTTTCGGGTTTCCATCAAAATAAATTATTTCT
>CANUEZ040000210.1:2362500-2367648 GCA_948099385.1 Fasciola hepatica | reverse complement strand
ATCATCATCATCATCATCATCATCATCATCATCATCATCATCATCATCATCATCATCATCATCATCATCATCATCATCATCATCATCATCATCATCATCATCATCATCATCATCATCATCATCATCACTCATCATCATCTCATCATCATCATCATCATCATCATCATCATCATCATCATCATCATCATCATCATCATCATCATCATCATCATCATCATCATCATCATCATCATCATCATCATCATCATCATCATCATCATCATCATCATCATCATCATCATCATCATCATCATCATCATCATCATCATCATCATCATCATCATCATCATCATCATCATCATCATCATCATCATCATCATCATCATCATCATCATCATCATCATCATCATCATCATCATCATCATCATCATCATCATCATCATCATCATCATCATCATCATCATCATCATCATCATCATCATCATCATCATCATCATCATCATCATCATCATCATCATCATCATCATCATCATCATCATCATCATCATCATCATCATCATCATCATCATCATCATCATCATCATCATCATCATCATCATCATCATCATCATCATCATCATCATCATCATCATCATCATCATCATCATCATCATCATCATCATCATCATCATCATCATCATCATCATCATCATCATCATCATCATCATCATCATCATCATCATCATCATCATCATCATCATCATCATCATCATCATCATCATCATCATCATCATCATCATCATCATCATCATCATCATCATCATCATCATCATCATCATCATCATCATCATCATCATCATCATCATCATCATCATCATCATCATCATCATCATCATCATCATCATCATCATCATCATCATCATCATCATCATCATCATCATCATCATCATCATCATCATCATCATCATCATCATCATCATCATCATCATCATCATCATCATCATCATCATCATCATCATCATCATCATCATCATCATCATCATCATCATCATCATCATCATCATCATCATCATCATCATCATCATCATCATCATCATCATCATCATCATCATCATCATCATCATCATCATCATCATCATCATCATCATCATCATCATCATCATCATCATCATCATCATCATCATCATCATCATCATCATCATCATCATCATCATCATCATCATCATCATCATCATCATCATCATCATCATCATCATCATCATCATCATCATCATCATCATCATCATCATCATCATCATCATCATCATCATCATCATCATCATCATCATCATCATCATCATCATCATCATCATCATCATCATCATCATCATCATCATCATCATCATCATCATCATCATCATCATCATCATCATCATCATCATCATCATCATCATCATCATCATCATCATCATCATCATCATCATCATCATCATCATCATCATCATCATCATCATCATCATCATCATCATCATCATCATCATCATCATCATCATCATCATCATCATCATCATCATCATCATCATCATCATCATCATCATCATCATCATCATCATCATCATCATCATCATCATCATCATCATCATCATCATCATCATCATCATCATCATCATCATCATCATCATCATCATCATCATCATCATCATCATCATCATCATCATCATCATCATCATCATCATCATCATCATCATCATCATCATCATCATCATCATCATCATCATCATCATCATCATCATCATCATCATCATCATCATCATCATCATCATCATCATCATCATCATCATCATCATCATCATCATCATCATCATCATCATCATCATCATCATCATCATCATCATCATCATCATCATCATCATCATCATCATCATCATCATCATCATCATCATCATCATCACATCATCATCATCATCATCATCATCATCATCATCATCATCATCATCATCATCATCATCATCATCATCATCATCATCATCATCATCATCATCATCATCATCATCATCATCATCATCATCATCATCATCATCATCATCATCATCATCATCATCATCATCATCATCATCATCATCATCATCATCATCATCATCATCATCATCATCATCATCATCATCATCATCATCATCATCATCATCATCATCATCATCATCATCATCATCATCATCATCATCATCATCATCATCATCATCATCATCATCATCATCATCATCATCATCATCATCATCATCATCATCATCATCATCATCATCATCATCATCATCATCATCATCATCATCATCATCATCATCATCATCATCATCATCATCATCATCATCATCATCATCATCATCATCATCATCATCATCATCATCATCATCATCATCATCATCATCATCATCATCATCATCATCATCATCATCATCATCATCATCATCATCATCATCATCATCATCATCATCATCATCATCATCATCATCATCATCATCATCATCATCATCATCATCATCATCATCATCATCATCATCATCATCATCATCATCATCATCATCATCATCATCATCATCATCATCATCATCATCATCATCATCATCATCATCATCATCATCATCATCATCATCATCATCATCATCATCATCATCATCATCATCATCATCATCATCATCATCATCATCATCATCATCATCATCATCATCATCATCATCATCATCATCATCATCATCATCATCATCATCATCATCATCATCATCATCATCATCATCATCATCATCATCATCATCATCATCATCATCATCATCATCATCATCATCATCATCATCATCATCATCATCATCATCATCATCATCATCATCATCATCATCATCATCATCATCATCATCATCATCATCATCATCATCATCATCATCATCATCATCATCATCATCATCATCATCATCATCATCATCATCATCATCATCATCATCATCATCATCATCATCATCATCATCATCATCATCATCATCATCATCATCATCATCATCATCATCATCATCATCATCATCATCATCATCATCATCATCATCATCATCATCATCATCATCATCATCATCATCATCATCATCATCATCATCATCATCATCATCATCATCATCATCATCATCATCATCATCATCATCATCATCATCATCATCATCATCATCATCATCATCATCATCATCATCATCATCATCATCATCATCATCATCATCATCATCATCATCATCATCATCATCATCATCATCATCATCATCATCATCATCATCATCATCATCATCATCATCATCATCATCATCATCATCATCATCATCATCATCATCATCATCATCATCATCATCATCATCATCATCATCATCATCATCATCATCATCATCATCATCATCATCATCATCATCATCATCATCATCATCATCATCATCATCATCATCATCATCATCATCATCATCATCATCATCATCATCATCATCATCATCATCATCATCATCATCATCATCATCATCATCATCATCATCATCATCATCATCATCATCATCATCATCATCATCATCATCATCATCATCATCATCATCATCATCATCATCATCATCATCATCATCATCATCATCATCATCATCATCATCATCATCATCATCATCATCATCATCATCATCATCATCATCATCATCATCATCATCATCATCATCATCATCATCATCATCATCATCATCATCATCATCATCATCATCATCATCATCATCATCATCATCATCATCATCATCATCATCATCATCATCATCATCATCATCATCATCATCATCATCATCATCATCATCATCATCATCATCATCATCATCATCATCATCATCATCATCATCATCATCATCATCATCATCATCATCATCATCATCATCATCATCATCATCATCATCATCATCATCATCATCATCATCATCATCATCATCATCATCATCATCATCATCATCATCATCATCATCATCATCATCATCATCATCATCATCATCATCATCATCATCATCATCATCATCATCATCATCATCATCATCATCATCATCATCATCATCATCATCATCATCATCATCATCATCATCATCATCATCATCATCATCATCATCATCATCATCATCATCATCATCATCATCATCATCATCATCATCATCATCATCATCATCATCATCATCATCATCATCATCATCATCATCATCATCATCATCATCATCATCATCATCATCATCATCATCATCATCATCATCATCATCATCATCATCATCATCATCATCATCATCATCATCATCATCATCATCATCATCATCATCATCATCATCATCATCATCATCATCATCATCATCATCATCATCATCATCATCATCATCATCATCATCATCATCATCATCATCATCATCATCATCATCATCATCATCATCATCATCATCATCATCATCATCATCATCATCATCATCATCATCATCATCATCATCATCATCATCATCATCATCATCATCATCATCATCATCATCATCATCATCATCATCATCATCATCATCATCATCATCATCATCATCATCATCATCATCATCATCATCATCATCATCATCATCATCATCATCATCATCATCATCATCATCATCATCATCATCATCATCATCATCATCATCATCATCATCATCATCATCATCATCATCATCATCATCATCATCATCATCATCATCATCATCATCATCATCATCATCATCATCATCATCATCATCATCATCATCATCATCATCATCATCATCATCATCATCATCATCATCATCATCATCATCATCATCATCATCATCATCATCATCATCATCATCATCATCATCATCATCATCATCATCATCATCATCATCATCATCATCATCATCATCATCATCATCATCATCATCATCATCATCATCATCATCATCATCATCATCATCATCATCATCATCATCATCATCATCATCATCATCATCATCATCATCATCATCATCATCATCATCATCATCATCATCATCATCATCATCATCATCATCATCATCATCATCATCATCATCATCATCATCATCATCATCATCATCATCATCATCATCATCATCATCATCATCATCATCATCATCATCATCATCATCATCATCATCATCATCATCATCATCATCATCATCATCA